>CM042172.1:15595120-15610120 GCA_023376005.1 Doryteuthis pealeii
TGACTGATTCAGTATCAAATGACCTGAAAAGGGTTGATATAACATATGTCTCTCTCTCTCTCTCTCTCTCTCTCTCTCTCTCTCTCTCTCTCTCTCTCTCTCTGCCACATATCTCAGATCTCTCACTCTTTCTACCACTGGCACATTTTCTTCCTTACAACACCACACTTGTCTAATACTTCACCTCCCCCCTCTCTCACACACACACACACACACACACATACATAGTTCTTCTTCATGACACCACACAACCCACTCTCTCCTCCTCTTCTCTTCCCCCCTCTCTCTCTCTCTCTCTCTCTCTCCTCTCTCTTCTTCTCTCTTCTTCTCTCTTTCCTCTTTTGATTATGTTCGATTGGAAACAGATTTAGCGTTATCGTTTCCAATGCACTAACCCCTATTGTCTATCCTCTCCCTACTCTCTTTCTTTCTTTTTATGTTTTCGAAGGCATATAATATATTATATATATATATATAATATTTCTCCCTGTCTCTCTCACACACACTACACTCGCTCACTCTCCACCCCCTTTCATACACACGCTCTCTCTCTCTCTTCTCTTCTCTCTCTCTCTCTCTCTCTCTCTCTCTCTCTCTCTCTCTTGCACCACTGACTATCTATCACTATCTCACGCACAACCAGGCATACACACACTCAGCATATGAGTTGCACATCTTGGATCTATGCGGTAAAGTGGGGAGCTGATGGTAGATGTGGTGCTCCACCTTAAACGCAAAAATTATCTATTTCAATTGTAGAGTTTAAGATATTACCCAGGACATGATTCTAACAATTCCCGAAAGTTTAGTTGAAATCGGAGTCAAAAATAAAAGAGTCTTAGTTGTACGGTCGGGTGGACGGACATTTGTTGAATCCTCATTACCACACTCACCAGGACACAACACCACTTCGGTTCCTGTGTCCAGTGGTTCTGGCATTGGACCGGTACGATATTTGATAACTAGCGTGATGCCAGGGGTCTGTCCCACCAGGCAACACCTGCCTCCTTGATTTAAAGAGGTTACGGCCCAAAATCACGCTGACAGCATCGGTTCTCATGAGATCATCGAAGTTAAGCAGCGATGAGCCTGTTTAATACTTAGATGGATGACAATTTAAGCAACAGCAGGTACTGTAAGCAATTAAAAAAAAAAACAGATATCAAAATGACATACACACACATTAAACCACGTTTCTATAATTAAATAAATGATGCATAAAACATTTATCTTCATCACACACAATTCTCTCTCCCCCCCCTCTCTCTCTCTCTCTCTTCTCTCTCTCTCTCTCTCTTTCTCTCTCTGCCCCATATTGTATTTTTACATCATCATACTAACTCATACTAGCTCCAATCTCTCCCCCTCTCTCTCTCTCTCTCTTTCTCTCTCTCTCTCTTCTCTCTCTCTCTCTCTCTCTCTCTCTCTCTGCCACATTTATATTTTTACATCATCACACTAGCTCTCTCTCTCTCTCTCTCTCTCTCTCTCTCTCTCTCTCACACTCTGCCACATATTATATTTTTTACATCATCACACTAGCTCTCTCTCTCTATATATATCTATCTATCTATCTCTGACATATATTTTTTACATCTCTCTCTCTCTCTCTCTCTCTCTCTTTCTCTCTCTCATATATATATATATAAAGTTATCCACAGGCACCGTGTTTCGACGTTTCACGTCTCTTCATTGTGGCTTGACACAGCAACTACCTCCGACCATGAGCAAAACCTGACTGACTTTTCATCAACCCGATTCGTTAACTTATAGGCCATTTGACAGCTGCCGTTAAGGATAACACACACACACACACACAATATATATATATATATATATAATATATATATATATATATATAGAGAGAGGAGAGAGAGAGACAGAGAGAGAGAGAGGGGGAGAAAGAAAGAGAGAGAGGTAGAGATTTAATTCAAGCTAAGCTTTGTTGCAAGGGAGCAGGCTTGAAAGGGCGAAATCCAAGCCTTAGATGACTGCATTTCACCGCCTTTATAACATCACGTTCTAGTAGAAAGCTCAAATGCTAGTCAGGGTAATTTACGAATGCAGCTAACATATAATCACCAACTGCGCATCCCCGAAGTGTTAGGGGAAACACAGGTTAATTTACACTGTGTAAAGAGAACATCATATGAGGATATTCTCAACACTGGCATTAATGTACGACTCATCCTCAAGAGACGAAATATAAATCGTAATAAAATGCAACAAACAAACGTCAGTTGTGCTTTCAATTGTTAACAGCTGTTGTTTAGTTGATACTTACTTGCACAATTATAAGGCTAATTATATATACAGTGTTGCCTTGACTTACGAGTGACCCAACTTACGAGTGACCCAACTTACGAGTTGTTGTTTTTTTCGAGTTACTGTTTTATAGCCGATTGACTGGACTTCAATGAAACCACAGACACGTATATATGTTGCATAGCCTCTTTACCGGCTCTAAATATCTATATGTTATATACTTCTCTTCTGGCCGGCTTGGTTCTTCTATCATCTATCTTGGTCTGGTCTTGTCGTGGTGTTTCTTGGGGACTTCGGGTCTGGTTTCTGTTGCTAGGGATTTCTTGTTATCAGAAGCCCTGTGTCATTGTTAGCTTTTAGTAATAACCACAAGACTTCGATTTACGATGATGTTACTTTATTCGTAGAACCCCAGACCAGACAATCACGCAGTGAGACTCACATCTTGCTAGCTTCGCTTCTAAGTTCTAACTGACTAAGTTACTTACTTAGTATCCTTAAACCGGAAGGGGGCCTTCTATTGCCTTTCCGATTCTCACGATCATCCCCAGAACGCAAGGTCAGAGTGAGGTCAAGCATTGTCACTCACTCTCAAGGCCATCAGCTATACTGATCGCCATAATGATTTCTACACTATTGTCATAATCATTAGGTATCTAATGATTATGTAACATATATAAAAATATGACCCGTCTTTATTTTCATTGGTATGTGTGTGGTGAGGGGCGACGAGTGTTCACAATGGAAATGCCCAAGGGTGGTTGATACGGCGGAAGGCAAAGACGTTACCTTCTCGGTTGCTCGTTGGGGACTGACTTCACCCATAATCCGCTAGCCTTTTTATACAAAAAATATGCCCACGCATTTTTTATCTTTTTTTCTGATAACGGACATTTGTTATATATTCTTTATCTTTCTCTCCACCTCTTCACCTGAAGAGGTGTCTTCCGTTTTCCTTTTTTCTTTTATCTATTTTTTCATCTTCTCCCTGCTTCTTGACCGTTCTCCCTTTTTTAAATATATATGTTTATCTTTCTCTTTGTCTTTTTGCCGGAAGCTTCCTCTTCCGTTGCACGATTTGCAAAATTGCAAGTTGTCACTCGGTCGAGTTTTTGGTTTGAGTTGCAAGCTCAAATATAAGGTAGGGATAAGCTTCAGATAATCATCATCATCATTATCATGATGCCGCGCCGGCGACACGGATATCCATGACAACCACTCGCCTACCGTCCCTGTCACTCATTGTCCCAGGCAGGTCCTCCGCGCAGCATCCAGTATCTGCACAGAGCTGATCTATGTTTGTCCTTGCTGGAAGACCCACACAAACATGTCCGTGTGCTGGTCTCCACAGAAGGATGTCTCTAACGAGTTCATATTTGCGTGCTCAAATTTAACGTAGGAACGAGCTTCAGATATACTTATCTTAATCTGAGGCGCGTGGCATAATGGTTAGAGTCGTACGAAATGGACTTGTCGACCCGAGTTCAAATCCTGGACGAAGCTGTTTGCCTTTCACATGGCGCTAATACCCTTGAGAAAGGTAGGACTAAAGCGTAAACACACGAGAAGGTAACCTCGTTGCCTCCCGCCGTATCAATATATATATATATATTATATATATATATATATATATATATTATATATATGGTCTCGTCGACACAAGTTTAATTCTTAGACGAAGCTGTTAGCATTTCACGTTGCGCTAATACCCTTTGGAAAGGTATGAATCCATTTCTCCCTCCAGCTATGGGTAAATAGCAGAGCATACTGGGCTCTTTAACGGTGGCTAGGTAACCAGTCTAGGAGAAGGAAAACTCTAATTCAAACCTGTTGAACTCTGCTTAAGAAATTGATCTTGTGTTGCATCCTGCTCGTTCGGAGGGTTGATATATATATATATATATATATATATATATATATCATTACGACCGAAACAGAATTATTATTATCTGATGATCGCAAAAGCGTGAAACTATCAGTTATAAGTGACTGCCTTTTTTTTTTGAACACGTGTGTCCCTTTCCTTCTTGATATAGAGATTAAGTAATGATATTTATTCTACTTTTCCCACCCCTTTCGACTCGTTCGAGAGACCCACCACGCCTCGTAGACACATTTTAGGTAGAATTGATTCACAACATTGTCATTCTGTTTGACTAAAATTGCAAGTGATATGATGAACAGTCTGAGATTATGATAAATCATTTTAGGTTCATTCTTGTCTGTCATATGCGATTGTAGCATTCATCATTCTGAATAGAAAAAAAAATAGATAAATAAACAAGAACGAGGAACTACTTTCTTCAAAGATGTCATAGCTGTACTACCAAATCACTACGCAGTGAAATAATTCTTTAGGACAGGTCGTTTAACAATAAAATCGACTTAGCTCAGTCGGTAGAGTGTCGGTCTAGGAACTACAAGGTTTCGAGTTCGTATACCGGTCCTTGCCAATTCAGCGTATGAGTAGCACAGGGGTCTGTGCGGTAAAATGAGGAGCTGATGGTAGGTGTAGGGCACCGCCTCAGATGCCAAAACCAATCTCCTTGGAACCACAACGTTCCTCTCTTGCCAACCCAGCAAATGAGTAGCATAGGGATCTGTGTGGTAAAGTGAGAATCTGATGGTAGGTATAGCGCTCTGCCTCAGATGCCAAAAACAATATCCTTGGTCTAGCGCTAGTGAAAAGGGGATAGACTCCCTCGCTGTATGGCCGATACTGACGTTAGGCCACCCCGACGACTTACTTTATACTTTGGTTGGTTGGTTGGTTGGTTGGATTGCATAAAGAATGTCAGCCCTTGTTAGGTTATTTTTCGGCGAAGTCAGTTTAACAATTAACGGTAGATAGATATTTCTTCGCTATCGTTTTAAACACGTAAACCCTTCTTATTTATTTTTCTGAATTTTTAAATGCAGCTATTGTCCTCATCTGTATTGTTATCTGTACAACGTTTCGGCCGATGTGCACTCCGGCCTTCTTCAAGTATTTCTTTTCGAACTCAGGAACCTTCGTGTCGTAATCAGGTACCATCAAGGTTCCTGATTCTTTATATATATATGGGGCCGGGTTAGCTCAGTCGTAGAGCGTTCAGCTAAAAACCACAAGGTTCCTAGTTCGATACCGGTCCCCGCCAACTCAGCGTATGAGTAGCACAGGGATCTATGCGGTAAAGTAAGGAGCTGATGGAAGGTGTGGCGCTCCACCTCAGATGCTAAAAACAATCTCCTAGGTCTAGCGCTATTGAAAAGGGGATAGACTCCCTCGCTGACTGGCTGATACTGACTTTAGGCCGCCCCGTCGACTTTACTTTATATATATATATATTATATATATATATATATATATATATATATAATCTTCATACAATGACTGCTATTTACACAGTAGCATTGCAACCAACAAAGATGATGACTCTGGGTTTAGTCATGGTTTCGGGGCCGAAGCATCATTACCATTAACCCAGAGCGCCCCAGACTTTGTCTGTTTGATATCCACGCTGATGCAGTTAGAGATTTGTCCTGGATCTTTTTTTATGTATTTCCTCTTGTCCGGTCGAGAAAGTCCAAGTTTAGACAAAAATGCCAAGGTTGAGTTTGTAATAAATCCCTGGCATCCGACTTCGATAGGAAATACATCTGTTATCCATCCGTTTCTGAGGCATTGCTCTCGTAGATCTTCCTATTTTTCCACGTAGCTAACCCCCAGACATGAAGATTGACTGGTGTTGGTAATTTGTCGTAGACTGCCTTTATCAGGAAACTTAATTTTTTAGGCTCCATATGTCTGATGTCGCTCCATGAGACAGCTCTCTCTTTTGCACTCTCCCACCTGGTCCATGCGCCCTGTTTACTTTGTCCTACAGCTGTAGCAATACGCTTGACTTCCTCAAGTTGATGAATTTCCTCCGAAATCATAATCCTTTTATTTAACGTGGATTCCTTAGACCACCAACGCTGTGGGCGAAGACATAGTACTGACCTTCCCTTTGCCACAGTTCCAATTATTTCTTTCATCTTGAGGGATGATTCTGCGTTTTCTACAGCTTGTTGTGCCTTCCATTTTTGACCAGTTATTACGGAAGGCTAGGTGTTCGTCACTAGTGGGTCGCGAGAGTCGCTAGAGTCGCGCCGCATTTGGAAAAGTCGCGCTTTACCTAATTTGAATTTCTCAACAAGTGACACGGAAGTTTTAGCTTCGTTGATGAACTATATAGTGCCACATTTGTTAAGGAATTAGGTACCCCAACCATTTTCTTACATAATTACTGATTAAGCGCTCTATTGTTTCAACCTTTGTCAGTGATACCTCATATATTTGCATGGGCCATGATAATTTAGGAATTAATCCAAAATAAATGCACCATATGTTGTCTTTATTTATGAGATCACATTTATCCATGGAGCGAAGGCCATTCTTTAGTTGTTGCCAACTATCAGTAATTGGTAGAGATTAGCAGCGACCAAGGCTCTTAAAACTTCTTTCGCGGATTGTGGGGATTCCATTTCCATCGACGAAAAACCTGACTTCTTTGCAGATTCCTTTCATTATGGAAAGACTGCGGCATTTAGAAGGCTTTATCTTCATCGCAGCCCATTTGAAGAGCTCCTGTAGGCGATTCATAAGTTGTTTCATATGGGATCCTGATTCTGCGACAAGGGTTACATCATCCATGAAAGCCTTCATAGATGGGACGGTTTTCTTATTGGTGTTGTTTTCAGCGTTACGCAGTATCATCTCCATTACCAGTACGAAAAGTGATGGAGAGATAACGCATCCCATCATAATACCAATATTCAATTTTTGCCTGTTAGTGGAATATTTATTATTATATGTGCATTTAAGATACGCTGAAATGAGATTTTTAATGTCTTCTGGAATCCAAAAGAACTCCATTGCTTACTCATATATATATATATATATATATATATATATATATATATATATATTGTCCTCAGAGTCTTGAAGAAGGGAGATTATTACAATCCCGAAAATTCGGCACTACTACTAAATAAAAGAAACTAAAAAAAAACAACCGAGTTTTCTGATATTTATTCCCAAGATGAATATATTATGATAACTACATTATTTTAATATAGCACATTAATGCTTCACACTAATGCCCAAACCTGATTTGTGTACTTCCAAAAAACGGATACAGATACAATATATATATATATATATATATATATATATGAAGTAGTCAGTGTGTTTGAAAATGGCGAAGGCCGACAATTTGTTGGAGATTATGTGCTTAATTAAAGTCATACCTAATTTTGTTAATTAATTAATTATAACTAAATGAATTAGGCGTGCATATCGGTTTAAGTGTAAAGCGTAAACAAATCGAGAAAAAGTCATCTCTGTATGTACATTTCAGCCCATTAGGCCTCATCAGCAGAGCTATAGACAGGGCAGTGCTTTGTGCGTGATATATATATATTTCTCTTTTTTATATATATATTTTTTTCTCCAGGCAAAAGTTCGTATTGGGTAATTACAAACTAAAAAAAACGGGAGTTTTTTTATACTCGGGGTTAGAAAAAAAAAAAAAAATATATATATATATATATATATATATATGGTGGGGGGGGCTTTATTCTCTTAAACAATACACTCGCCTCTAATTAATAAACCTTGTGGGAATTCCTGACATGTAATACGATATTATTTATCAGAAGCGATGTCGAATAGGAGTGGCTGCTTCACTCAAAATCCTCTCAATCTGAAAAAACAAAACAAACAAGAAAATACTTTTAAAAAAAACATAGTACATAGCGAAAACAGTTTTATCTATATTAATTTACTAAATAACTTGGAAAAAAATGAATTACGAAGGTTTCACTGTTTTGCTTAGTCAGTAGAATATGCGTCTTCGGATCTTATTCTATAAATATGTTTTTTATATTATTCATATATATATATATATATATATATATAATATATATATTTAAGAATGGAAATAAGTAACCTACTCGAGTTTCATCGATAGATTCTTCAGGGTTACTTTTAAATTAATCGAGTTTACGATTAATCTTTGGTGTTATAAACATGCCCGTTGGAATAGGACTTAAATTCAGTCCTATTCCAACGGGCATGTTTATAACACCAAAGATTAATCGTAAACTCGATTAATTTAAAAGTAACCCTGAAGAATCTATCGATGAAACTCGAGTAGGTTACTCATTTCCATTCTTAAATAAATTTATGCTCTACATTGTATTGAGCACTTTGTATTTGTTTTTTCTCAACCTTAACCTCTGGATATTGTGCGCTTCCAACGATCGTTCTTATACCCACCGGTAAGTTAATACTTATACATATACAAATATATATATATATATATATATATATATATATATATATATATATATATACATATATATATATATATATATAAGAGTGAGTAAATAAACAATGTGTTTATTTGATATGGCTTTTAGCCGACAATTTTTGGGGGATATGTGCTTAATTGAAGTCATACATTATTTTGGAAATTAATTAGTTAATAATTAATGAATTTAGGCGGGCATATATGTTCATATGAGAAGAAAATATTTTAAAAATATAACAAATACAGGATGTTATGATCAGGGGAAACTATTTTATGTGTCAATACTTAAGTATTTCGGTATATTGTACCATCTTTAGGACACTGTTAAGTAATGTTTATGTGAGGGACAAAATGAAAGATATTAAGTGTATAGTGAATGTGTGAATATGATGTTATTAACCGTTAATTTTTATATGTGCGTTTGTTTACGAAAGCTGATGACGTGATCATTGCATGTGCATGTGCATTTTTCCATATATATATATATATATATATATATATATATATATATATATATATATGGTTGAAAAGTGGATATAACAACACAGCAACGAAATTAAATAGATATTTCGCCTCCGAAATATCAATTGAATTTAGTTGGTGTGTTGTTATTTCCACTTTCTTCCTCTATTTTCAACGACATTTTGTCGGATTTATTCAAATGCTTCACTCCTCAATATATATATATATATATATATATATATATATATATATAGTGAGTAATTTAGTGATATGCTAAAGAAATGAAGACTAACTATCAGGACCTGGGGATATGCCACAGTATGATTAAGAACTATTGCAAATACTTCAACATGTAAAAATTATAATAATCTTAATTCAACTCTTTCTCACTCTTTTCTCTTTCTTTACTTCTTTTCATCTTTTCATTATGTTGGATTGAAACAGATTAGCGTTATTGTATCCGCACGCTCATCCTCTCTCTCTAATTTCCCCATCCCTCTTTCTTTCTTTCTTATTATATTTTTTCTGTGCATAATAAAAACAGAAAGGTCCATTATTTAGCTGAGGTGACGACACTAATAAGAAATAAGAATACGGTGGATAAATAACACTTGATAATCAAAAAATACCTGAAGAAGCCCACAGGGCACATCGACCGAAAAGTTGTGTTGATTACAATAAAGATGAGGACAATAGTCCGAATAATCCAAATGATCCAAATGACTTTGTATATACGGTCATCTTTTAAGATTAGCCATAATTTATTTTGCATATCACTAAAATAATCATTATATATATATATATATATATATATATATATATATATATATATATATATATATATATAATATTTGAGGTTAATGTTAGTATTTGTATCCGTTGTAGGAGATACTTATACCAGGTTTGGGCTTAGGTGTGAAGCATTAACGTACTTATTATGCTAATATTGTTAGCGTAATATGTTAGTTGAGGAATAAATATCTGAAGACTCTGTGGTTTGTTTTGAGTTTCATTTGTTTAGCCGGGTAAATTTTCGGGACTGCTATGTCCCTTCGACTGACCGTGAATCGTAGTAGTGATCTTGTGGCGGCTGCCGCGTGTTTTAGGATGGACTGTGGGGCCTGGTTTCTGGTTGGTTCGTAGGTTATTGATGAGTTTGTACTCTGTGTGCGGGGGTCATGGAGTTGGAGGTGTGGGGGTGTTATAGAAATATATGTACGGGTTTAAAGGTGCTGTATCTTTATTTAGGCCGTTCCGGTGAGTGCCAAGTTTAATGATCCATTTCAGTTCGGCTAATTTTCTTGCTTGTGTGTTTGTGAAGCCTTGTTGTATTAGTATGCATTTAAGGTTGTCTAAATTGTGGTGAGGGGTGCTGAAGTGAGTTACGACTTTGCTATGTGGAGATTTGAGTTTTATTCCTCAACTAACATATTACGCTAACAATATTAGCATAAAAAGTACGTTAATGCTTCACACCTAAGCCCAAACCTGGTATAAGTATCTCCTACAACGGATACAAATACTAACATTCACCTCAAATATATATACGCACCAGAAGCATACGGAGACGCAAAATCCACAACATATATATATATATATATATATATATATATATATATATATAGTAAAGCTGTCGGGGTGGCCTAAAGTCGGTATCAGCCAATCAGCAAGGGAGTCTATCCCCTTTTCACTAGAGCTAAACCAAAGAGATTGTTTTTTGCGTCTGAGGTGGTGCGCCACATCTACAATCAGCTCCTTACTTTACCGCTTAGGTCCCTATGTTACTCATATGCTGAGTTGGCGAGGACCGGTATCGAACTAGGAACCTTATGGTTTTTAGTCGAACGCTCTACCGACTGAGCTAACCCGGCCCTAATACTCGTGTTCCTTAATTATATGACCGTTATCCTCTTGCAACACCCTCTGTTTAAAAACGATGCGGTCCAAATCGTCCAATATGAAATTCAAAAGTGTAAATCCTGATTATCAAGTGTTATTTATCCGCCGATAATTTACCAATGGTTTCAGAACATCACTTGATGTTCCGAAACCATTGGTAAAACGGACTTTTAAATGTATTGGTGAATATAAATAAATACATACAGCTCTTACAGAAGTAATTGAGCACTTTATTATCATTTCTCTAATAATGATAACAAAGATTATATATATATATATATATATATATATATATATATATATATACCAATCCCTCCGAACGAGTAGGATCCGACACAAGGTCAATTTCTTAAGCGGGGTTTAACAGGTTTGAATTCAGAGTTTTCCTTCTCCTAGACTGGTTACCTAGCCAAGGTTAAGGGCCCAGTCTGTCCTGCTATTTACCCATAGCTGGAGTGAGAGTAGTTAGATGCATACCTTTCCCAAGGGTATAAGCGCTCTGTCAAATGCAAACAGCTTCGTCCAGGATTTGAACTCGGGTCGACGAGTCCATTTCCTACGACTCTATTACACCACGCACCTCCAATTTTACTTACACGTGTTTCGGTCAGGCGTTTATCTCTGTGTACATTATTCAAACTATTATTATTTTTAAATAACTAAATGAAATGAAATAATAATAATAGAAAAACAGTAGAAATGTTCCGCACAAAAAGAAGATTCGACCTTCCTCAGAGTAAATCCGTATCTTTTTTTAGGAATGTCGAATCTTCTTTGTGTGCGGAACATTTCTACTGTTTTTCTATTATTATTATTTCATTTCATTTGGTTATTTAAAAATAATAATAGTTTGAATAATGTACACAGGGATAAACTCTTGGTCGAGACACGTGTAAGAAAAATTGATTAAAATATCCTATTTCATCCATTCTATACTTTCTTTCCTTTATTTCTTTTTAGAACATACCGTCGGATTCACTTCCATTTTCATTATATATATATATATATATATATATATATATATATATATATATGGGGAAAAAAGGCCTTAAATACCATGGGTAATGTGGTCATGGACCATTTCCACTCGCGAGTATGCTCACGAGCTTCTTCAGACCACTGATATATTTTATTTAGACAGGAACATGGCCAAACTCATTTTATATTCATACATTTCACCTCCTTCATTCAGGGGTGGTCATATTGCATTTTTTTTCCTTTTCGTCTTTTTTATTGGTGGAAATTTTTTTTTTTTTTTTTTTTTTTTTTTTTCCTTCATCCTTTGCCTGGTTGGTGTTTTTTTATGTGTCTGCCTAGTCTCTTTGGTAAATTCCTAAAGAAGCTCTTGAGCATACTCGCGAGTGGAAATGGTCCATAACCACGATACCCATGGTATTTAAGGCCTTTTATTCCCAAATAACTTTGCTCTGTTTACAATTATTAAACATTGAGCTCTCATACGGAACTTGAACTCTACAACAAACTACTGGTAGAGAATTAGGACCCACCTAGAATCACCTTGTACCAAGAAACTTGGTACCGCACCAAAGTATATATATATATATATATATATATATATATAAGAATTACATAATAAATAGACACCATATTCACAGTTGACCTTTGCTAAAGGAATACTGTTTGACAATTACTCATTACTCTATGAAGATAGCACAGGGCGAATCTCATAAACATTACATAATCCACAGTAGCTGTACGATTCTCATATTTCAAAAAACAGCGGTGAATTGCTGTGAGTCCGATAGTAAAACGAGATGGGATTAAATTAGCATCAAACTGCGAATCAGATATTCGAGTACATGTAGTACATTTCGTTAATGGAGCATGTTTATCAGCTGGTGTATACATGTAAAAAATATATAAATAATAGATAAATAAATAAATAAATAAGAAAATAGAGAAGGCATCGACCGATGAGACAGAATATTGAAAAGCGAATTCTCGTTTGCAAAGAACCAGGTATTAAGTAAAATTTAAGATGAAGAAAATATACATTGTTAGTATTATCTGTGTTATTCGGATTATTGTCCCCATCTTCATTGTTATTCGTACAACGTTTCGGCCCATATACCCTCCGGCCTTCTTCAGGTATTTCTTGTCGGACTCGGGAACCTTCTCAGACTCGGAACCTTCTTTTCGAACTCGGGAACTTTCTTGTCGTATTCGGTAGCCATCACGGAACTTTGAACCTAACCCTTTATTTATTCCACGGGGGTATCCTGTTCTCATTCCGCTAACCATAGCTGGGGTAGGAGTTGTGTTAATTAATTATTTTTCTAACTGCTTTCACTCAGGATTGAACTCGGGTACCAGAGATAACTGTCACTTAGAACTGTCTTAACCTAACTGCCTTATCCACTCGGCCATGTGTCCAATTTAGAAGGCCAGAGGGTATATCGGCCGAAACGTTGTACAAATAACAATGAAGATGGGGACAATAATCCGAATAACACAGATAATACTAATCTTCAAGCCTCATCTCAAAGATTTAGAGAAATAATATACATTGTGTTTAAAAATTTTTGGGGTCATTCTGTTTTTGGATCATTCTGTTAAAAATTTGCGATCATTTGAACGAGATATCTGATTATGACATTTTTTTTTTGAAAGACTGTACATAGTCTTTCAAAAAAAATGTCATAATCTGATATCTCGTTCAAATGATCACAAATTTTTAACAGAATGTCTATAAACTCAAAATTGTTTGATGTTTAAACACCTTTTCTTTTTACTTAGTGAATTTAATTTGGTATTAAAGTGTGTGTGTTTTTTTAATTTAAAAATTAAGCTTTATCTGAATTATATGTCTGAAAATAATAAATAATACTTTATCTGAAGTTGTAATTATTTCTTTTCAGGGTAAGATAGCTAGAAGGACAGCACTGTATCTTACATCAGTAATTAAAATTACTAGCAAAATAAAAAAAGATTTAAAATTAGATTTTTAAAAATTATAAAACTACCCCTAACCCTAACCCTAACCCTTAACCCTTAACCCTAAACCCTAATCCTAACCCCTAACAAACAACTAGATATTGGCAGTGTAAACGAAAAACAGGCCCTTTTCTTAATCGAAATCAAAAAGGGGTGCCTAAAGGTAATATGGTCCGAGTGAACATGGAGTCAACAGCTCCGGTTTACGGACAATTTCTCGCCTATGGAATCTTTGGAAGATCTTATGAAGATTGTATATGATTTAAAGTTGGTTTTCGCTTCAGTAGCTAATTCCACTTTCTTATAATGCGTTAGGTGGCCTCAGAAAACCACCTAACGCATGTGAATTTACATATTTATATGAAACAAATTCTAACAAAGAGATAACAAAGGAAAACTTTATTATCAGAGCAACATTCAACATACATTATACAATACTAGCAAAATAAAAATGCCCTCCTGGCGGTGTAAAAATAGATTTTTGAAACATATTGCCTGAGGGGTGGGAGTTAAAAATTCAATGTCAGCGAGTTTGTACCCTAAGTAAGTAAAATCATCAAATTCATTAAAGGATTAAAAAATAAAATAATTTCAAATGTAAATTTTAGATATGTATTAAAATAAAACAAACTATAATAGATATATAAAACCAGTCATGTATTTATTAAAACTTGTTTTAAAAAACAATGAAGACTGTCTAATGTTACATGTTCAAATTTTGAGTGTATTTTTCTATGTTATGACGATTTTGGGTAATGTGACGTAAGCGGTGATGTAATTTTGTTACAGACAAAAACCGGAAGCGAATCTCCATTATTAATAGATAAACATGACTTTGTTATATTGAATAAAAAGATTCCTGATCTTTTTTTTAAGATATTAGCATACTGCCGTTTTCATATATCATTTATTTTCATATCTAAAGATATATAAATTAAAATACATTTTATTTTCAATGGTTGGGAACCGTCCGTCTACTGAAGACGATGACGTAGTGTCCACTTTTTTCTTTCTGATTATTATTTATCTGCAAATGCATGAGTGGCTGATCAGACCAATTTTTGATTGGCAATCTCTGGTGCAG
>CM042172.1:15615120-15617620 GCA_023376005.1 Doryteuthis pealeii
AGTCTCTCGTGGTCCGACTAATACCAACATTAGGCTACTCGGCCGACTTTACTTTTTACATATTCGTAGTATACATAATATTAAACCTGTAGGTTTCTGTGATGAATAATACCTAATGATATCCGTTTTGATTGTATAATATTACACTATAAATAGTAAAATCTTGCAGATACTACTGAATATCGAGTTCGATCCTCGCTGGATTGCGAACTTGTGTCACATACTACCAGCGGCTGGTTGTGTAAAGGTTGTGGAGACGCCATTAGAATGTCTACAAATAGTGTTGGTTGGTTGGTTGGTTTGTTGGGTAGATTTTATGGCATGTCAACCCGTGTTGGGTCATTTTATGCCGAAGACGATTTAATTTAAACATTCTTGATGGGTGCTCATTTTTTAAACACATTTTTAGTACTCATTTTCTTTTTTTTAACGCATAGATGGGACCCTAACAGGTACTACCACTCCGAGTCAGTGGACCTGGGAGTAATGGTGATGAAGGGGTACTCCACACACCCCAGAGCTCCAGAATTAGATCATCACCACTTGATGCAGTTTAACGTCATACCCAGGACACCAAAACCTTCAGATACCGCCTTCTAGCACATATCTGTAAAAAGTGTTGGGGGTTTCCATAAGGGCAATTGGGTACTGGCAATGATATAGGTTCCAGGGCTTGACGTGACCAGCTGATTGATCGCAGGGGACATCTCCGACATTCTGTTTAGTTTAAGTAAGCACCAAAGTGGGGTGTTGCACACCATGAACTGCTCAGCCTGCAGAGGTCCAGTCGGCGTATTCTACAGCCCCAACCGACAGAACGGTTCAATTTTCGTCAATGTTACGAAAGAGGTTTCACACAGAAAGGCTAATATATTATAAGGAGGATGTATTCAAGATATACATAGAGAGTGAAAGTAATATGCAGAATGTGAGAGAGAGGCAAGTCAGTTTTTGACAATTGCTAATTACGACTAATTACAATCTCATAACTCAATCCTAAAACCAAGGCATATTTTAGTATGAATTTTGTGTCATTAAACTAAATAGGAAAAGCCTTTAGGCTAATTACTGACATTCTTCTGTGGAAGTCATCACAGGGGCACGCCAGAGTATGCCGTCCAGAAAAGACGTACATAGACCAACTCTGCGCGGATACTCCCAGGAGCAATGAATGATAGGGACGGTTGGTGAGATATTGTCATGGATATCCGTGCTGCTAGTGTGACATGATGATTGTTTATTAATGAGCTTTTATTGTTTTACCTCTCTATCTTCAGATAATACATCAGATAATACAAAAAAAGGTTGGCGTACCCTAAAACCAACCAGCTAACAAACCAACCAACCAACCAACACTGGAGAAAACTGATGGATGTTTGTATACACCTTATAAACCAAGTCATAAATTAGAGCTTTTAAAAAATTTTTCCGTATTTTATTGTCCAGATTGCTCATAACATTTTAAAAGTTTGACTTCGGCATCAAATAATCCACAAAGGTTGGCGTACCATAAAAACCAACCAACAAACCAACCAATCATCGGATTTGGGGGGGGGGGGTAAAATAAATATAAACATTAGAGACTTTTTCATACACTTTGTAAACCAAGTTGTAAATTGAGTTTTTAAAAATTCTCTCCGTTTTTATATTTCATTGTCCAGATTGCTCACATTTAAAGTGTTTGACTTCGGCATCAAATAATCCAAAAGAGATTGGCGTACCATAAACCAATCGACCAACGAACCAATCAACACAGTAGAAAACCATCGGATTTGGGCGGATTTTTTGAATAAATATAAACCTTAGAGGCTTTTGCATACATTTTATAAACCAAGTTGTAAATTAGAGGTTTTAAAAATTCTCTCCGTATTTCATATTTCATTATGCAGATTGCTCTCAACATTTAAAAAGATTAGCTTCAACATCAGATAATACATAAAAAGTTTGACGTACCCTAAAACCAACCAACCAACCAACACTGGAGAAAACTGATGGATCTTTGCATACACCTTATAAACTAAGTCATAAATTAGAGCTTTTAAAAAATCTTTCCGTATTTTATTGTCCAGATTGCTCATTACATTTAAAGTGTTTGACTTCGGTATCAAATAATCCACAAAGGTTGGCGTACCATAAAAACCAACCGACGAACCAACCAACATAGTAGAAAATCATCGGATTGGGGGGGGGTAAAATAAATATAAACATTAGAGACTTTTAAATACACTTTATAAACCAAGTTGTAAATTAGAGCTTTTAAAAATTCTCTCCGTATTTTATATTTCATTGTCCAGATTGCTCACAACATTTAAAGTGTTTGACTTCGGCATCAAATAATCCACAAAGTTTGGTGTACCATAAAACCAAGCAACAATCAATACTATAGAGAACCATCGGATTTGGGAGGGGGAAGATTTTTAAAAGAAATATAAACATTATAGACTTTGGGATACACTTTATAAACCAAGTCGTAAATTAAGCTTTTAATAAATCTCCCTAT
>CM042172.1:15622620-15692620 GCA_023376005.1 Doryteuthis pealeii
ATGTTAGCGTTACCATTCAAATAGTTGATGACGAAAGACTATCGGCTTTCAGTGAGTCAATCTTTAACTTTTTTTTGTTTTGGTGTTTCAAAAACTTTATACTTAATTACATTGTAGGATTATATATCCATTTTTCTTCATATATATATATATATATATATGTATATATATATATTGGAGGATATGTGTTTAATTGAAGTCATACCTAATTTTTTAAAATTAATTAGTTAATATAAGGCTAAACTTACATTTGAACATATATGCCCGCCTAAATTCATTAATTATTAACTAATTAATTTTCAAAAATTAGGTATGACTTCAATTAAACACATATCCTCCAAAAATTGTCGGCTTAAAGCCATATAAAAAAATAAACACATTTGTTTGTTTACTTAACCACATATATATATATATATATATATATATATATATATATATATATAAGGGGGAACCCCCGTGGAGGATTGTCTAACGTAATGGACTCTTAGTAAGCGAGTTCGAATTTCATTTGTACTATTACGATTCCTTTGGGACTAATACCTTCGGGAAATATATGAACCCCTCATCTAGTTTAATAGTACATTACTGTACTTCTAAAAGATTATTTTGACATTAGATAACCCACAAAGATTTATATACCATTAAACAAAGAAATTGATATATATACATATATCATAATCATCATCATCATTATTATCATCATCATTTCACGCTGACAGCACGGATTCCCATGACCCCGTTTTGCCACCCGTCACTATGTGTCATCGCTCCTGGCAATTTCTGCTCGCGACACATAGTATTTGCATATATACATATACTGGACACTGCTGGAGAAGTAAGGACGAACTCATAAATGACGTTCTCCGGTGGACACCTAAACATGGACACACCAGTGTTGGCTGACGAGGAAAAACTTACATTTGACAGCTTTGTATGGACACTGGATGCTGTGCTAAGGATTGCCTTAAGCAATAGGTACGTGCTATCAATATGACTTGATGATGATGATGATGATGATGTCAGTGTTCCAGATTCTCACTTACATTCTCAAATCCACATATGCATATTTATTTATTTCATACATGCATGTAAACACACTCACTAGACCGCCCTGTCGACTGGGCGTTAGAATTCACCGACTGCACCTCTGTAGAGGGGTAAGACTCCCCGAATGTGGCCACCTGTTGGCCGTAAGTGGCAACCCGTGATGCCTAAGGATAGGACCCAGGTGGATGAGCAGTCCATGACATGCAATATTCTACTTTGGTCCTTACTTGGGCTAGGCTAAGGGCGGTCGGAGAGGCCCTCTCCTATCAATTGGCTGGTCGCGTCAAGCCCTAGCACCTATATGATTGCCCCAGCCCTATTTCCCTTATGGCAAGCCCCAACCCTTTTTACCATATGGGTACTAGAAGGCGGTGGCTGAGGGTCTATATGTCCTGGGAATGACGTTAAACTCTATCTGATGGTGAGGTTCCAGTTTGGGAGGTTTTGGGAATATGGAGCACGCCTTCATCACCATTGCTCCCTGGTCCACTCTGACCCGGAGTGGTAGTATCTGTTAGGGTCCCATCTATGGGTTAAATAGAAAAATGTATTTATAAAAAAATGTGTATCCATTAGAATGAATTTATTTCAAAACTTTATCGGCATTATATGACCACTGAGGTTGATATGCCGTAAAACAAAACAAAACTAACTAAACACTCACTAGGGCACTGTTGTAATAATTAGCAGACTAGTATCCCAGATCCGTTACTTCTGAATAGCGAGTTCGATCCTTGCTGGATGCTCCCTATTTGCGACCTTGTGCCACATACTACCCATAGCAAACAGATTGGGTAAATATCTACACACACACACACACACACACACACACACACACACGCTCACTCACACAGACGCAAATACTCATACATACATATCTGGGCGTTCCATCGAGGTGTAATGGTTAGCAAGCTAGTATCGTAGATCCCTTACTTCTGAATAGTGAGTTCGATCCTTACTGGATGCCCCATACTTACGATCTTGTGTCACTTCTTACCTGTCGGTAACGGTTTGTGTAAATATATACATGTTGATTGTGACGTGCTGTTAAACGAATGCCACTCCTTCATTTATTGATCATCCGCTGATGGCTGTTTAGTCCTGTCAGCGCCTTGCATATCTTACAACGGATTAGGCAGTCATGACGACCGGCGTTGATTGAGACGACAGGCACTGCGTACGCATCACTGTGAACTTTCATGTGATGTTTGAAACCACCAGCTGCTTTAGAGCAGTTGGAGTATGAAATGTTTCCATGTTGGAAATCAGTGTGTGGTATGGGAGAGACAACAATTGTACTTGGATTGCTTTCATGCGAAATATGCATACCTACATACATACGCACATGGGCAACTCCCGTATTGTTATTGTTAGCAAGATAGTCGAGCAGACTAGTGATTCAGATTCTAACTGAGTGACTCATATTTCTGGCATTGGGCCAAACTAAGGAAAGCTTAGTAAATTACTTCATACATACATACATACATACGAGGTGTGTCAGAAAAGTTTCAGGTTGATCGCATTCTTCGATGTGAGGGGCATCGTCCACTGCGAGTTCTTGCCACAGGGCCAGTCGATCCAGCAGCATGTCTACAAAGAGATACTGCGGCGTTTGCTTCGAGGCGAGAGATGTGGCAGGACAACTCGTGGGTGATTCATCATGACAACGCACCTGCCCACACTGTCCTGAGTATCCAAGTGTTCCTGGCCCAGACGAACATCACTGCGCTGGAGCAACCTCCCTACTCGCCCGACCTGGCTCCATGTGATTTTCCCCTCTTGTCCAAGCTCAAGGGGGTCATCAAAGGAATCCGTTTTGAAGATGTACATGACATCAAAAAGGTTTTGACGACAGAGCTACGGAGAATCCCAGAAGAATCCTTCCAGGAGTGCATGCAAGCGTGACATAGAAGGATGGGAAAGTGCATTATACTCCATGGGGTATTACTTTTAAGAGGATACCTTGTAGTTTGTAGTTTAGATTTGAAATAATTTTTTGTGACACCTGTCCTGGAACTTTTCTGACATACCTCGTACATACAATTGTTTTTAACTTTTTTGCCTACTTGAAGCTGCTCACAGCGGCTCTCCTACCACTGGGATCTTACCGTGCGCAAAGTAGAAAAACTGATTGTTAATTCATTATAATTGAGCAGAAGGACTACAGAAGGACTATACAATAATAATAGGACGTCTGAGGAGAATATTAAATAATACAGGTGAAAAATACCAAGAAAATTTTATACAGCCGTCGAGAAAATTTGGTAAGCAATTGTCAAATATAGATCGATCTTTCACTGTCCTCGGGAGGTCTTCTGCGCAGCACCCAGTATCCGCGCAGAGCTGATCAATGCTCGTCTTTGCTGGACGGCCCGTACTGGCGTGTCCATGTGCTGGTTTCCATAGGAGAACGTCGCTTATGAGTTCGTCCTTGCTTCTCCAGCTGTGTCCAACATGTCTTGCTCGTCTCACTTGGCTTGTTTGTGTGATAGGGGGCAAGTAGCCGTACAGCTGCTTTCTTGTGGGGTGTTGTTTCCACGATTAGTTTTAGATCGCACGCAGCATTCTTGTGCAGCTCCCATCTGGCTTATTCTCTAGACACTTCGTTAGGGTCCAAGTTGTGCAGCCATACAGTAGCACTGATACAACTACGGAAGAATTGTTCTATAATGATATACTTCTTGGATTTGTATACCGGTGCAATGATGTGACAAAACATATTACTGATAGGGTTAATTTTATATATACAGTATAGACTGTACACGATCTCTTGGTTTGGTTTGGTTTGTTTTACGGCATATCAACCTCAGTGGGTCATTTAATGGTGACACAGTTTAGAAATAAATTCATTATTAATGGATACTCAATATTTTTATTAACACATTTTTCTATTTAACCCATAGATGGGACCCCAACAGGTACTACCACTCCGGGTCAGAGTAGACGTGGAAGCAATGGTGATGAAGGGCTGTTCCACATTCCCTAGACCTCCAGAACTGGAACCTCAATATCGAATAGTTTAACGTTATTCCCAGAATATGAAGACCCTCAGTTACTGCCTTCTAGCACATATATGATAAAAAAGGGTTGGAGGCTTGTCATGAGTTGGGACAATCATATAGGTGCTAGGGATTGACACAGATCTAATGCCAGGATGCCGCAAGTTACGATGAGAAGGTTCTGAAGAACAAACTGTTTGGTCCATCATATAAAACTGGCAGCCAACTGTGCTTTTGTAGTTTTTTTATTATTATTATTTTATTTTGTATTTGAAATAATTATAGATAGAGTGCATGTGGGCATGGATAAACTCCTGGCCGAAACACGTGTCAGTAAAATAAAATCTATTCTATCCATTCAGCATTTTCTTTCCTTTGTTTATTTTCCCTTTCAATGTATATATATATATATATATGTGTGTGTGTGTGTGTGTGTGTGTTTGTAAAACAGGAAAAATGAACAAGGTAAAAAAGTATTGCTTTTATCTCAAAATTGTTCTTTTTATTGTTTTATCTATCATATGCCAAGGATTAACATCTTGGACAAAACACAGATGGCCCTTTGCAATATATATATATATATATATATATAATATTATATATATATATATATGTGTGTGTGTGTGTGTGTGTGTGTGTATTATCTGCGTTATTCGGACTATTGTCCCCATCTTCATTGTTATTTGTACAACGTTTCAATGTAACAATAGTCCGAATAACGCAGATAATACTGATCTTCAAGTCTCATCTCAAACATTCAGAGAAATAATATGTGTGTGTGTGTATGTGTGTGTGTGTGTGTGTATGTGTATTATCTGCGTTATTCGGACTATTGTTCCCATCTACATTGTTATTTGTACAACGTTTCAACGTAACAATATATGTGTGTGTGTGTGTACAATTGGTAAACTCACTCGTAGATAAAATCTAAAATGCTTACTAAACCAGCAAATATTGGATAATACCCTATACGCCAAAATACCCTATACATCATGCATTTGCAGTTGAACCGTTTTTTAAGACTGCTGAATCTGTAATTGTAACACATAGAATTTTAGCTGATAATTTCATGTTACGTCGGAATTACGTGTATATATATAAAGAGAGAGAGAGAGAGAGAGAGAGAGAGAGAGAGAGAGAGAGAGAGAGAATTGAAGGAAAAAAACAAAAGAAAAATCTAAGTTTGTGTGCTTTATTTGTAATTATGCCAAAAACTGTTTCATTTCCATTTCTCACAGATTTAGTTTTGTAAAGTAAAATTTTACTTTCAAATGAAATCATTTACATTCATTAGAAAAAAAAAGTTATCTTTTTCTCAGTATCCATTTCAATTTGGAATTTTTAACACAATATAGAAATAAAATAGTGAAAAAGTATTCTTTTATATCTTGAAAATAGTAACCAAAACGCACCACAATTGCTATAAAGAAATTTTTCAAAAGTACTCGAGACTCATAGAAAACAGGAAATTATCGGCGAACGAAGCGACTATGGCTAGTAAATATAGTTTCAGTGATAGAACACAAATATTTCGGATTGTAAAAAAAAATGTTCAGAATACCCGGGATAACCAGGGAAGAGTTTAAGGAGACCCTTGCAATTTCAGCAAAAGCAGCAGCCATCAGCAAAATTCTTTTCTAGAGAGCTCAATTCACCAGAGTTGAAGGTCATAGGATCTCACGGACTTAAAACAAGGAATATATATCCTATTAAAATTCTGATTTTACTCTAAGAAATAACATTTGCCACTTTGTTATATTAAAGTTATCACTTTATTTAAAAGATTATGCCACCCAAATGCTTGCTCCCATTATCTATACAATCCTGTTGTTGTGTATATTCACCCACGTTAGAAAGCTTTTCTGAGGCCTCCTAACGTATTATAAGAAGTTGTCATAGCCACAGAAGTCATAACTATATTCGATTCTTATACAATGCTGAAGCCTCGCCCTAGAGTTCTGCAGCGCTCGCATAGTCATTGCCTCTGGAATTGCTGAGAATTCGTGACAAATGAAATATTTCAGTTCGTCAGCTGTCTATGACCTATTTTTAAAGAGTTGACACTTCAGGTATCTCCAGAGAAAGAAATCATTAGGGGATACATCTACTAAGTGAGCCTAGCACATGATGCCATCACATTGTGAGATGGGAGACTTTGCCTTCCATAAATAATATATATATATATATATATATATATAAAGATAATCTAATGAGTCAGACGAACCTACTATTAGTTTCGCATAAAGCTCTTCAGGGCTAAAATCTGACAGTTAGATTTTAGCCCTGAAGAGCTTTATGCGAAACTAATAGTAGGTTCGTCTGACTCATTAGATTATCTTTATTATTGGCTCTACTTAGGTTCGAGCACTTTTTACTTATTAGCTTTCTCCTAGCGGTTATATGAATATATATATATATCTTATATACATATATATACATATAAATTGTTTTTTCTTTTTGGCCAAATACTGTAGCAATAGATTATTTTTTGTTGGTACGAATATCTTGGTCCTTTCTTTTTTCAAAAATTTTTTTCTTCCTGGTTGATGTTTGGTAGTATATTTTTACAATCAAACTTTCTGCTGGTTTTTTTCTCTCCGCAAGGATCTACCAACACATGCTTGGTATATATATATATATATATATAATATATATATATATATATATAGACGAAGCTGTTGGCATTTCACTTAGCGCTAATACCCTTGGGAAAGGTATGAATCCATATATTCTCCCTCCAGCTATGGGTTAAATAGTAGGGCAGACTGGGCCCTTCAGCCTTGGGTAGGTAACCAGTCTAGGAGAGGGATAACTGAATTAAAAATTGCTGAGGTCGGTCGTTGATTGGGTTTGTGGCAACTCTTGATGCTCCAATTCTTTCCTATCGACTGTGCCAAAAAGTGTGGATGGCCCAACACAAGCCTTCACCACTATAAACAAATCCCTGTGTGGGAGTTCATTGTTTGTAGGAACCCTCATACGTCGAAAATCGACGGGAGAGTCCATTTTATATATATATATATATATATATATATAATATATATATATACTAGATGAAACGTGACCCGTTGAGTCACACATTGAGCTATGTGTAGATAATAGAGATTAGGGAAAATTGAGTTTGCAAAGAGATGATAACGGTTGTATAATTAAGGAACACGAGTATCAATATATAGATTATGTCATGGAGGCGCTTGGTCTAATGGTTAGAGTCGTAGGAGATGGACTCGTTGACCTGAGTTCAATTCCTGGACAAAGCTGTTGCATTTCACTTTGCGCTAATACCCTTGGGAAAGATATGAATCCAATTCTCCCTTCAGCTATGGGTAAATAGCAGGACAGACTGGGCTCTTTAACCATGGCTGGCTAACCAGTCTAGGAGAAGGAAAACTCTTAATTCAAACCTGATAAACTCCGCTTAAAAGATTGACCTTGTGTCACATCCTGCTCGTACGGAGGGTTTGGTAAATATATATATGATTATCCCAGCCCTATTGCTCTCATGGAAAGCCCCAAACCCTTTTTTATCATATATGTGCTAGAAGGCAGTGACTGGGGGACTTCATGTCCTGGGAATAACGTTAAACTATCTGATGGTGAAGACTGGGCTCTTTAACCATGGCTGGTTAACCAGTCTAGGAGAAGGAAAACTCTTAATTCAAACCTGATAAACACCGCTTAAAAAATTAACCTTGTGTCACATCCTGCTCGTGCGAAGGGGTTGGTAAATATAAAGAGAGATTATGTCACCCAAATGCTTGTTCCCATTATCTATACAATCCTGACGCCCTGCTCTAGAGTTCTGCGACACTCGCATAGTCATTGCTTCGGGAATTGCTATGATTTCGTGACGAATGAAATATTTTAGTTCGTCAGCTGCCTATGACCTATTCTTAAAGAGTTGACACATCAGGTATCTCCAGAGGAAGAAATCATTAGGGGAAACATCTACTAAGTCTACCACATGGTGCCATCACGTTGGGAAATCGGAGACAGAGCCTTACATGAATGATTTATATATAAAAATACATTAAATATGTCTTCCATTGCATTTTAATAGTACGTGTGACTTGGGGAGTTGTCCCGGAAAACACCAAAAACCTCCACAAACTCCTTTTGGCCAATCGTAAATCCAAGTTGTTGGCGTTTTTTCTTATAAGGTGTGTGTCAAATGCTCACTTCTACTTATAGACTCGGCGATAACCATGTGACCAAATTATTGGCCTATCACTGGCAGTACTCTGCTGCTGATATAATATTTATACAAGCTGTTCGGATCTTAACTACACTCAATTGTTTTGAACCTTCGTGGACGACGGAACATAGGATTATATCACTGGACCTTTGACACTACGTAGGATTACATAACCCAGGACTTATTCACTTACCAAAGGATTCTATAGCTCGGGACTTACTTACTTTAAGTCCTTTTCAACTGGCCAAGGATGGCGGTCAGAAACTTAACGCAAGTTACGAGAGATAGCAGAGGATTTGGAGATATCAGAAGGCAGTGTATTCACCATTTTGTATGAACATTTGTCAATGAGAAAGCTGTGTTCAAAGTGGGGGCCGCGTTTGCTCACAGTGGATCAAAAATAACAACGCGTTAACGTTGTTTGCAACTGTTTCAACGCAACAAAAAGGAGTTTTACCGTAAATATGTAACAATGGATGAAACATGGATCCAAATCAGCAGTCAGCGGAGTGGACAGCAACAGGTGAAAGCCGTCCAAAGCGACTAAAGACGCAAGCATCAGCTGGAAAGGTTTTTGGCCTCCGTATTTTTGGGATGTGCAAGATATTTTGTGCATCGATTACCTTGAGAAAGGAAAAACTATCAATAGCGAATATCATATAGCATTATTGGTGCGTTTAAAGGAAGAAATCGCCAAAAAAAAGTCCACAAATGAAGAAGTAAGAAGTGCTCTTTTACCAAGACAATGCACCGTGTCACAAGTCACTCGCAACGATGGGAAATTGCACTTCGAATTACTTCCGCACCCACCTTATTCTCCAGATGTTGATGAATAAAGTCGAATTTTGCCTAAAAGTTGTTTTTTATTAGTTAGGCCCGGGACTTATTGAGTGATGTGAGACACACAAACACACTCACACTCACACACATATATGTATGCACACATACATATATATATATATATATATATATGTGTGTAGGAAGCGCGTGGTGTAATGGTTAAAGTCATGGGAATTGGACTCGTCTCCCCGAGTTCAAATCCTGGACGTGGTAATTGCATTTCACTTAGCGCTAATACCCTTGGAAAAGGTATGAATCTTACTCTCCCACCAGCTATGGGTAAATAGCAGGGCAGACTGGGTTCTTTAACCATGGCTAGTTAACCAGTCTAGGAGAAGGAAAACTCTGAATACAATCCTGTTGAACTCCGCTTAAGGAATTGACCTTGTGTCACATCCTGCTCGTGCGGAGGGGTTGGTAAATATATATATATTTATATATGTACATATATGGATATACACATAACTTCTAAAAAAAAGTCTCTCTCACATATATATAAGAACATTTCAAAAGAATTCAACTCAAAGAATTTTTTTTTTTCACGGAACAGATGGACTCGCTACTTCTAATACACGTTTCTGTCCGGATTATAGTGACCTGACAAAAAGTTTAAAAATCTTTTAATTTTTTTAATTGTCATCTTTTAAAAACTCTCTAAAAACAATTTCTTCAAACTAGAAATTTTCTCCTGACGATGACCTAAGATCGAAACTAGATGATAAAATTAAACAGCATAAAAAATATTCCTGTTTGTCTTATCACTTTTTGTTCATATTACACACACACACACACACACACACACACATATATATATATATATATATGTATATATATATATATATGAAGAAAAAATGGAAGTGAATCCGACAGTATGTAATACTGTAAAAATTGAAAAAACACAAGTTTCATAAGTGAATAATGTTTATTACGCCTACGTTGTAGTGTTTCGGTCTAGATCAAACTTTATCAGGGCTTTCGTTGATTTAAGTAAAAAAAAAATATTACTGAAAACAAAAAGTCTGTGAGTCTCTGTTTTTGGTGTTGTGGGCTGCTTTTTTTTGATGTTCAGATGTGAGGAAGAAAAGATCAATTTAAAATTGTTGACAACCGCCAGCGTCTTAAATTTAAAATACGTAACAGCGTTCCCGTTCGTTTATGAAACTTGTGTTTTTTACAGTATTACATATATATTATATATATATATATTATTTATTTATTTATTTATTTAAGTCACCAATACAAAGTTCGTCTTACTAATGGTTTCAGATGTTTATCCGTCATCAGAGACATTGACTTTTTGAAAAAAAATTGGACAGTTTTTTAACTCGTGCCTCGTGTGAACGTGATCCGTTATTCATTCTTGCTTTTGCTTTCTCCATTCACTGGCGTTCCTATTTGTCGTCATTGAGTCTCGTGTTTTTTTTTTTTGATGATTTTTTTTTGTGTGTGTGTGTGCGTTTATATATATGTGGGAATTCCTAAATTATGGCGGTCTGAGGTTTTGGTTAGTCCAATTCCATATCAAAAATGTTTTTCTGTGTGGGCATACGACGATGTATTTATATATATATATATATATATATATTATATATATTATATATATATATATATTGGGTCGGGGGATAAAATAAAACTGATCTATCCATACGTTATTACCAGTCATTAATTACTTGAAGCAATCCTGAATAACTCTGAATAACTAACTCACTTCGCAAATTGCACTTAAAGCAAATACTCACATTCCATTACTACAACAGTTCATTGATCGCTCTTGAATCAAAATCTAAGTCACGCTTTTGCGCCACAACAGCTGCTGCTGATGTTACTGCTGATGCTGCTGCTGCTGCTGCTACTGCTGCTGCTGCTGCTGCTGAATTTTTCTCAAGTTTTTCCGCCATCTTTTTTTCTATTTTTTAATATTCTTTTTTTCTATTTGTTTTTGCACTAAACTGATTAGTTTGCGTTTAATATTACATACTCTATTTTTCTTTCATCTCGCCGATAATGTGAATACTACATTTAATCCTTCAAAAAAGAAAAAAAAACTCACACAACTCGCACCAACTACCCACCCACAAACAAGAAGAAAAAACAACGTGACTCACCCACCCACCCATTCACACGTCAATAAATCACGACCGTGAATTCTCGTTCTCAGTCTCGTCTTTCCACACGGCGCCACACATTCCAACAAGTAAAATCGAATTTTATCGATTTTAAAATCCTGATAAAAAAATTCAGTGGATTAGTAAAACACAGTTCATCCGATTTTATTAATAATGCGAGTGTTATTTCTGTTAGGATTATCTATGAAAAGAAAGACTAGGAGGTAGTATCTGTGCGCTTTGATTAGAATTTTTGTTTTCATGTCTGCATTTGGATATAAGCTCTGATCGTTTGTCACCGATATTTAGCACTCTGTGCGCTTTGATTAGAATCTTTGTTTTCATGTCTGCATTTGGATATACATTCTGATCGTTTGGCACCAATATTTAGCTCTCTTCATTCCTACATATAACAAGCTACACACACACACACACACACACACACACACATATATATATATATATATATATATATATATATATATATATATATATGCCAATCTTTGAACAAAGTTATATAATTTACAAATACCAGTGGTGGTGTGCTGGTAGCTATATTGGTAGGACAACGCAGAGGCTAAACGTCCGAATAAACCAACACGTCCCGAGGGGTATAAGAAGCCTCCCCCAAACCACATCCGGGCTTTCCCAAGCACAAGAATCTACCATCGGTGACCACCTTTGTAGTTCAAATAGCTGTAAAACAAACTACAGCGATCAGCAATTTTCTATTCTACACAAGGCTAGAACAAGTCACCATCTCAACGTCCTCGAGGCAGTCTCCATTTTTTTTTACTGCTCGTCCTTGTGTAGACAGAGACATCTTATGCACTCCCTGGTAATTTTTGCTTGGGATGTTATTGCTGAGGTGGGGATCACCTGAAGGTATTTACTAACATTTTTTTTCCTTCATGTTACCCCACTATTTGCTTGATTGAATCTCTCTTTTACCCATTTGATTTACATTGTGACTTTTAAACGATCTACCGGTCGTTACTTATAACAAAGCCCCGGTCGAAAGGGCCCTTAAGTTTCTATTTTCTCTTTCCTCTTTCGAAAAAATAAAAATTTTGCTGATCAATAAAGTATGTCGTTATTTTTCAAAATCTTATACAAGTTCAGCTGTACCAAAAATTTGTTCATATATATATATATATATATATATATATATATATATATATAATATATATATATTTGAGAAAGATAAATGTAAAAATATGAATTTATTTGTATGAATGAAATTTATTATATGTTGACACGTGTTTCCCCGGAAATTTAATTAAATAAACAGCATTCTAATTAAGAATTATCTCAAAAGTAAAATAAAATAATAATAGAATACCATATGTAAACATGTCGACTATGGGGTAGGAAGAGGTTTTGGTGTTTTAAATGTGGCTGGATATTCACGGTGCGTGTTTTTAGGGTTTTCGCTTTTAACCCCGTCTCATTTGGTGGTCGCGCTGAAAAGGAAGGAATTCAAGGAACGAAAAGAAAGAGACAAAGACAGAAGGTGGTTTTATGACCTAGGCTTTATTGACCGGGTCATAGTCGCCTGTAGCAAGGGAATATCTCCCTGGCTAGTAGGAGTAACTAGACCAAGTTACGGCCTTCCATATTCTTTTGGGGGTCAGGAGTCAGTCCTTTTTGTCGCACATGCGCGGAGGGTTCTTCCGGTGAAGGCCCATGGGAGTTTGTTGTTGTTTTTTTGTTATGAATCAAGATATTTTGCTCTGAAAAAGACGACCTGATTAATGGTTTTCTATTATTATTTTATTTTACTTAGTAGTGAGCAGTTCAACACACTACTTTGGCTCTTAGTTAGGCTATACGGGTAACCGGAGAGGTCTCCTCCGATCAATAGGTTGGTGATGTCAAGCGCTATATAATTGTCCCACCCCTGTTGCCCTTATGGCAAACCCTTAACCCTTTTTATCATATAATATATATATATATATATATATATATATATATATATTACCAACCCCTCTGTCTAAATGATTTGTGCTATTTAGGAATAGTTATTTTGAAACATATAACTGCGTATAGATTATCAATAGGAGATAGGAATACTTGATACCATATATATATTTACCAACCCCTCCGCACGAGCAGGATGCGACACAAGGTCAATTTCTTAAGCGGAGTTTAACAGGTTTGAATTCATAGTTTTCCTTCTCCTAGACTGGTTACCTAGCCAAGTTTAAAAAGCTCAGTCTGTCCTGCTATTTACCCATAGCTGGAGGGAGAGTTGGATTCATACATTTCCCAAGCGTATTAGCGTCATGTGAAATGCAAACAGCTTTGTCCAGGAATTGAACTCTGGCCGACGAGTCCATCTCCTACGACTCTACCATTAGACCACGCGCCTCCATTTTTATAATATATGTGATAGAAAGTGGTGGCTGAGGGTTTTATTGTCCTGGGTATGTCGTTAAACAACATTCTATGGTGAAGTTCCAGTTTTGGAGCTCTGGTGAGTGTGAAGTACCCCTTCATCGACATTACTCCCAGGTCCACTCTGACCCGGAGTGGTAGTATCTGTTGGTATCCCATCCATGGGTTAAAAAAAAATGAGTTAAAAAAATTGAGTTTTTAAAAAACTGAATACCATCAATAATGAATAAAAAAATGTCTTTGGCATAAAATAACCCAACAAGGGTTGACATGCCGTAAAATCCAACCTTTATTTTTTATGACTGCTACTTTATTTTTGGAAGATTTTTAATTTTTCAAATAATATATTTTTCTTTCAGTAGACACGAATCATGGGGTTATTTCCTATAACTCCAACATAAACAAAGGGGAATCACTCTTGACTGATAAATCATTTATTTATTTTCCCATTAAACTAACCCTAAACCCTAACCCTAAACTCTAATCCAAATCCTAAACCCTAACTCTAACCCGTCTTCTTTTTTCCTAGTAGATCAATAAATGAATAAATAATTTATCAGTCAAGAGTGGTTCCCCTTTGTTTATGTTGGAGTAAAAATAACCAATCATAGTATAATCAAAAACAATTTCGGAAAGTCTAAAATCGTTTAATGACTTTTTTTTTTAAATCTTATTTGGATGTCTATGATCAGAGTTAGAAATTAGAACGATTTTAGAAGTATCTAATTGAGATGAAAGATTACACCAATTTGTGCGAACATTTGACTCTGTGCCCGGCTGAACTGAAACAATCAACTCTCTCTCTCTCTCTCTCTCTCTCCTCTCTCTCTCTCTCTCTCTCTCTCTCTCTCTCACACACACACACATTATATATCTCCTTTCTTTCTTTTGACATTTCCCTGTTCTTCAAACTCTCTCTCTCTCTCTCTCTCTCTCTCTCTCTCTCTCTCTCTCTCTCTCTCTCTCTCTCACGCACACACATACATTATATACTTCAGTTTTTTATATATCTCCTTCTTTCTTTTAAAATTTCCCTGTTCTTCAAACTCTCTCTCCTTTCTCTCTCTCCTTCTTTCTCTCTCTCTCTCCTCTCTCTCTCTCTCTCTCTCTCTCTCTCACACTCTCTCTCTTTCTCTCTTACCCCCCTCCCCCTCTCTCTCTCACACATACACACACATACATATCTGTATTTTCTTTAGCTCCTTTTCTTTCTTTTTAACTTTCCCTGTCCCTCCAACTCTCTTTACTTTATTTGCAGTATTTTTTAATAACGGCCACTTTATTCTATCTTAATCTGACAGATACTAATCGAAGTTAATTTTGGATGGGACCCGAACAGGTACTACCACTCCGTGTCAGAGTGAACCAGGGACCAATGGTGAAGAAGGAGTGCTCCACATTCCCTAGACCTCCAAAACTGGAACTTCACCATCAAATAGTTTAACGTCATTCCCAGTACATGAAGTTCCTCAGTCACCAGCTTCTAACACATATGATTAAAAAAAAAGATTGGGGGTTGCCATGGGGGCAATAGGGTTGGGACAATCATATAGGTGCTAGGGCTTGACATGTCCTGCCGATTGATAGGAGATTACCTCTCCGTCCCGCCCGTCGCCATCGTGAAAGATGAATCGAACATCAAAATCACTTTGTGTCATCGATTAGTCTCATTAAGAATTTATCGAACAGACAAAGTAACATTCCATCAAAGAGGGGAAAAAATGGAATATCCCAAAATCCGATTCCGCAATTTGGTTAAATGGAATTAACCGAAACGCTATAATTAGATTTCCACCAAAAGCAAAATCGATAATTATTTAGAATTGGATTATTCAATTATTTTTCCGTTAAACCTTCCACGGCGGAATTTTCCAATTTTCAGAGCTGCATTTTCCAGACTGTTTCAAAAGGTTTACTTAAAAACTTTTTAATCACTAATGCAAACGTTATGAACCGCGGGGGGGGGGGGTCAAATTTAGGATATGTATGCCGAAAAGTGTGTGGGGGGGGTCCACTTAAGGAAAAATTGGGTCATTGTAAAAAGTACCTGGTACCTCTAAGGAGAGGGAATCATTCCTAGAATGAGGTAACCAAGCGAGTACCCGGTATTATTAGCATTTTTTATTTTTGTAATTTAACCATTAGTTCTTTTAGACAATGAAAAATGAAAATTATTCTAATCAGTTATAACTCCATTATATTTCCAAATGCCGCAGTTGAATGAGCTGCCTATCTTTATCAAATTCTAAAATGGGTAAATTGTAATGTTGCATACCCTTCTTCTTTACTTACTTCTTTCTTACTCTATTCTTCTGGCCATCTTTGGAATCTTATAACATCTTGTCTTGGTCTGGAATCTTCTAAGGTCTGGACTTTCTTGGGGACTTCGGGTCTGGTCTTCTATTGAGGATTTCTCTTTATCAGAAGCCCTGTGTCATTGTTAGTTTTTAGAAGTAATAACACAAGACCCCGATTTGCTTTGATCTTACTTTATTTTTAAATCCCCAACCAGACATCTGCGCAGAGTGAGTCGGAGCATGTATAACACGACTCACCACCGTCGTGGTTTCTCGCCGACTGACTAAAATCTATTTCTAATCTAAACCGGAAGAGGGTCTCCTCCACCGATTCTCACGGTATCCACCGGAAGGTTAGGACTGAGGTCAAGCCTTGTCACTCATCCTTCAAGGCTGTGGGCTGTAACTTATAACAGCCATTTTTATTTCTACACTATTGCACATAAATATTAGGTATCTAATAATTATGTAACAGTAAGGCAAACTGTCTAGGAGAAGGAAAAGCCTTAATTTAAATCTGAAGAGTACACCATTCTTCTATCAGCTTATCCAAAAGTATGGCTGGTCCAACACAAGCCTTCATTGGGATAAATAAATGTCCGGTTCTTCCTACCCACACCCCAGCAATGGGTAAATAGTAGGACAGACTGGGTCCTTTATACTTAGTTAGCAATCAGCCTACAAGATAGAAAACTTTAAATTCAAATCAGCTATACTCACCTTAAGAATGACCTTGTGCCACATCCTGCTCATGAGAAACTATCAGTAGGATCCATTCTACAATTTGTGAATATGAAAATAATATTTAATGTTAATAAATAAATTGTTGGCATCCTTCCGTCTACTAAAGACGATGGCGTAGTGTCCATTTTTTATCTGCAACTGCGTGAGTGGCTGAACAGACCAATTTTTGAATGGCAATCTCTGGTGCAGTGACTGCAAACAAACAATGATGCTTGCTGGGGTTGCTGTTGTCTCTCCTTCTTTCTGGCTCTCTTTTCCGTGGCGGCTTCTTTCCTCTCTTTTTCACTCCTTTTCGTTCCTTGTTTGACGAGGAGTCGTCAGGTGAAATAAATAAATTGATATAGTAAAATAACCCAACAAGGGTTGACATGCCATAAAATCCAACCAACCAGCCATTGTAGAAAATAGGATCTATTCTACAATTTGTGAATATAAAAATATTATTTCAGATTTTAATCGTTTTTAGTTTGTTTGTCTTTTTTCTTTTACCATTCCTTTAAATCTAAAGCTGACTAAGGAGAAGGTTATTAAGTCGTTGGGGCGGCCTAAAGTCGGTATCAGCCAATCAGCGATGGAGTCTATCCCCTTTTCAATAGCGCTAGACCAAGGAGATTGTTTTTTGGCATCTGAGGTTGAGCGCCACATCTACCATCAGCTTTACCGCACAGATCCCTGTGCTACTCATACGCTGAGTTGGCGAGGACCGGTATCGAACTAGGAACCTTGTGTTTTCTAGCCGAACGCTCTACCAGCTGAGCTAACTCGGCCCAGGAGAAGGTTATAAAAACTATTAAATTGCATTTGAAAATAATCTGACAGCATTTTTAATTAGTTAAATTAAAAGTTAAAAATTTAAATCAATAGAAATAAGGATTTGATCACATGCATTTTTAAAAAATAAAAAATAATCATTATAAATTATTTTAATTCATTTATATATATATATATATATATATATATATATATATATATAATGAATTAAAATATAAAATAACCCACCTCAAAGAGGTTCTTCACGGAACAGATGGACTTGCTACTACTAACACACTCCTCTACCCGGATTTTAATAGCATGTCAAACCCCCCAAAATACTCCAATTTTTATAGTTCTTCCATAATGCTCCCTTTCAAAAACTCTAAAAAAAAATTCTTCAAATAAGAAATTTTCTCCTGACGATGACCTAAGGTCGAAACTAGTTGAGAATAAATAACATATAAGAAATATTCCTGTTTGTCTTATTACTTTTTGTTCATACATATATATATATATATATATATATATATATATATATATATATATATATATTATATTTTTGCTTGAAGGCAATTGCAATGCATGTATCGCATAAAATTCGATACTTTTTTTATAGAAATTGAACTTGACAAGTGTAATCCCGGCAAAGGATCGCTCGGTGTGTAGAACATCGTACGGACTGTTTCGACTTTATTAAGTCTCATCAGCGATGTATACGAACGACTTCCCTCCGACAGAAATCGAAACCGGGACCAGCAGGCATAGTCAAAGACCATATTGCCTCGGCCACAGTACACAGCGAATAATCCCTGCGAAATTAACCTTGTTAATGATACTTTACACGCCTCTACCATAATAGGTAAGGGCACGTTGAGTGAATAATAACAACAAACCAAGCCTTATGCTCTTCCGCGAAGTGAATAAGATTTTTGGATGTTTGTTTTTTAGAAGCATTGTTGAACAAAGTATATATTATATTTTTGCTTGAAGGCAATTACAATGCATGTATCGCATAAAATTCGATACTTTTTTTTATAGAAAATGAACTTGACAAGTGTAATCCCGGTAAATATATATATATATATATATATATATATATATATATATATATATATACTAATAGTATATATTATATTTTTTGCTTGAAGACAATTACAATGCATGTATCGCATAAAATTCGATAATCTTTTTTATAGAAAATGAACTTGACAAGTGTAATCCCGGCAAATATATATATATATATATATATTATACTAGAAGTGGCTACCTGGCGTTGCCAGGGTAGAAACTTAGTTATGCACATGCATTATTATTGAATCATGAGTTGGATCCTGACAGGATTCCCCATTAAAATCCCTACATAAAAAAACCTTGTGGGGTGTCAGAAAAAAAAGTGCACAGACACTCTGAATAGAAAAATCAGTGTCTTCTATTTAAAAATATTAAATACAAAAAGATCCATGCTGTTACAATTTAATTGTATCTTTTTTAATTATCTTCACGAATATAAATCAAATCTTCATTATTTTTGCTCAAAAGCAAGATATGGTGATAGTGAATGTGTAGATATATTTACTTTGTCGTTAATTGTTTTATTTTCGTAGTTTCAGCCGGACATACATACATACACACAACTGCCCTTTATATATGTATAGATGTACATCTCTTATTATAATAAAGATCGGGTGTTTTTGTGTCTGTAACCGAAACTATATTACTACTCAAGTCACAATTCCCTTGGTTATTTACGTCACATTCTCCATGAATTTATCTTTATGTAAACCTCAGTTATTAATGAAATTGTTTTACATTATTAATACTGTTGACCATATCTACATACTAGATATTTACCACGTACCCCACGTGTAGGGGTTAGGCACAAGGCCCTATTATTGTGGGACCACCCACAAGCCGAGACTCATGGGTGGCGTGTGCAAAAAATGCGTTGATCCCGTCGGCATTCTCCCTAAAGGGGGGCACTCAGGCACTGGGCAATAAATCCAGCCCTGCCCCTTTAAGTCAAAGGGACAGGGCTGGATTTATTCTTTATAATCCCTACTTATTCGGTTAATTATTTTATCGACGGTTGAAGTTACGACTGACTCAATATAATATATTCCCCGATAAGTCATCTACTTTTCATATAATATATATATATATATATATATATATATATATATATATATATATATATATAATATATATATATGAAAAATAGGTGACTTTTCATATACATATATATATATATATATATATGATAAGTTGTAAACAAGGTATGTTTGGAATGGCTTTTTTTGCCGACAAATTTTTTTTTTTGAGAATATGTGCTTAATTGGAGTCGTACCTAATTTTGAAAATTAATTAATTAATAATGAATTAGGCGGGAATGCCTATTTAAATGTATGGCTAAACAAATCGAGAAAAATCAATCTCAAGGCCGAAATGTACATACAGAGATTGATTTTTCTCGATTTGTTTAGCCATACATTTAAATAGGCATTCCCGCCTAATTCCTATTAATTAATTAATTTTCCAAATTAGGTACGACTCCAATTAAGCACATATTCTCAAAAAAAAAAAAAAAATATATATATATATATATATATGAAAAATAGGTGACTTTTCATATATATATATATATATAATATATATATATATATATATATATATATAATATGAAAAATAGGTGACTTTTTCATATATATATATATATATATATATATATATATATATATTATATATATATATGAAAGTAGGTGACTTATCGGGGAATATATAATATTGAGTCAGTTTTATATATATATATATATATATTATATATATATATATATAGGATGTGTTCTTATTTTATTGATCACTTGAGAATTGTGAGAATATCTAGTGAAAATAGAACAAAGAATAAATAAGTAAACAAATATATTTATTTGTTATTATTTCTTTTCAAGTCCAGCTGTTTACGAATCTCCCGATAATAAGAAACGGCTACTGACACCCGATACAAACTAAGTTTAGTCTTATACAAAGCAGTTATGAACGGTGTAACCCTTTACAGTCAAACTTACTTTAATCACCGTGACAGAATAACAAATAACAGGAATATTTAGAATTGGTTGGGGAAAACAAGATAGATGCAAAATAATGCAACGAGATTCTATGAATACAGAAATACAAACATAAACAGACAATAAAAAGATCTGTAAACAGCGGAGAAGTTCTGATAGGTATCTTAGAGATTATCTGTGCATAAAATGTCCACCTTTTGAAATATATAGAACTAGCAGCGGTTACCCGGCGTCGCCTGGGTAGAGGGTTTTTATTTTAAAGTTAATTTGGTTTGTTTTGTTTTGTTTTACGGCATATCAACCTCAGTGGGTCATTTAATGCCGATAAAGTTGTGAAATAAATCAATTCTTAATGGATAATATAATTTTTTTATAAATACATTTTTCTATTTAACCCATAGATGGGACCCTAATAGGTACTACCAGGGAGAAATGGTGATGAAGGGGTGCTCCGCATTCCCCAAACCTCCAGAACTGGAACCTCACCATCAGATAGAGTTTAACGTCATTCCCAGGACATGTAGACCCGCAGCCACCACCTTCTAGCACCCATATGATAAAAAGGGGCTTGCCATAAGGGCAATAGGGTTGGGAAAATCATATAGATGGTAGCCGATTGATCGCAGAAGGCCTCTCCGACCGCCCGTCTAGCCCAAGATAGGGCCAAAGTGGAGTATTGCATGTCATGAACTGCTCATCCACCTGGGCTCTATCCTTCAGCATCACGGGTCGCCACCCACGTCCAACAGGTGGCCCATTGGGGGAGTCTTACCCCTCTGCAGAGGTGCAGTCGGTGCATTCTAACGCCTCAGCCGACAAGACGGTTTAAAGTTAATGTCGCAAAACCATTATTACTGAATCGTGAGTTTAATCCTCGTGGGATGCCCCATTTAAATCCCTATGTAAAATAATAGACCTTGCATTGATCCAGCTACTCTGAAAAGAAATGTTAATGTCTACTATCTAAAATATTAAATGAAAAAAAAAATCCATGCTGTTATCATTTAAATTTTATTTTTTTAATTATCTTCACGAATATAAATCAAATCTCTATCATTTTTGCTCAAAACCCAAGCCCTGGTGATATTTAATGTGTATATATATTTACTTTATCGTTAATTGTTTTATTTTCGAAGTTTCCTCCGGACATACATATACACACAACTGCCCTTTATATATGTATAGATTATGATCAGATAGATAGATAGATAGATAGATAGATAGACCAGAGCAGATTGAAATAGATAGATAGATAGACCAGAACAGGTTGAAATAGATAGATAGATTAGATCAGAGCAGATTGAGATACATAGATAGATAGATAGATAGATAGAGATAGATAGAGGAAAGGAGACATATTCTATCATAGATAGATAAGAGCAGATTGAGGGAAAGGGTGGAAAGAGATATAGAGAAAGAAAGAGAAAGAAAGAGAGATTATTAGATTAAGATAGATAAATGTAATTGGACAATGTATATATATATATATAATATATATATATATATATATATATATATGTGTGTGTGTGTGTGTGTGTGTGTGTGTAATATTGTGAAAAAATGAAAAAAAACACGTTCATAAACGAGTACTGTTTATTTCACCTACGCTGCAGTGTTTCGATCTGTTTCAATTGATCTTCATCAGGGCTTTCGTCAGTTTGAGGAAAAATACATGCATCACAGAAAATAAGAAGTCTGTGAAACTCTTATGCCTTAATGTTGGTCAATAACGAAAGCTCTGATGAAGATCTATTGAAACAGATCGAAACACTTTTATAAACTTATATATATATATATATATATATATATATATATATATATATATATTGTTATTTCATATTGGCGAAAGGAAAATAAACTGCTTGATTACAAGTGCAAGAGCTATATTTATTTGTTATAGTGCACTATAACTATATACTAGTACTATTAGAAGGCATCTGTGACTATTGGTCTCAAAGCAGCGTATTAGGCGCTTATCCTAAAGACAAAGAGCCCTGGAAAAAAGATTTTTACAGGGAGCTTTGTCTTAAAGATAAGCGGCTAATACACTGTTTTGAAACCAATGGTAACAAACTGTTTTCATAATATAGTACACTTTAACAAATATAGCTCTTACACCCCTAATCGATCTGTTTATTTTACTTTCTCCAATACAAAATACATACAAAAAGTACTTGGTAACTACAAAATTTAATGGATTATAAAGAAATTCAACTGGCACGGAAATTACACTAGTTTCACTCAAAATAACCGCGATTGGCGTCGATCACAGCCTCAATCCTGCTCCGGAACTTGGAGCAAGCTGATGTTAGTTTCCCTGGGAAGGGTCCAAAAAACTTCCTTAATTCTGTCGATTAACTGGGCTTTTGTAGTACTAGCATTTTATTTTTACATTTACATTTATTTTATTTATATTTTAAATATTTTTGGATTTTTCCAAAACCAACGATTCCTGGGATGATGACATCATCAACTATTTGAATGGAAACGCTCACACCACGTGACGTTTCATTTTTACATTTTTTTTGCATTTCGGTAGCGGAGTTGAGCCGTCTAACATCACAAATTAAGTCTCACAAACTTTTTGCTTGTTTTTACACCATCCATTTCGTATGAGTCAATATTATTTTGTTAAGCCCTGTTGATGGTTTTTATTAAAACCGAAACGCTTTAACGTCGGCTATATGTAAGTCAATCTTTGACTTAATTTTGTTGTTTTTTTTAAACTATATACTTTTTTACACTGTCGGATTTCATATCCATTTTTTCTTCTCATATATATATATATATATATATATATATATATATAATATATATACATATACATATATACATAGCAAGATATATATATATATATATATATATATATACACTCTCACATACATAGTATATATATATATATATATATATATATATATATACACTCTCACATACATAGCAAGAGGTGTAGGGAGATTAGTGAAAATAAATAATGACAGATAATATGTCAATCTTGAAATAACTGATAGACGAATACCATTTTTCCTTGGGGTGCTTCTTTCTTCAGCTAAATTGGTAAAATAATCAGTGGGGAAGTTTACACCTGTTGACCTACTTTCACAACCTCCACCCCCATCCCGATCAATACCCGATCAAGTGATTCGAGTTATTCATTGCTGTCGAAGCAAATTCAGCGGTGAAGGGTTAATCGATAATCCATTAACTCGGATTACAGCGGATTATGAAGATGAGCAAAAATCACAAGAAGGAGAATCGAATATTATTGGGATTAATACCGTACATGGTTTTATCATTACCTCTCGTTGTGCAATGGGGAGATGCAGCTTAGGGGATTGGATCCCCTGGAACTAGACATTTTTTGTGAATCCACAGGAAAATCCTGAATGAGCTATGTATATGAAATTTGTAACAAAAAAAAAAGAAAATGTAAATAGATCTTTGTTTTGTTTTGTTGTTTTGCGAACACAAAGAAATTATTTTTGTTTGTATGCACATTATATATACTAGCAAAATAAAAAAAACGCCCTCTGGGCGACGTAAAATAAATATTGCCTGAGGGGATGGGAGTTGAAAATTTAATATCAGAGAGTTTGTAAGTAAAGTAAAATCATCAAATTTATCAAAGGAGTAAAAAATAAAATAAATTTATTAAAGGAGTTAAAATATAAAACAATGAAATGGAAACTTAGTTCTGATAACTTTAAATATATATCAAAATAAAACAAACTATATATAGATAGATAATACCAGGTATATATTTATTAAAACTTGTTTAAAAAAACAATGAGGACTGTCTAATATTGCATGCTCAAATTTTGAGTGTATTTATTCTATGTTATGACGATTTTAGGTAGTGTTACGTAAGCAGTGACCAATTTTTGTTACAGACAAAAACCGAAAGCGAATCTCCATTATATATATATATATATATAAAGATAGGAGGGTTGGAGTAAATCCGACAATGTGGTAAGGATAAAAGAAAAGTGGACAAGAAGGAATAACTCAGACCAAATAGATGTGGAGAGATATATTTCGTTCCGCTTTAAGCTGTACTTCTTCAGTCAATTTATTAAAGCACCATACATAAACTTTCTCTTCTATAAATATAGGTGTATGTACGGTGCTTTAATGAATTTCCTGAAGAAATACCGCTTCAAGCGGAACGAAATATATCTCTCCACATCTATTTGGTCTGAGTTATTCCTTTTTGTCCACTTTTCCTTTATCCTTACCACATTCTGTCGGATTTATTCAACCCTCCTATTTATATATATATTATATATATTATATATATATATAATGGAGATTCGCTTTCGGTTTTTGTCTGTAACAAAAACTACGTCAATGCTTACATCTATTTGGTCTGAGTTATTCCTTTTTGTCCACTTTTCGTTTATCCTTACCACACACACACACACACACATATATATATATATATATATATATATATATATATATATATATATATATATATATACTGTGTTTTTCCAAAAATAGGGATTTTTTTTTGGGGGGGGGGTATACTTCATACATTGAAAAACGACATTATACCGTGTTTCCACAAAAATAAGACAGGGCTTATATTAATTTTCACTCCGAAATATAAAACTGGGGCTTATTTACAGGGGACGTCTAATTCTTCATATATCGAAAAACAACATTACGAAGTAGAAAGTTACGAAATTTCTAGATAAACAGTAATTACGAAAAACGATCTGTGAGAGTTCAGAGAGAAGAGAGTTCTTCAGTGATAGAGAGAGATATTACAGAGAGAGAGAGAGAGAGAGAGAGAGACATTAGAGACTTACTTGGTGAGGAGATCTTATTTCTTTCTTTTGATCATTCTACCATCTCCTCCGGTTGCCATCTTGCTGTCTAGTTGAGTTGACTTCTAACTAACTTTTTCTTAACCAAGGGAGTTGAGTTCTTCTAAGAGCTGTTTCTTCTTAACTAAGGGCTGTTTCTTCTGACTAAGGGCTGATTTGGTCATTGCAATTGAATTAACAAGATATTTTTTGTTACTTGATCAATTTTTTATTTTATCTAGTCCATAATTCTTATTTGTCGCGTGAGGAGACCAACCTCAGCACGTCTGAACTCTTTGACGACCTGGCTGAATCTCAAAATTCTCACCTCTCACTCCTCCTTTCTCCCCTTCGCCATGTACCATTCCTCGTCCAATCAAAATATGCCACGCGTCTATGCTGACATCATCATTCAAATTTTTCCGTTACAACACACAGCGAACTTAACGGACCTAAATTCCACCATCGTATGTCACCCTGCCGAGAAAAAAAATCATGGAATAAACGGAATTTAATAAAATTTTCAATGTTCATATATTAATGAATAAAAGATATAATGCACCAGTTATTTTATCTAAAAACGTTTACAGTTTTGTTCAGGTCAGTTAACTTTGAACCCCGTATCTTTGAGGCGTAACGCAGATTCTCAAAGATACGTGGTTCCAAATTAACTGACCTGAAAAATGTAAAAGTTTTTAAATAAAATAACTGGTGCATTATATCTTTTATTCATTAATATATGAACACTGAAAATTGTATTAAATTCGGTTAATTCCCTGATTTTGGGTTTTTTTTTTCTTTCGGCAGGGTGACATACGATGGTGGAATTTAGGTCCTTTAAGTTCGATTTAACCTGATAGTCTTTAGGTGTGTTACACAAATTACACTTTCGGGTAAAGATCTCTAAAACGTCAAACAAAATAATCTTATTATGTGGGGTTACAATTGGTTTGGTTTGGTTTGTTTTGTTTTATGGCATATCAACCTCGGTGGGTCATTTAATGCCGACAAAGTTGTGAAATAAATTCATTCTTAATGCATAATACAATTTTGTTTATAAACTCATGTTTTTCTATTTAACCAATATATGGGACCCTAACAGGTACTACCACTCCGGGTCAGAGTGGACCAGGGAGTAATGGTGATGAAGGGGTGCTCTACGTTCCCCAAACCTCCAAAACTGGAACCTCACCATCAGATAGAGTTTAACGTCATTCCCAGGACATGTAGACCCTCAGTCACCGCCTTCTAGCACCCATATGATAAATAGGGGCTGGGGCTTGCCATAAGGGCAATAGGGTTGGGAAAATCATATAGGTGCTAGGGCTTGACGTGTCCAGCCGATTGATCGGAGGGGGCCTCTCCGACCGACCGTCTAGCCCAAGATAGGGCCAAAGTGGAGTATTGCAAGTCATGAACTGCTCATCCACCCGGGCTCTATCCTTAAGCATCACGGGTCGCCACCCACGGCCAACAGGTGGCCCCATTGGGGGAGTTTTACCCATCTGCAGAGGTGCAGTCGGTGCATTCTAACGCCCCAGCCGACAGGGCGGGTTACAATTGGTTTTGTGTTTTAGGTTTAAAGGTAGCTGGTTATTTCCGATGCGTTGTCCTAGGGATTCCTTTTTTTTCTCATTTCTTATTTGGTGGTCGCGCTGAAAAGAAAGTCAAGTAAAGAAAAAGAAGAGACAAAGACAAAAGGTAGTTTTAGGATTTAGGTTTTATTCATGGGTCATAGCCACCACGTGGTAAGGAAATTCCTTCCTAGTAGTGTCTCGTCCCAGTTAAGGCCTAAGTTCGAATGGCCGAGAGATTATTATATATGGGGTCGGAAGTGGGTTCTTTTTCCTGCACATCCTCGGAGGTTTCTTCCGGTATGAAGGCTCATGGGAGTTTGTTATTTTTTTTTTATTTTAATTCTATTTTAATCCCCACGTATCCATTTTCTACAACGATAAACGTGACACAGGAAATTATTGGTGCTTATTCCTAGGGTTTGCTTTTAATCCCATCATATTTGGTGGTCACGCTGAAAAGGAAGGAAAATGAAGAGACAAAGGCAAAAGGTAGTTTTAGGATTTAGGCTTTATTCACGGGTCATAGCCACCAAGTGGTAAGGAAATATCTTCCTGGCTAGTAGTAGTGTCTCGTCCCAGTTAAGGTCTAAGTTCGAATGGCCGAGAGATTATCTTGGGGTCGGAAGTGGGTCCTTTTCTTGCACATGCTTGTAGGGTTCTTCCGGGATGAAGGCTCATGGGAGTTTTTTATTTTTATTTTTTTATTCCAATTTTATTTTAATCCCCACAATTACACTGTAATAATTTCTTGTCACCAACTCTTCAAACAAAAAAAAAGCCGGAAAAAAAATACAGCAAAAATAAATTACGCTCGTTAATGAATAAAACAAAAAATAAACCTAAACTTAATAAAATTGGTAATTTATGGGCAATTATATATATATATATATATATATATATATATATATATATATATATTTATTTATTTATTTATTTATAGTCACCAATACAATTAAAAGTTCGTCTTACCAATGGTTTCGGAACATCACTTTTAGGTGATTATTCGTCATCAGTGAACGTTTCTGATGACGGATAATCATCTAAAAGTGATGTTCCAAAACCATTGGTAAGACGGACTTTTAATTGTATTGGTGACTATAGAAAATAAATAAATAAATAAATAAAGCTCTTACAGAAGTAATTGAGCACTTTATAATCATTTCTCCAATAATAATAACAAAAAATTTTATATATATATATATACATATATATATATATTATTATCATTATTATTATTATTATTATTATTGTTGTAATAAGAGCCAGTTTAGCTCAGGCGGTAGAGTGCTCGACTAGGAACCGCAAAGTTCCGAATTCGATACCGGCCCTCGCCAACTCAGCGTATGAGTAGCACAGGGATATGTGCGGTAAAGTAAGGAGCTGATGATAGGTGTGGTGCTCCACCTCATACGTTAAAATAATCTCCTTGTTCTAGTGGTAGTGAAAAGGGGATAGACTCACTCGTTGTCTGGCTGATACCGACTTTAGGCCACCCCGACGACTTTACTTATTTATACCCAAATTACATGAGATAGATTTGTCAAGCTTATTCAATCAATTCTTAATTAGTTTACCTTCTTCTTCTTCTTCTTCTTCTTCTTCTTCTTCTTCTTCTTCTTCTTTGCTTTCTTCTTCTTGCTTTCTTTTTCTTGCTTTCTTCTTCTTCTTCTTCTTCTTCTTCTTCACCTTCTTCATCTCTTCATCATCATCTTCTTCTTCATCTTCTTCTTCTTCTTCATCATCTTCTTCTCTCTTCCATTCTTCTTCTTCTTGTCCCCTTCCATTCTTCTTGTTCTTGTTCTTGTTCTTGTTCTTGTTCTTGTTCTTCTTCTTCTTCTTTTCTTCTTTCCCTTCCATTCTTCTTCTTCTTCTTCTTCTTCTTGCCCCTTCCATTCTTCTTCTTCTTCTTCTTCATCTTCTTCTCTCTTCCATCTTCTTCTTCTTGTCCCCCTTCCATTCTTTTCTTCTTCTTCTTCTTCATCATCTTCTTCTTCTTCCTCCTCCTCTTCTTCTTCTTCTTCTTCTCTTGTCCCCATCCATTCTTCTTCTTCTTCTTCTCTTGTCCCCTTCCATTCTTCTTCTTCTTCTTCTTCATCTTCTTCTTCTCTCTTCCATTCTTCTTCGTTCTTCTTCTTGTCCTTCCATTCTTCTTCTTCTTCTTCTTCTTCTTCATCTTCTTCTTCTCTCTCCATTCTTCTTCTCTTTTTCCATTCTTCTTCTTCTTCTTCTTCTTCTTTTCCCCCTTCCTTCTTCCTTCTTCTCTTCTTCTCTTCTTCTTTTCTTCTTTCCCCCTTCATTCTTCTTTCTTCTTCATCTTCTTCTTCTCTCTTCCATTCTTCTTCTTCTTGTCCCCCTTCCATTCTTCTTCTTCTTCTTCTTCTTCATCATCTTCTTCTTCTTCCTCCTCTTCTTCTTCTTCTTCTTCTTGTCCCCCTTCCATTCTTCTTCTTCTTCTTCTTCTTGTCCCCTTCCATTCTTCTTCTTCTTCTTCTTCATCTTCTTTCTTCTCTCTTCCTTCTTCTTCTTCTTCCATCTTCTTCTTCTTCTTCTTCTCTCTTGTCCCCCTTCCATCTTCTTCTTCTTCTTCTTCTCATCTTCTTCTCTCTCTTCCATTCTTCTTCTTCTTTTCCCCCCCTTCTTCTTTTCTTCTTCTTCTTCTTCTTTTCTTCCTTTCTTCTTCTTCTTTTCTTCTTCTTCTTCTTCTTCCCCCCTTCATTCTTCTTCTTCTTCTTCATCTTCTTCTTCTCTCTTCCATTCTTCTTCTTCTTGTCCCCTTCCATTCTTCTTCTTCTCTTCATCATCATCTTCTTCTTCTTCCTCCTCTTCTTCTTCTTCTTCTTCTTGTCCCCCTTCCATTCTTCTTCTTCTTCTTGTCCCCTTTCATTCTTCTTCTTCTTCTTCTTCTTCTTCTTCTTCTTCTTGTCCCCCTTCCATTCTTTTTCTTCTTCTTCTTCTTCTTCTTCTTCTTCTCATCCGGGCAACCGGTGTTTTCGTATAGATTGTCAACTTTAAATTAAGCTTCATTCCTTCTTCTTGATTAGTTTATTTTGTTTTATTTGTGTTTTTTTATTGTTTTTGTTTTGTTATTATTTTTGTTTGTTTTTCTTTATTTTCTATTTTTCTTTCTTTTTCTTTATTTATTTATTTATTTTTGGTGCGGGGTTGTTTTTTTTCCCATGACTAAGCAATTTCTTCTGCTGCCTTAGTTGTATTTGAATTACCCTAAAAAAAAAGAAAAGAAAAAAAGAAACGAGCGTCTTAAATAGTTTTAAGTGAGCAGACGAGAATCTAATTCAAACCAGGCGTAAATGAAATTCTAAAACCAATTCTCCTGAAAAAACCCAAAACGAGGCTCTCTCCTCAAATAGCGGAATAAAAATTATGTGAAATCAATAAATATGGCGAAAAGAAACTCTATCGATTTCTCCAAGATCTCGTTACTTATATTATTATCGTAGCTAACATCATAAATGACAAGATTATTTATGTATGATTGGACAGTTCTATTTGTTTATGTTTTATTTCTCTGAATTTTTTAGATGAGGCTTCATAAGTATTATTATTTGTATTATACGGACTATTGTCCACATCTTCATTGTTATCTATACAATGTCGATATGCCCTCCGGTCTTCTTCAGGTATTTCTTGTCGGATTCGGTGATGGCTCCCGATTACGACAAGAAGGTTCCTGAGTCCGAGATGGTTCCCAAGTCTGATAAGGTCCCCGAGTCCGACAATAAATACCTAAAGAATGCCGGAGGGCACATCGGCCGAAATGTTGAACAGATATCAATGAAGGTGAGGACAATAGTCCGAATAATACAAATAATACTAATTGTTTGTATGTTTGTTTGTTTGGTTGGTTGGTTTTGTTTTACGACATATCAACATCGGTGGGTCATTTAATGCCGAAAAAGTCTTGAAATAAATTTATTATTGATAGATACTCAATTTTTTTATAAACACATTTTTTTCTATTTAACCCATAGATGGGCCCCTAACAGGTACTACCACTCCGGATAAGAGTGGATCTGGGATTAATGGTGATAAATAGGTGTTCCACATTCCCCAGACCTCCAGAACTGGAACCTCACCACCAGATAGAGTTTAACGTCATTCCTAGGACATAAAGACCCTAAGCCACTGCATTCTAGCACATATATGATAAGAAAAGGGTTGGGAGCTTGTCATGAGAGCAATAGGGTTGGGGTAATCATATAGTTACTAGTGCTTGACGTGACTAGCCGATTGATCGGAGAGGGTCTCTCCGACCGCCCGTGTAGCCTTAATAAGGCTCATTCACCAGGATTCCGTCCTTAAGCATCACGAGTCGCCACCCACGGCAAACAGGAGGCCTCATTGGGTGAATCTCACCCTCTGCAGAGGTGCAGTCGGTGTAATTGTTTATGTATTCAAGAGGGTGGCATCAGCCGTTTGGCAAGAATACCGGACCATTGGTCGATTGAAGTCCTTTAAATACAATTATAAGAATTAAACGTGGTTTTAACTTCAGTAACTAATGCCACTTTTTACAATGCGTTAGGAGGCATCAGAAAAGCCTCCGATCGCAGGTGAATTTACATATTCATATACAACAATTTCCAACAAGAGTTATAACAAATACAGACTTTATTGTCTGAGCAACATTCAACATACAATATAAGACAAGAGAGGGTGAAGGTCTTAAGGGAAAGTGCCTTTGTAGCTAATCTTGAGGCTATTGAATGGAGAATATAAGTAGTCACTTACTGTGTAGAAAAAATCATCATGTAACAGGTACACGGTAAAGATGCAACTGGTGCGTGTAACTTCAGTGGAGCCAAAGGGTGTAGAAGGGGCCGCATACATACACAGCTATAAGCCTTAGTTGTTGGGGGCAGACCCCCTACGTCCAAATGGACAGAGATACAATTTGTCTAGTGCATACCTGGAGATCCCAGATTAAAGGGAGAGTTAGTTTTTTCCCGGAGGCTGTGTCTAAATAGCCAGGCTGCAACGCCTCCTAGTGGCAAACCCTGGCAACTAGGGAAGATAACCTTTTGCCAAACAAGGGAAGACAATCGCTACACTATCGTGTTAGTATAGCATTTATCCTAAGGCTAACAACAATAAATAAAGGAATCAAAACTTAGTTCAATTCTAACGGTTTATTAAACAAGAAAACAATAACTAACAATATAAACGCTCTTTCTCTAGATAGAGAGTCAGGTTTGAGAGTCCTACCAGTCTGGTGGAGAGGGAAATTGGTGATATTTAGTATCTTCTATTTGAGTCAATCCTCTATTAGATAATTTCTGGTCGACTGGTCAGAAAGTGTCAATTGAATATATATATTTACCAGCTCCTCCGCATGAGCAGGATGCGACACAAGGTCAATTTCTTAAGCGGAGTTTAACAGGTTTGAATTCAGAGTTTTCCTTCTCCTTGACCTGTTGCCTAACTAAGGTTAAAGAGCTCAGTCTGCGCTACTATTTGCCCATAGCTGGAGGGAGAGTAGGATTCATACCATTCCCAAGGGTATTAGAGCTAAGTGAAATGCAATTACCACGTCCAGTGTCAATTGAATATAGGTGCCAAAACTTCTGTAAAAGTTGCAAATGGCTACACGTGTTTTGTTTTTTGCGAGGGTCTGAGGTTCTAAATAAATCCTGGTTGTTCAATATCAATCATAGAATTTGACTAAAAGAACTGCAATTTTTAACCGTATCGATCAGAAGAGGAATTGTTCGTTTTTTAAGGTCAATTTTTAAGTTTCCTTTTCCAAGACATTGCTAGAGGGAGAATAATTGGATTCATACCCTTTCCTGATTTATGGGCCTCAGCTTCTGATCCAGTGAGGTAAAAATATATCGCAGGGTTCCAGGGAGCTGCCCCCCCCACTAGGCTGCACCTGTCCCTCGTCAAAAAAGGTGTAAAGGCCGCGTATATTGCTCCATGTCTGAGGTGCCCCTCAAAGGGAATGCCGACGGGACAAGGCTTTTTTTTGCATTGGTCAGTGCATGAGCTTCGATTTGTATGTGGCTCGTCACGTTAAAAGGACTTTATCTGAATCCGCCCTGATGAGAGGTCAGGAAATATATATACCTTTCCTAAGAGTATTAACACTATAATAATTAAAGGTACTTTTAATTTCAGTAGCTAATACCACTTTCTTATAATGCGTTTGGAGGCCTCAGAAAGCCACCAAACGCATGTGAATTTACATATTCATATACAACGAATTCCAACCAAGAGAATACAAATGCAGACTTTATTGTCTGAGAGCAACATTCAACATACACAATACAAAACAAGCTAGGATGAAAAATTTCAAAAATGGAAATGAATCCGCCAATATGTTGAAAGGATAAATAAATAAAAGAAATACATTTTTGAATGGATAAAATTGATTTAATAAACACGTTTTGGCACTTCATTAAACCAATTTTATCCATTCCATTCAAAATTTTATTTCTTTTATTTATTTATCCATTCGACTAGGGTCCTTCACATTTTTTACGCAAAAAAACAAGAACCGATTATATCTAATGTGTATACATATATTTACTTTGTCGTTAATCTTTTGTTTTCATAGTTTCATCCGGACATACATACACATCAACTGCTCTTATATATGTATAGATTTCTATAAAGAGTAATAGATTAAACTATGTGTGTCATTACCTTTTCTATTCTTAACTTGTTAGAGGAAAATGAAGCTGAACACCTAGCGCTATCTGTTGGCTTCTTTCTGAACCATTATCTCTTAGTAAATCAAATTTCGTTTCTTGGGCGAAAAAAAGAAAATCATAGTATTTTTTTTCTACGCAGTTTATTCAGTTGTGAAGGCGTGAGTGAAACGGAACGCTTGTTTAAAGGTGAATGAAGAGCGGGAAGAAAAAATGGCGACGTTAACGAGAATGCGCGGGAAAAAGAGAAGACGCTGAGCAAGAATAGAACTAGAAAATTCCTGGGGAGCCACGCGAAAGAAAATAATAACAACCAAAAAATTTTAAATTTCAATTTTTTAAAAATCAAATTAAATTAAAAAAGAATAAATGTTTAAAAAGATGAAGATAAAGGCTTTATGAAAAGGACGCATAACCAGAAAAGGTGTAAAATGGAAAAAGAAACACATACACCCACACACATACACACATACATACACACAAAGGTTGGTTGGGGGGTGAATGGGGTAATGGCTAGAGTCGTAGGAAATGGACTCGTCGCCTCGAGTTCAAATCCTGGACGAACCTACAGTTCACATAGCGCTAATACTCTTGGTAAAGGTATGAGTACAGCTACTCTCTATCCAGCTATCGGTAAATAGTAGGACAGACTTAGCTCTTGGTTAGGCAACCAGTCTAGGAGAAGGAAAATTCTGAATTCAAACCTGTTAACTCCGCTTGGAGTGGTCACTACTAGAATAGGCTCAGTCCTAATTAATGATCTATTTTACTATTTTTAACACACAAATGCTAACCCACCCGGTTTCAACTGGGGGTCCGGCGAGCTTCGGCCGCTGGACCGGTTATGTTATAATAATAGCGTCGATCCCAGGGGGCCATCCCCCCAGGCAACACCTGCCCCCTCGATTTAAAGGGACAGGGCTGGGTTTATTGCCCAGCGCCTGAGGCGCCCCCTTGAGGGGGAATGCCGACGGGAATCGACGCAATTTTTCATTCGCCACCCATGAGCTTCGGTTTGTGGGAGGTCCCACGTTAATAGGGCCTTGTGCCTGACCCATACAAGTGGGGTACGTGGAAAATATCATACACACACACCCGTGCGTGCACACACAAAATAAAAGTAAAAAATAGAGAAAATAAACAGGAATTTTGGGATGGACAAATACGAACTTTGTGGAGCTATGTAAACAAAATTCAGTTCAAACTCCCCTTGAAAATTGACCTTGTGTCAGACCCTGCTCAGGGGAAGGGTAAAGTAAATACAATATTCGAAGTTAGGTAAAAAAAAAGTAATTATTTACTGGATTTGACCAAATCTGACACAAGTCCAGATATATTCTACACCAAGTTAACGTCAAATTGAATCGATTATTTACCGACTGCAGAGGCGCAGTCGGTGAATTCTAACGCCTCAGCCGACAGGACGGATGGAATTATTTAAGTAAAGGTATTTTTTTTAAATACCTGTACTTAAATAATTCCATCCGCCCTGTCGGTGCGGCGTTAGAATACACCGACTACGCCTCTGCAGAGGGGTAAGACTCCGCCAATGGGGCCACCTGTTGGCTGTGGGTGTTGACCCGTGACGCTTAAGGATGGAACTGGCTGAGCAGATGACTTGCAAACACTCCACTTCGGAAAGTCCTCCTCAATTGGCTGGTCACGTCAAGCCCTAGCACCTTTATGATTGTCCCAACACTATTGCCCTTATGGCAAGCCCAACCCTTTTATCATATATGTGCTAGAATGCGGTAACTGAGGGTCTACATGTCCTGTGAATGACGTTAAACTCTATCTGATGGTGAGGTTCCACTTCTGGAGGTTTGGGGAATGTGGAGCACCCCTTCATCACCATTCCTCCCAGGTTCATTCTGACCCGGAGTGGTAGTACCTGTTAGGGTCCCATTTATGAGTTAAATAGAAAACATGAGTTTATAAACAAAATTTGATTATCCATTAAGAATGACTTTATTTGAAAAATTTATCGGCATTAAATGACCCACTGAGGTTGATATGCCGTAAAACCAACCAAACCAAACCAAACCTTATCTGTTCTAGCAGGACTTGTGGATATCCATAGTAGGATAATTAGATTATTACAACGTTTGGTATGTTTACTTAGATATAGTTCAATATGTAAAAAGTATAATAATCTTAATTTGACTCTCATTTGCTCTCTTTTTTCTGTCTTTCCTTCTTTTCATTATGTTCGATTGAAACAGATTAGCGTTATCGCTTCCTTGCGCTCACCCCTCTCTCTGTCTTTCCCTACTCTCTTTCTTTCTTTCTTATTACATTTTTATATATCTGTGTTGCAAGTTTTTTCGTCCATTTCTTTCTTTATAATAAGAACAGAATAGTCCATTTTTTAGCTGAGGTGACAACCACTCATAAGAAATAAGAATTCGACGGATAAGCAACACCAGATAATCAGGATTTATATTTTTGCCTTTTATCGTGCACGATTTAGACGGTCTCATTTTTAACCAGAGGGTGTTGCAAGATGATAACGGTCGTACAAGCAACACCAGATAATCAGGATTTATATTTTTGATTTCATCATGCACGATTTGGACGGTCTCATTTTAACCAGGGGTTGTTGCAAGATGATAACGGTCCTACAATTAAGGAACTTGAGTATTGACATATAGATAACATGGCACAGGGAATATTAAGTTTAGTGGTACACAGCTGTGTATTTATTTGACTAAACAGAATCAAAATGGTGATATGAATTGTTTAAGTAACACGGGTATTAATACATTTTTGCATTTCATCTTGGACGATTTAGATGGTCTCATTTTTTAACCAGAGGGTGTTGCAAGATGATAACGGTTGTACAATTAAGGCATATTTTGTTGTTCATATTTCGCAGTGGAAAGCAGGCAAATTTAGTTTAGGATGCCCAAGGGTTTGCCAGTTGTTTGTGCGCCCCTCTACTCCACCGAGAAAGTGCTGAGCTGGCAAAGGATGTCCAGGACAAGATCAGCATCTCAGTGGTCGCAGTGACTAGCCGGGCGTATTTCGGGTATACATCCGACCTCGCAGTTTGTCACATATCTGACTTTGTCAGAGTCTGTCCTCCCATAGAGTAGTGAGCTAGAAAGAACTATAATGTGTTCTTTCGAAGCTTAAAAAAATTACCTATCTAGACGAACACTAACATGATATTTCGTATTTCAAATATGATATAATTAAGGCACACAAGTATTGACATATAGATAACATGACACAGGGAATGTTAAGTTTAGTGGTGCACGGCTGTGTATTTATTTAAATAAAGAGGATTAAAATTGTTATATGAATTGTTTAAGGAACACGGGTATTAATATATTTTTGCATTTAATCTTGGACGATTTGGACGGTCTCATTTTTAACCAAAGGTTGTTGCAAGATGATAGCTGTCATACAATTAAGGAACACGAGTATTAATATATTGTTTTATGATAGCATACAATTAGTATTAATATATTTTTGCATTTCAACTTGGACGATTGGATGGTCTCATTTTTAACAGGGTGTTGCAAGATGATAGCGGTCATACAATTAAGGCACACGAGTATTAATATATTTTTGCATTACATCTTGGACAATTTGGACGGTCTCATTTTTAACCAGAGGGTGTTGCAAGATTACAACGGTCGTACAATTAAGAAACACGAGTATTGATATATTTTTGCATTTCATCTTGGACAATTTGGACGGTCTCATTTTTAACCAAAGGGTGTTGCAAGATGATAGCGGTCATACAATTAAGGAACACGAGTATTGATATATTTTGCATTACATCTTGGACGATTTGGATGGTTTCATTTTTAACCAAAGGGTGTTGCAAGATGATAGCGGTCATAATTAAGGAACACGAGTATTGATATATTTTGCATTACATCTTGGACGATTTGGACGGTCTCATTATTAACCAGAGGGTGTTGCAAGATTATAACGGTCGTACAATTAAGGCACACGAGTATTAATATATAGATAATTATTCACCCGTGGATAGACACTTTTAATTAATATCAAAACACGCGGATAGGCTTGAAAGTACATTGGCTGAAACGTTCACATGATGACGTCATATGTATATAAAAAGACGAATTGTTGAAAGGTTATGTTTAAAGTGCATCAAGAAGAATTCAAGTTTGGTGGAGTCAACATAACGGTTTTCGGCATATTTTCAAGACTGGGTACGTTACCTCTTGTACGCTTACAGAATAGAGTTAAAGCCGCTATGTACAAGAATTTTCTCGAAGAGCATGTTCTACCAATTCTACGAAATTCCGGGTGCGAAAATCCTCTGTTCATGCAGGATAATACTTCCCGCCATAAAACAAAGCAGGTTATTGTTTATGTGTTTGGTTTGGTTTGTTTTGTTTTACGGCTGTAAGATTCAAAGTGATAATACTTGAAGATAAAACTCCGACAAAGGTTGATAGACAAAACATTTTATATACAGCACGGTATAAACAGGGTACATAATACATAGAGGTGTACATAAATATACATACATAAGTAAAAGGGAAAAACATAAAAGCACAGACATGAGACTAAGAATAGTCCATGCTGTATAAATCACTTACAGTGATTAGTCCGGCGTTGAAGGCCGACCCCCAACGAGGAGGGGTAGACCAGAGTCTAACCCAAGTGTCTCGTAGGTCGAGCAACAGGAAAAGAGAAAGAGATGTTCAAATCAGCCGCTTAAATATCAAAGGCCCCTATCGGGAACCAGCGAAACTAAACGGGCAGACAACTCCCCAGGCGAATACGAAAATAACGCCTACACGGCATATCAACATCAGTGGGTCATTTAATGCCGACAAAGTTTTGAAATAAATTCATTCTTAATGAATTCTCAATTTTTTATAAACACACTTTTCTATTTAACCCATAGATGAGACCCTAACAGGTAATACCACTCCAAATCAAAGTGGACCTGGGAGCAATGGGTGATGGGATCTTCCACAGTGTGTGTTTGTATGTATGAAAGGTTTATGTATGTGTTTGGTTTTTTTTGGTTTGTTTTACTGCATATCAACCTCTGTGGGTCATTTAATCAAGATATATATAGACAGGGAGAAAGTGTAAGGCAGAATGTGATATAAGAGATGGGTGAGTTTTTTTTAATTAATTGCAAATTACGACGAATTAGAAAAATGGAACTTTTTCAAACATAACTAAATCATAAACTAAGGAATATTTTGGAATGTATTTTGTGTCATTAAACTAAATAGGAAAAAAGCCTTTAGTTTTGAAATAAATTCATTCTTAATGAATACTCAATTTTTTTATAAACACATTTTTCTATTTAACCCATAGACGAGACCCTAACAGGTACTACCACTCCGAGTCAGAGTGGGCCTGGGGGCAATGGGTGATGTGATCCTCCACATTCCTCACAAGTATAAGTGTGTGTATGAAGGGTTTAGCCTTTTAAAAAAGTGAAGAATGAAAGAATACAAAGACAAAGAGTATTCAATGAATTGTTTGTATTGTTTTGCGGCATATCAACCTCGGTGGGCCATTTAATGCCGACAAAGTTTTGAAATAAAGTCATTCTTAATGGATACTCAATTTTTTTATAAACACACTTTTCTATTTAACCTATAAATGGGACCCTAACAGGTACTACCAAATCCGGATCAGAGTGGACCTGGAAGTAATTATGATGAAGGGGTGCTTCACAATCCCCAAAACTCCAAAACTGGAACCTCACCATCAGATAGAGTTTAACGTCATTTTCAGAACATGAAGACCCTTTTATCATATGATAAAAAGGGCTGGGGCTTGCCATAAAGGCAATGGGATTAGGGCAACCACATTTTTCTATTCAACCCATAGATGGGACCCTAACAGGTACTACCACTCCGGCCCAGGGAGCAAAGTTTTGAAAATAATTTCATTGTTAATGGATACTCAATTTTTATAAACTCATGTTTTTTCTATTAACCCATAGATGGGATCGTAACAAGTATGACCACTCCAGGCCAGAGTGGACTATGGAGCAATGGTCATGAAGTAGTGGTCCACATTCCCCAGAGCTTCAGAACTGGAACCTCACCATCAGATAGAGTTTAACGCCATTCCCAGGACATGAAGACCCTTAGCCATCGCCCTCTAACTCTCATGATAAAAAGGGTTGGTGATTGTCATAAGAGCAATAGGGCTGGGGCAATCATATAGGTGCTAGGGCTTGACATGACCAGCCGATTGATCGGTGGAGGCCCCTCCGACCACCCGTCTAGCCTAAGTAAGTGCCAAAGTGGAGTGCTACATGTCATGGACTCCTCAACCCCCTGGATTCCACCCTTAAGAATCACAGGTCACCACCCACGGCCAACAGATGGACCCATTGGGGTAGTCTTACTTCTCTGCAGAGGCGCAGTCGGTATATTCTAACGCCCCAGCCGACAGGGCGTATTGCTCATGTGAACTTTTGAAATATTAGTTATCAACTGTACTTTAATGAACCCAAAGGAAAGAGATTTGAAAACGGATTCATAAAATACTAGTTGGGTCACCTATTGAGCTCTGGGTAGATTATTGTGATCAGGAAGAAAGTTAGTTTGCACAAAGAATTAAATTTTAAAAAATAAATACGACCGGAGAATAAAAAAACATTAAATTCATTTTTCTAAAAGTTAGTCAAAAACTTACCCGTTTTATATATAACCCAGCCGATCGCTGCTGAAAATTAATTTACACATAAGTTCATCTACCGTTCACACTCTCCAATCTCTCTCTTTACACTCACAGAGAAAACTAACATATCTAAAGAGTAGTTAATCAAGATATATATTGAGAGAGAGGGAGAAAGTGTCAGACAGAAAGTGAGGTAAGTTTTTGAATCAAATGCAAATTACGACAAATTAGAAAAATGGAATTTTTTCAAACATAACTTAATCCCAAACTAAGGAATATATTGGGATGTACTTTGTGTCATTAACCTAAATAGGAAAAAAGCCTTTAGCAAACAATCATTGATTTACTCAGTTTTGATATAATAATAGATAATAAAAGTGTTCCTAAAACAAATCACCAGCATGTTTTTTTTATGTGAAAAGTGTATATATATAAATAACAACATACTCACCCCCGCTGACCTACCTATGCACTCCCCTACATCTACGCTTCATTCTCCAAACTACCCTCACACCACCCCTCACCAAATCATATGTACGCACGTAACTTTGCTTTAATAAAATCATTTCGACTGACGTTGTCCGAGTAATACGGACGAAATCATTTCAACCCTTGATTTGTTTTGAGTTGTTCATTTCTTGCTCACTTATCCTTTTACCTACCTCATATATAAATAAATTGTTATTTGTTGGAATTTTTTAGATGAGGCTTGATAATTACTATCATTTGGATTATTCGGACTCTTGTCCTCATCTTCATTGTTATCTGTACAATGTTTCGGCTGATGTGCCCTCCGACCTTCTTCAGGTATTTCTTGTCGGACTCTGGAACCTTCTCGGACTCGGTAACCTTCTTGTCGTAATCGGGAACCTTCTTGTCGTAATCGGGAGCCATCACTGAACTTTGAACCTAACCCTTTATTCAGTCCACGGAGGTATCCTCTTCTCATTCCGGTAACCATAGCTGGGGTACAGGTGTTAAGCTGTGTTAATTATTATTCTATATTACTGCTGCCCCTGACCAGGATTGAAACTGCAGTCTAGAGATAACTGTCACTTAGAACTGTCTTAACCTAACTCCTTTATCCACTAGGCTATGTGTTTAATTGGATAACAATGAATATGAGGATAATAGTCCGAATAATACAAATAATACTATATATAAATAAATTGTTATTATCAGAAAATATTTCAGAGCTGTAACCTGTCAATCAAAACGTAAATGCTTTTTTCTGTTTTTTTCCCTATCATTCGATGGACTACCATCCTGCTTGCGGAGCTACTTGTAAAAATGCTTGTAAAAATGCTCAAAACAAGTATCCGCCCTGTCGGCTGGGGTGTTAGAATACACCGACTGCACTTCTGCAGTTATCTGTTGGGCGTGGGTGGCGACCCATGATACTTAAGAATGGAACCCTGGTAGCTGAGCAGTCTGACATGTAACACATTGGTCCTTATTAGGTTTGACGGGAAGTCGGAGAAGCTCCTTCAAAGTCTCTCTCTCTCTCTCTCTCTCTCTCTCTCTCTCTCTCTCTCTCTCTCTCTCTCTCCCTGTCAATGAGAAACTATCATATATAACGAGGAGCTAATTAATACATTGGGAGGGGGAAAGTGATAGGCAGAATATAAAGTGAGAGAGGCTTATCTGTTTTTGACTTAATTGCAAATTACGACTAATTAGAACTAATTAAAATGGATTTTTAAAAAGCAGAACTTAATCCTAGAACTAAGAAATAATTTAGTATGATTTTCGTGTCTTTAACCTAATGAGTAAAAAAACCTTTTGGACACAAACATTGATTCTCTCAGCTTTAGTATAATATATATATATATATATATATATATATATATATATATATATATATATATATGAAAGTAAACAAACAGTCTGTTTGAGATGGCGATAGCCGACAATTTTTGGGAGAATATGTGCTTAATTGAATTCATACCTAATTTAAAAATTAATTAGTTGATAATTAATGAATTAGGCGAGCATATCGCCATCTCAAACAGACTGTTTGTTGACTTTCATACTGTCGTGCAGTAAGTCACCCAAAAATGTAGTATATATCAGTTTAAAAACAAACGAGAAATCTGGGAAAACCAACTACTGTAATGGTTGGAAAACCCGCATGTCATCCTGGCAGTTAGGGTTCGAATTACATACAGGGCAGTTTCCTGTCTATAACTCTGCTGATGAGGCATAATATGCCGAAATGTACATACAGAGATCGACTTTTTCTCGATTTGTTTACGCTCTACATTTGAACAGATATATTCGCCTTATTCATTAATTATCAACTAATTAATTTTCAGATTAGGTATGACTTCAATTGAGCACATATTCTCCCGCATATATATATATATATATATATATATATATATATATATATATATAATATATATGAGGGGGGTAAATACTTTCAAATCAAGAAAAACTTAACAAACCGTCATTAAGTTTTTCTTTGTTTGAAATTATAGATATTGCTCTATATATAATTAATTTATCAGTTATTATACATTAAGCTCTCTTAGGGATTTATAAAAATCCTTGTATAAATATATAAGTTTGATCCTTCGAAAAAATGCAACTTCCGCTCTTTTCGAATTTTTTAATTCTTCCCCCGCGGACCTATAATCAACCATTTATTGCGAAAAAAACACACGTGAAATCGACTGCCATTAATCAATATCTTGATTAATCCAGTGGATTTAACCCTGAAGATCCTTATGGTGAAACGCGAGTAGGTTATTAAAAATAACCTACGTGTACCTTTAGGTTAAATATATATATATGTATATATATATATATATATATATATATATATATTCGCGCTATTGCGAGAAACTTGAGATGGTAGATTTAAAACTATTCAATTATAATCGTGTATATATATATATATATATATATATATATATATATATATATAATTCGATTAATCATGACAAGAAAATTCGGTGAATACCATGTGCAACGTGAGGAACACTGTACAGCTGTTTTGACCTAATTTGGCCTCATCAGCAGTGTATACCTACGATCTCCCCCCGACAGAGATGCAGAGTCAGAAACTATACCCCTAGGCCAACCGGAGACGCCACACATGAAACTCGCCAAATCAACTTGTCAAACATATATATATTATATATATAATATATATATATATATATATATATATATATATATATATATATATATATATTTATATATATATCTTCGAATAACTGGTCAATGTAGATCCTTGCTGGGCGCCCCACACTTGCATGTCCATGTGTTAGCTTCCACAAGAGAACGTCGCTTATGAGCTCATCCTTGCTTCTCCAGCAGTGTCCTGCATGCCTTGTCCGTCTCACTCGGATAGTTTGTGAGATGGGAGGCAAGTGACCGTACAGCTGCTTCCTTGTTGGGTGCTGTTTCCACGACTTGTTCAAGACTGCACGCAGCATTCTTGTGCAGCTCCCATCTAGCTTATTCTCAAGACGCTTCGTTAGGGTCCAAGTGGTGCAGCCATATAGCAGCACTGATACAACCACAGCCTGGAAGAACTTTCGTTTCAGCTTGTCAGGGAGATCGGACCTCCATATGACTGAAATGCACTTATATAAAGTTATTTACTAAGCTTAGCTTGGATGTAGCACAAGGTCAGATCTATGTGGCACCCAGTGAGAATCGAACTCATTAACAATGGTCTGCAAATCTAGCTTGCTAACCATTACACCATGTGAGATTCCTTCAGTTATTTAAGCTTAGCTTAAACGTACCGCAAGGCCAGAAGTATGGGGCGCCCAATGAGAATCGAACTCACTACAAATGGTCTGCAAATCTAGTTTGCTAACCATTACAAAAAACAATAATAATACATTAAATTGTATTTGTTTCAAGACATTCGATTCTATTAAAATATTTTTAAACTGCTTTAGATCCCTTCAAATTTAAATTTGAAAACCTATGAAATAGTTGAGGTGGTCACTACTAGAATATGCTCAGTCCTAATAAGTGATGACCCTCCACACATTAATTAATAATAGTGTTTATAGCATACTAATATACAGTCTAACTTTATCTAAATGCCAAGCTCAAAACTTTTGAGAAAATTTGAAAATAATACTAGTATTTAGTATTTTTCAGTCAATGAATGATTCCACACTTGAAGTATAGTTATTTACTAAGATTAGCTTAAAACTGGCACAAGGCCAGAAGTATGAGGCATACAATGAGAAACTAACTCACTAACAATGGTCTGCAAGTCTAGCTTGCTAACCATTACACCACGTTTTAAAACACAATCTTCAGGATCAATTCGACTGATTGGTTGTATCATTTTACGGCATATCAACCGTTTTCGGGTCATTTAATGCCGAATCAAGATCATTTTGATATCAGGTTGCTTACAGTATATACTGAGTTTCCTAAGCATGACGCTAAACTGCATCTGGGGGTGAGGTTCCAATTCTGGAGCTCTGGAGAATGTAGGGTACCGCTTCATTGCCATTGCTCCTAGATTCAACTCTGACCTGAAGAGGTAGTACCTGTTAGAGACCTACCTGTAGGTCAAATAGATCTTTTTGCAAATTAATGGAAATAATTTCTTCCAGTTTATTGATAGACATTACGTTGATTAAAGTTATTTCTTCCAACGTATTAATACTCATATTAATGAGTATTAATACTTACATTTATTTACTAAGATTAGCTTAGATGTGACACAAGATCAAAATTAATAGGCGCCCAGTGAGAATCGAACTTACTAACAATGGTCTGCGAATATAGCTTGCTAAACATTACGCTGCATGAAGTGCCCAGTTATTTACTAAGCTAAACTTAGATATGGCACAAGGCCAGAAGTATGAGGCGCCTAATGAGAATTGAACTTACTAACAATAGTTTGCAAATCTAGATTGCTAACCATTACACCACGCAAGGCACCCAGTTATTTACTAAGCTTAGCTTCGATGTGGCACAAGGCCAGAAGTATGGGGCAGCCAATGAGAATCGAACTCACTAACAGTGGTCTACGAATCTAGATTGCTAACCATTACACCACGTGTAATACTCATAAAGTTAATGGAAAAACCTCACACATATATATTAATACACGTGTTTCTTAATTGTACGACCGTTATTATCTTGCAACACCTCTGGTTGAAAATGAGACCGTCCAAATCGTCCAAGAGGAAATTCAAAAATGTAAATCCTGATTATCTGGTGTTGCTTATACGCAGTTTTCTTATTTCTTGTGGGTGTCATCACCTCAACTAAATAATGGACCATTCCGTTTTTATCAGAAAGAAAGGGAAGAAAAATGAGATGCTACACAAGCATATAATAAGAAAGAAAGAAATAAAGAAAGAGAGTAGGGGAAATATAGAGAGAGGGGGTTAGCGTGCGGAAGCGATGACGCTAATCTGTTCCAATTGAACATAATGAAAAGATGAAAAGAAGGAAAGAAATAAACTAGTGAGAGAGAGTTAAATCAACATTATTATACTTTTTACCTTTTTATTATAAAGAAAGACAAAAGAAAAAGGACATGCTACACAGAAAAATATAAGAAAGAAAGTAAAAAAAAAGTGAGATGGGGAAATACAGATGAGGTGAGCGCGCGGAAGCGATAAAGCCAATCTGTTTCAATCGAACATAATGAAATGATGAAAATAAATAAATAAATAAACGAGTGAGAGAGAGTTAAATAAAGATTATTAAACTTTTTTTAATATTTTGAACAATTTAGCAATGGTTCTTCAGTAAACATATCAAACATTGTAATAATTAAATTATTATACTGTGGTATATCCACTGGTCCTGCCAGTAAAAAAATACTTCTACCAGTCTATAAAATCTCTGCGCGTGTATGTGTTTGTGTGAGTGCGTGCGTTCGTGTGTGTGTGACCATATGACCTTTAGGCACCCTTTTTTGATCTCGATTAAGAAAGGACATGTTTTTCATTTACACCGTCAATACCCGGTTGTTTTAACAGATTTTTAGGGTTTTCTTTTAATTATAAAACTAACCCCTAACCTAAACCCCTAACCCTAACCTTAACCCTAACCCCTAACCCTAATCCCTAACAAACAACCGGATATTGACGGTGTAAATGAAAAACATGTCCTTTCTTAATCGAGATCAAAAAGGGGTGCCTAAAGGTAATATAGTCCTGTGTGTGTGTGTGTGTGTGTATAAGACAGTTGTCATCGTATGTAAATGACCAATATTCTTAAAGGCTCAACACGGCGCATGCGCATTGGACCTCTTGCAAATGGCGGCTCAGCGCGCCATGAATTGTGGACGCTTTGAATCAGGTGAGTGCGAATTTCTATCATCACATAAAACTAAACAAAAATAGGTTATTTCCTAGTTGAGTAACATGATATTACAGGGTGACGCAGAAAAAAACAGAACCCAAATTATTTATTTATTTTCCCATTAAACTAACCCTAACCCTAAACCCTAAACCCTAACCCTAACCCTAAATCCTAACCCCATGGGGGGTAGGGTTAGTTGAGTAACATAATATTACAGGATGACCCAGAAAAAACCGAATCCAAATTATTTATTTTCCCATTAAACTAACCCTAGACCCCAACCCTAACCTTTAACCCTAGTTTAGTAACATGTTATATATATATATATATATATATATATATATATATATATATATATATAAATTTAACAAGATTCGATATTTTTTGGTTTTTACTTCAGTAATGTATTTCTTTATTTTTAAAATTCTCCAATCTTTTTTCTGTGAAAAGAACAGCAATAAACATGAAATTAATTCATTTTAAAAAATAACAAAAAAGTTTTCAAATTTTATTATTGAAAAAAATTATCGAAAAATACCGAAAATAATTTCTTGCAAAACAAAATTATATAAGAATTCAAATTAAAAAAAAAAAAGAATAGGGAAGTATTCCTTTTCTAAAAAGCTGAACATTCTGGAGAGCGTATCTTTTTTTTTTTTTTTTTTTTTTTTTTTTTGCACACAACTATACGGTTTCAAGTATTCCTATCTAATACAAATGATTTGCACACCGTTATATGGCTTCAAGTATTTTTATCTAATAAAAATAATTTAGACATAATTATAAAGCTTCAAGTACTTCAAGCAATTACATGCTTTCAATGATGGAATGATTTATTTTAATGGAATGACAACCTGTCTGAGGTTATTTTATGCTTAGAAGTTAGGAAATTGCGTACATTGTAGGTTTATATATACATTTTTGGTGCAGTTTCTTAAGGGTTTTTTGTACAAGGTTTTATGATATCAAGGATTCCTATGTAATAAAAATAATTTGCAAACAGATATTTGATCCATAGATGGAAGAGTAACACGTAACACCATCCGGGTCAGAGTGGACCTGGGAGTAATGGTAATGAAGTGTAGTCCAGACTTTCGCATATCTCCAAAACAGTATGCAGTTTAGTGTCATACCCAGTAGATCACCTTTTTGGTGGGGGATGAGATTCTTCCCCTCTTGGTACCATTGGTTCTTGGTAGCATTATAGTATGTGGCCTACCATAAAAAGCATATAAGGTTATGATAATAGAATTTTAGAATATTTTAGAATTAAATAGATCTCTGATTCATATAAATTATGGATAAATTCTTTTTTAATTATTCTTAATTAATATATACAGCTTATGACTGAATTGCATTTCTTGAAATTGAATGTATGCGAAAAATAATTAGTTTCAATAAATTGCCTACTACTTATATCTATAAATATACTCTTACTGAGGTTGGACACATTCAAACCGGGTAGGCCACATACTATAACAGAATCAAAAAGGTAGGCCACATACTATAACGGCACTTCTTCTTTATACAGGGTATACAGTCAGCCTATTATAAGCCTCGCCGACACGGTAGTATATGGTTTCAAGTAATTAATAATAATAATAATCTTTAGTAAATAATTATAATTTCAAGTAACTATTTTTATCAATTTGCACACAGTTACAAGGCTTCAAGTATTCCCATCTAATACAGTTGTACCTTGACTTACGAGTCTGATCCGTTCCGCTCGTAAATTAATTTCCTCGTATATCAAATCAAATGTCCACATTAAAATAAACTGAAATGCCATTAATGCGTTCTAGTCCCCTCCAAAATGAACAGCCTAATTATTTTTGGTATGTTTTTTTTAATAAGAAAAGATAGCACTGTATTGTATAAAAACAGAATAGAATAGAATGTAATGAATTATGTGCTGTAATATATTCTAATGTATATTTTTCTGAGTATTTTTCTTTGACGTGATAAATTTGGAAAGTTGTTTTTAGTGAATAATTAACATAAGCGTATCTGAAGCTCGGTCGTACCTTAAATTTCAGCTCTCAACACAAAGCAAAAAATCAACCGAGTGACAGTCCGTAAGTTTGGGGCACTCGTAAGTCGAGGTACCACATTTTCAAACAGATCTTATTTGACCATGTATTTGAATTTGTCAGAGTGTTTTGAGCATTAGCAATAAAATACTATACATAGCGTTAGAGGTTAAATCGAACTTAACGGACCTAAATTCCACCATCGTATGTCACCTCGCCGAAAGAAAAAATATACCAAAAATCAGGGAATTAACTGAATTTAATGAAATTTTTAGTGTTGATATATTAATGAATAAAATATATAATGCACTAGTTATTTTATTTAAAAACTTACCGTATTTGACGGCATATAAGACGCACCCCCATTTCAGCGGGTCAGATTCAGGAAAAACATTTTTTAGAGTATTTAAGCATATATTGTTGAAAACAGTCTAGCTATGCTTGATTATAACAATACCAGCAATGAAATAAGGATGCATAGAGTTTAGGGTAGGTAAAAGTACTGAGCATAAGCTGGGTTAGTGAGCATCATAGAGAAGATTAGCCTAGGCCTACGGTAGGTCTCAAACTACACCTACGATGTATAAGACGCAGGGCAATTCTTTTAGCCAAAATTTTGGGGAAAAGTGCGTCCTATATGCCGTCAAATATAATATATTTTTTTCAGGTCAGTTAACTTGGAACCACGTATCTTTTAGAATGTGTTACGCCTCAAAGATACGTGGTTCAAAGTTAACTGACCTGAAAAAATGTAAAAAATTTTAAATAAAATAACTGGTGCATTATATATTTTATTCATTAATATATTAACACTGAAAATTCATTAAATTCGGTTAATTCCCTGACTTTTTTCTTTCGGCGGGTTGACATACGATGGTGGAATTTAGCTCCGTTAAGTTCGATTTAACCGCGTTAGATCTGTCATCGTACACCGATGGGCTGCCACAGATAAGATTAGTGAAACTCGTAAATTTGTTTTCTGAAATTGTGTTTCACTAACAGATGAAATTCCAGAACAACCCTGACAGTTTATCTATCAGGTTTGTTACAAGCACCAATTAGTCACTCACAGCCGTACCTCCCCTAATTCAACATGTATCTTGGGTTCAGCTAGGTAAATTCGAAGGCGTGCAAATTAAAGGACCGGGTTAGCTCAGTCGGTAGAGCATTCGGCTAGAAACCACAAGGTTCATAGTTCGATACCGGCCCTCGCCAACTCAGCGTAGGAGTTGTATAAATATTGCAACGTTTCCAAGATGGCTGGCTGTTCGATATATCAGTGACTCGTCTTTTTTCTTTCTTCTTTTTGGCATGTGAAGATGTCACTAACTAGTGTTGTTTAGTAAGATATTACACCGCTAATTGTTTAGGGCATAATTGCTTTAGCTCAGTCGGTAGAGTGTCCGACTAGAAATCACAGGGTTCCGGGTTCGATACCGACCCTCGCTAACTCAGCGTATGATTAGCACAAGGATCTGTGCGGTAAAGTAAGGAGCTAATGGTAGGTGTGGCGCTCCACCTCAGATAATAATAATCTCCTTAGTCTAGCTAGAGAAAAGGGGATAGACTCCCTCGCTGACTGGATGATACCGACATTAGGCCGCCCCGACGACTTTACTTACATTTTATTCTTGGTTGCATGTTATTAGGGTTTTTTGGTGGTCGCGCTGAAAAGAAGACATTTACGGAACGAAATGGAACGAAAAGGAAAGAGACAAAGGCAGGAGGTAGTTTTATGACTTAGGCTTTATAGACCGGGTCATAGTCGACCGTGTCAAGGGAATATACCCCTGGCCGAGGAAGCAACTACACTCAGTTAAGGCCTAACTCGAAATGGTCGAAATATTCTTTTGGGGTTGGGTATGCGGGAGGGTTCTTCCGATGGCGCTCCACCTCAGATGCTAAAACCATTTCCCTGATCTAGCGCTAGTGGAAAGGGGATAGACTCCCTCGCTGATTGGTTAATACCGACTTTAGGCCACCCCGACGACTTTACTTTTATTTATGGTGGTGGGAGAAAAAATATGAGAATTGATAACAATGTTCTCGAATAAGCAATATATAAGTAAAAAAATTGTAAATGCATTTCACTTAGCGCTAATACCCTTGGGAAAGGTATGAATCCTACTCTCCCTCCAGCTATGGATAAATAGTAGGGCAGACTGGGCTCTTTAACCTTGGTTAGGCAACCGGTCTAGGAGAAGGAAAACTCTAAATTCAAACCTGTTGAACTCTGCTTTAGAAATTGACCTTGTGTCACATCCTGCTCGTGTGGAGGGGTTGGTAAATATATATAAGTAAAAAAAAATAAAAGTAAAAATCGTCGGGTGGCCTAAAGTCAATATCAGCCAGATAGCGAGAGAGTCTATCCCCTTTTCACTAGCACTTTTTCAAGAAGATAGTTATGCGTCAGAGATGGATCGCCACACTTACCATCAGCTCCTTACTTTACCGCATAGATCACTGTGTTACTGATACGCTGAGTTGGCGAAGGTCCGTATCGAACCTGGAACCTTGCGATTCCTTGGTAGATGCTCTACTGACTGAGCTAAACCGATATATACTCAAAAGTATCAGAGAGAGAGAGAGAGAGAAAGAGAGAGAATCACTAAGAAGAGTTCAAGGGAGGAGGAAGAAGAAGGGTGGGGGGGGGTGAGGGAAAAGATAAATTATAAGAGAGGGGTTAAAAATCAAAGAATGGGAAAGTGGGATTAAGTAGAGCTATTAAAGCGAGAGATGAATATTTAGAGAAAAAAATGAAACGGATAACATTTTAAAAATAGAAAAAAGAAAGAAGACTTTAAGAAAGAAAAAGATAAAGAAAGATTTTAAGAATAAGAAAGAGAAAACGAATAAGATTTGAGGAAAAGCAAGGAAAGAAGTGACGAATATATTTTAAGAAAAAGAAGGAAATAAGTGACGAATGACATTTGAGGAAAAATGAAAGGAAGGAAAGAAGTGACGGATAAGGTTTTTAAGAAAAATAAAGAAATAACAGGGAGGAATAACATAGAAAATCTTAAAGAAAAGAAAGGAATAACATTGGAAGAAAAACGAAAGATATGGAGTAACAAATAATATTGGAAGAAAAACGAAAGGAAGAAATAAGAGGAAGGAATAAAGGGAAAGAATAATGAATCATATCTTTTTAAAAATTGATGAATAAATTGGAGACCTGCTGTTTGCTTATGAATCTTAAAAATGAAAAAGAAAATAATATTTGACAGTTCCTCCATAATAAGAGACAAAGTAAATTTTTAAACAAGGAATGGCAAAAACAATTTACGCAGAAATGAGAGAGAGAGAGAAGAGAGAGAGAGAGAGAGAGAGAGAGAGAGAGAGAAATATATATATATATATATATATATATATATATATATATATATATTATAATGATTGGAAGGCAATTACAATGCATATAAAATAAAAACTAAAAGATATTTTTGTCTTATCGATTTCAAAGTAAACGTATAGTTTACATTGAAATCGATAAGACAAAAAACATCTTTTTTTATATGCATTGTAATTGCCTTCCAATTATTATTATATAATAACATACTTAACAATGCTTCAAGCAAATTACCAATTACTATTATATATATATATATATATATATATATATATATATACCAAACTTGTTGGTAAATCCTCGCTGTGAGAAAAAAAAACGGCAAATAGTTTGATTGTAAGACTATACTACCAAACATCACCTGGGGAGAATAAATTTTTTGGAAAAAAGAAAAGACCAAGATAATCGTACCAACCAAAAATAATCTATTGATACAATACTTAGTTATTTAAATAATAGGGAACTACTAAATCAAAGATCTGAGGCTCTCAATAGTTGTAAACATAAAAAAAACATGGCTTCTTCGTGATGTAATATAAGGTATATATTAGAACTAGAGTAGTAGGATTCAAATAATAATAATAAAATAAATAAAGAAATGAAATAATAGATTTAAACGGTGTTCTGTGTTTTGTCTTTTTTCTTTGTTTTTCATTGGTTAGTTTAGTCTGTGCTGATTTATTTGAATCTAGGTGGAAGGTGTTGTATAAATATTCTCCAAATCTCTTTAGTCGGATCTTAGCCCTGAATAGCACTAAGCGAAACTTTAAGTAGGTTTATCTGACTCATTAGGTTTATCTTTTTATATATATATATATTTATATATATATATATATATATATATATATATATATATATATATAAAGTGTAATTTGGCAGCATTTTTTTCTTTTATACAAGTTTTGTTGAATTGAACAGACAATTCCTGTCTGTTATACCAGTTCCACCCTGACACCAGAAGGATGGCCCGAAGATTGGAACGGATCAATGAAAGACTTGTCAGACAGGAATTGTCTGTTCAATTCAACAAAAATTTGTATATATATATATATATATATATATATATATATATATATATACTTTGGTGGGGTACCAAGTTTCTTGGTATTAGGATGATTCTAAGCTGGTCCTGTTTTCCAACAGTTGGTTGCTACAGAGTTCAGGTCACGTTTGAGAGTTCAATGTTTAATTTTAATAAACAGAGCAAAGTAATTTGTAAAGAAAAAAACCTTAAATACGGGGTATAGCGGTTATGGTCCATTTCCACCCGATAAACAGAAGTTTTTAGGTGCAGTCACTCACGGAGGACTTCTACGTAACCAATGGACCATAACCGCTATATCCCCGGTATTTAAGGCTTCTTTTCTTTACAATATATATATATATATATATATACCAACCCCTCCACACGAGCAGGATGTGACACAAGGTCAGTTTCTTAAGTGGAGTTTAACAGGTTTGAATTCAGTGTTTTCCTTCTCCTAGACTGGTTACCTAGCCATGGTTAAAGAGCCTAGTTTGCTCTGCTATTTGCCCATAGCTGGAGGGAGAATAGGATTCATACCTTTTCCAAGGGTATTAGCACCATGTGAAATGCAAACAGCTTCGTCCAGGAATTGAACTCGGTTCGACGAGTCCATTTCCTACGACTCTAACCATTAGACCACGCGCCTCCACGAGAGAGAGAGGGTATAAGTGGTTGAGAGAGTGAGTGAGAAAAAGAGAGTACAAATGACTGAGTGAATAAAGAGAGAGAGAGAGAGAGTACAGAGAGAGTGAGAAAGGTTGGGATGTAAAGGAAGAGAAAAAGTACAAGAGAGAGGGGGTGAGAAAGAGAGACATTGAGCGATAGATCGATAGGACCGGCAGTTTGTGTGTGAGAGAGAGGGTGGTCTTGTTTTGTTTTACGGCATATCAACCCTTTTTGGGTCATTTAATGCTGAATCAAGTCATTTTTTTTATAAAGGAGTCAATTTGCAGACACTACCTGTTGTTGCTTAAGTTGTCACCCAATTAAGTAACTTAATGAACAGGTTCATCACTGTTTAACTTCGGCAATGCTAGTGAGAGAGATGAGGGCAAAGCAAGAGATACAGAGAGAGTGCTGTTAGAAGCATCAAAGTTAAAAATAAAAGTTATATTACAAAATTGTTCAATATGTAAAAACAAGTAGAGATATTTAACTCTCTCTCTCTCTCTCTCTCTCTCTCTCTCTCTCTCTCTCTCTCTCTCTCTCTCTCTCTCTCTCTCTCTCTCTTTCCATATTTTCATTATGTTTGATTGAAACAGATTAGCGTTATTGCTTCCGCGCACCAACCCCTTTCTCTATCTTTCCTTTACTCTCATTCTTTCTTATATTTTTTTCGGTGTAGCATGTCTTTTGTTGTCCTCTTTCTTTCTTTCTTTATGATAAAAACGTAATGGTCCATTATTTAGCTGAGGGGAATACGACCGTCATCTTGCAACACCCTCTGATTAAAAATGAGTCCATCCAAATCATCCAAGATGAAATGCAAAAATATAAATCCTGATTATCTGATGTTGCTTATCCACCGAATTCCTATTTCTTATGGGTGAGGTCACAGCTTAATAATGGGCCATTCCATTTTTATTATAAAGAAAGAAAGGGAAGAAAAAGGACATGCTGCACAGAAAAAATATAAGAAAGAAAGTAAGAAAAAAACTGAGTAGGGGAAAGATACAGATGATATATAGCAATAAAGCCAATCTGTTTCAATCGAAAATAATGAAAAGAGGGAAATAAAGAAAAGTGTGAAAGAGTGTTAAATCAAGATAATACTTATTAGTTAGTGAACTATTTAGCACTAGCTCTTAAGTAAACATATCAAACGTTGTAATAATCAAATCATCATACTGTGGTACATCCACAGGTCCTGCTAGTCAATATTATTATACTTTTTACACATTGAACTATTTAGTAATAGCTCTTAAGTAAACATATCAAACGTTGTAATAATCAAATCATCATACTGTGGTACATCCACAGGTCCTGCTAGTTGATATAATTTCGTAATCTAATAACTTGACCAATTCTCGTTCATGATTAGATATAATCACTACATATAGCCTTAAGTGTTATTTGGATTATTCGAACTATTGTTCTCATCTTCATTGTTATCAGTACACTGTTTCGGTCGATGGGCCCTCCGGCCCTCTTCAGGTATTTCTTGTTGGACTCTCTGGAACCTTCTGTTCCCGAGTTCGAAAAGAAGGTTTCCCAGTCCGACAAGAAATACCTGAAGAAGGCCGGAGGGCACAATGGCCTAAACGTTGTACATATAATAATGAAGATGAGGACAATAGTCCGATTAATCCAAATAATACTAATTATCAAGCCTCATCTCAAAAATTCTGAGAAATAGTATATAACTTTCAGTTTTCTGGTTTGATGTCTTTTCTGATCCACCATTATATTTCCCTCTTATAACAACCACATTTCTTTTGTGTTTGTACCAAATTTTAGATTTGGTTTGGTTTGGTTTTGTTTTACGGCATATCAACCCCAGTGGATCATTTAATGCCGATAAAGTTCTGAAATAAATCAATTCTTAATGGATTATACAATTTTTTTTATAAATACATTTTTCTATTTAACCCATAGATGAGACCCTAACACGTACTACTACTCCTGGTCAGAGTGGACCAGGTAGCAATGGTGATGAAGGGGTGCTCCACACTGGAACCTCACCATCAGATAGAGTTTAACTTCATTCCGAGGACATGTAGACACTCAGCCACCGCCTTCTAGCACCATATGATAAAAAGGTCGGGGCTTGCCATAAGGGCAATAGGGTTGGGAAAATCATATAGGTGCTAGGACTTGACGTTACCAGCCGATTGATCCGAGGTCATGTGGTTTAAACCTCACCAATCAAATAGACCCGAAATATGTGTGGTTACCTACTAATCCGCTGGCACCGGGAGTCATTTCGATAATTTTNAGATAATGTTACAATTTGGATATAACGTAAGGTTATTATTTTCAAACGAATTACAAAAACAAAATAAATAACCTTAATTAGATCCAAATCGCTTAACATTATGTAAAATATAACAAATTCCGCCCATAACCTTTTTTTTTTACTTTATATATAAAACAAAAACTAAATATTTAATCATTTATTAATACAGAATTTAAAAATAATAATTAAAAATTTTAAATAAGTTAATCATATATATATATATAGAAAATGCTTGCGATTACAGAATCGATCTGTTGCCGACCTCTAAATAAATGGGGTAATATATATGTATAAAATCCAACAGAGGTCATGTACAACAAATACAGACTTTATTGTCTGAGCAATGTAACATGAAATATAGATACAAAATGTTAGGATGAACGTCTAAAGAAAGAGTTTCTTGTAGAGTTAATCTTGAGACAATTAAATGTTAGAATAGAAGAGTCACTTACTGTATATGAGCATGTGGCTGCGGAATTAGAAAGGGCTACATAACACATGTATATGGTAACTTTCCATTTGCATAGTCTTAGTTTAAATTTTAGTGCACTACGCATAGGCAACCCTAGAATTATGTAACAGATTAACCTGAATAAAATTAAAAGTACATGAATGTAGGTTTATATATATATATTAATATATATAGAACAATGCTGCGATTACAGAATCGATCTGTGCCGACCTCTAACCGAGGTGATATCCAAAGAAGCAGAGGTATAATTTGGTAACAATCATACTAACGTATTGTATGATCCATCAACGGAAAAATCTTTTGACTCCATTTTGGTGCGTGTAATTTAAATACTAGCAGGACTGCGGATTATATACAGTATGATAAATTTAATTATTCAGACAAGGTAAAGAAAAAGTTAAAATCAAGATTATTATATCTTTCACATATTGAACTAGCTTATTAAGTAAACATACTAAACGTTGTAATAATTGAATTATCATAACTGTGGTATATCCACAGTAGGGCAGGTTGATTTTTTCACGGTTTTTTTAACTATCAAATTGCCATCTATGCAAAAGTTGTTTGTATACTGAATAACTGATACAAAAAATTAGATCGTTTACTTGCATGCCATTGTTAGAGGATTATCGTCTACTAAAATGCACTAAAATAACTCGTTTCTAAGGCTATATTTTGCAAAAACGAGGATTTGGTGCATTTTAGTAGACGACTTTGATGCTATTTCTTCAAATAATGGTGCAACAGTAAAGATCTCATTTTTTTGGTATCAGCATTCAGTATACTAACACACAACTTTCGCATAATGGACAATTTGATATTTTAAAAAGTGAAAAATGACCTGACCTAATCCAAAGGTACCGCTAGTCAATCAAATGTCCCTATAATGTTAATATGATAGAGTAAATAACTAAGTAGAAGTCGTCGGGGCGGCTAATGTCGGTATCAAGCCAATCAACGAGGAGTCTATCCTTTACTAAGCGCTAGAACCAAAGGAGAATTGTTTTTGGCATCTGGAGGTGGAGCGCCACACCTACATCAGCTCTTATTTACCGCACAAATCCCTGTGCTACTCATAACGCTGAGTTGGCGAGGGCCGGTAATCATTTTAACTTAGGAACGCTTGTGGTTCTACCGAACGCTCTAACCGACTGAGCTAACCTGGCCATGAAGACAGGAATCGCTTTCTGTTTTATAAAGATATTTCCAAACTTTAAGAAAATTAACATTTTTGTATCTCGCAAATACACCTGCACAAGGCGAATCCCTACTACATAGCTAGAAAAGGCAGCAGAATGTTCGGCCTGTTACATGAATCTGATAAAACTCCGGACTTCATGTCTTTCAAAACCAAAAGCGACATCATCAACCACGACGGTAAACTCTAAACTCTGTAGAATAATTTAGATACCTTAGGCAGTAACATCTCTCCCAGAAAATGCGTTAGTGCACGTATAGGAAAAGATAGGCGCTACTAATAAACTATCGATCATATGGAATCCACCTCAAGACAGTTAAAGAGACGGTTCTTTCCAGGCGTTGTCATTTCAGTACGCTGTATGGCTGCACCACCTGGACCTAACTAAGCGACTAGAAGAATAAACTAGATGGGAGCTGCACAAGAAGCTGCGGGTGATCCTGAACAAGCATGGAAACAAACACCCTATCGAGAAACAGCTATAGCGGCCACCTACCACATATACACAACCCATCAAAGTAGACGGACAAGACCCGGGACACTGCTGGAGAAGCAAGGACGAACTCATAAGCGACGTCCTCCTGTGGAGCCAGCACATGACAAGCAGTGTGGCCGACACAGCAAAAACGTACATTTGATCAGCTCTGTGGCGGATGCAGGATGCTGCATAGAGGACCTCCCGATAATGAAGCGATAGGGACGGATGGAGAGAGGATTGTCATGGATATCCGCGCTGAAAGGCGACATGATGATTCTTCAAATTCGGGTTTGAAGATTTCTGACACAAAAGCAAGCTTTCGCCCTTACTTAGGCTGACCGGCTGTTTGGAGAGACCCTTCGATCAACTGACTGGTCACTCAAGTGTTGAGATTTTTTTTTATATAAGGTGTTGTGCTAGAATGCCCGCACTAATTATAGACTCGGCAAGACCATGTGATCTCTCTTGGCCAATCACTTACAGTACTCTGCTTGCTGATACAATACGACAGTACTGTATAACTACTTTTGGAAAAAAAAAACCTTTTTTTTTCCGGTGGGGGGAAAACAAAAGGGGGAAAAACATAGGATTAAATCACTGAACTTTAACAATTCGCAGGATAGGACTTATTCGCTGACGCAAAGGATTCCATAATTCAGCCTTTTCACTTGGCCAAGGATGGCATTTAAAACTTAATATCAAGCCTAGTATTTATATGATTATCATCCCGACGCCTACTACTCTTATAGCAGTAGCCTTTTATCAACAGTTGGTCTAGAATGCGGTGGCTGAGGTCTTCAGTCTGTGTATAACGTAAATCTGCTCTAATGATCGCGGTTCAGTCCTAGTCTGGGAATAGGGCCCCCTTCATCACTATTGCTCCAGGTACGGCTTTTAGGGTCCGCATCTTCGGTTAGATAGAAATGTTGTTTAACCAAAAGAATGACTTCGCCAAACATAACTACTAACTTTCAAAATTTTGCCGGTATTATGACCACATTGGTTGATATGCCGTAAAATAAAACAAACATAAAGACAAAAAAGGGAATTTTTTTCTGTAAAAAGACGGCATAAGCTATTTTTTGAAAGATCACATCTTATTTTCAACTAGATTTCTCAACCGCGGCGGGGTGAAGCGTGACGATGTCTAAATCATGGGTTTCCCGCTAAAGAAATGCTGACTAAGCTAACTTCGTTCTCAAGTTTCCAGTGGCGGAAGTGGGGGGTCACTACAGGTCTTACCTATCAATATCTATCTAACCCCCTCAGATTTTGAAATTTCAACGAATTTAATTCAAATCTAACTACACTAACCGTCCTAAAAATAACGGTTTTATGGCATATTAACATTTTTTGTAATCTTCAATCGTCAAATTCGGTTTTGTTAGGATTTCTGGCAACAAAAGGAGAAATTAGTTGGTTTTTTTTTCTTTCTTTTCTTTTTTTTTTTTTGTTTTGTTTTTGGTTGTTTTTTGTTTTTGTTCTTTTCAGTGCAAACTCGGTGATGCCCACTAAAAGGTTTTTTTTATGTTAGATATAACAATATGGTTTCTTTTTTTTTTTTTTTTTTTTTTTTTTTTGGAGGATTTATTAAACACTGTGGCAGGTAGATGAGACAGTAAACGATACTGATATGTTAGTATTTTATCTTCTAATTAAGCGGTACCGCCGAATCATCCATTTGGATTCTATACACTATTTTTGAATATTTATTTGTAGTTGTAATCGTAATTGTAGTTCATTTCTGCTTTCTTCTTTCTTTCTTTTTTCTCTCTTTCTTTCTTTCTCTCTCTTCTCGGTCTCTCTCTCTCTCGTCTCTCTCTCTCTCTTTGATCTCCTTTCTCCTTCTTTCTTCTTTGCTTCGCGTGCTTTCTTTCTTCGTCCTTTCTTTTTATCGTCCTTCTTTGCTTCGGTTCTTTCTTTCCTTTCTTTGCTTCACGCCTTATCTTTCTTTCTTTCTTTGCTTGCACTTTCTTTCTTTGTTTCGTCCTTGCTCTTTTTTTCTTTCTTTCTTTTGCTCGCCTTCTTTCTTCTTTCTTTGCCCTTTCTTTCTTTCCATTGCTTCGCCTTTCTTTCTTTTCTTGCTTTTCGTTGTTCCCTTTTCTTCTTTCTCTTAATTCGTAATTACATTCTTCTATCTTATTTTCTTTATTTGACCTTCCTTAATTCTTCTTTCTACATTTTATTTCTTCTTTCTGTTTTATTTCTCGCTTTTTTTTTTCCCTTCTCTTCTTTGTCGTTCATGCCTCTCTCTCTCTTCTCTGTCTCTCTCTCTATCTCTCTCTCTTCTCTCATCTCTCTTCTCTCTCTCTCCTCTCTTTATTTTTTTTTTTTTTTAATAGCATGGATGGAAAAAAGCACTTAAAATAAACAGCTCTTCAAATCCCTACCATTCACTCTGGTATCTAGAAAAGCAAAGGGCTGTTACACACATTCCGCGACCTGACTAGAGTCAAGGGAAGCGCTCGATATATATTTTAGTATATTTCTCTATAGTAGTATTTCCAAGCTTCGCCTAAGAAGTATGTTTGGAGTTTTGTTTAACGGCATATCAACCTCTCTGAGTCATTTAATGCAATAAAGTATTAAATGAATTGTTTTCAACTAGAAGGAAATAAATAGAGGGGGAATAACTATTTTAACTCAACAGGTCTATGTTGAGGAAGGGGGCAAAAAGATCGAGTCCAAGTGCCTTCTCGGCAGACTAAAAAAACACCGTCGTCGTCGAATACTGAAGAAGGCCGGGGGCCACATCGCCCGAAGCGTTGTACCCGATAAACAATGAAGATGAGGACAATCGGTGAATAATCCAAATAATACATAGATGGAGAGCACTACAGGTGACTACGCTCTGGTGAGTAATGGGGATGAAGGGGTACTCCAATTTCCCAGAGGCCTTAGAATGGAACCTCACATCAGGTAGTTTAATACCAGGACAAATAAGAACCCTCAGTCACTGCTTCCTAGCACTATATTGTTTGTTGGAGAGATGTTTGGAATGCTGGGAAAAAACTTGTCCTTTCTTAATCGAGATCAAAAAGGGTGCCTAAAGGTCATATGGTCGCGAAATTTGCACTTGTTGAATTTTTTACACTAGTAGGGAACTATTGAATTTTTAATGGAAATCAAGACAAGCGACAGAGTTTTTTTCCAGCATTCCACACTCTCCAACAACAATATATGTGCTAGAAGGCAGTGACTGAGGGTCTTATTGTCTCTGGTATTAAACTACCTGATGGTGAGGTTCAGTTCTAAGGCTCTGGAAATTGGAGTACCCTTCATCCCATTATCACCAGAGCGGTTAAGTCTGTAGGGTCTCATTCTATGGTATTATTTGGATTATTCTGGACCATTGTCCTCTCTTCATTGTTATGTGTCAAACGCTTCGGGCGATGTGAGCCGGCTTCTTCAGGTATTTCGACGACGACGGTTTTTAGTCTGGCGAGAAGGCATTGGACTCGCTTCTTTTTGCGCTCTAACAAAGACGCTGTTGAGTATATTTATTCCCTCTCATTCTATTTCCCTTCTAGATGAAAAACAAATTTTATTTAATACTTTTTGGCATTAAATGACTCGAGAGGTTTGATATGCGTTAAACAAAACTCAAATCATCATTCTTAGGCGGAAGCCTTTGGTAAAACGTACTATAGAGAATTACTAAATATATCGACTTCCCTTGATCTTATCAAGGTCGGGAATGTGTGTAACGCCACCTTCTGTATGATTAGTAATAGGCCAGAGTGTTGACTCCATGGCTCCACGTTAAGATCTTTGAAGAGCCTGTTTTCTTTACTAGTGCCTTTTTTACCATTCCATGCCTCTTACAAAAAAAATAAAAGAGGAGAGAGGAGAGTATGAGAGGAGAGAGAGAGAGAGAGACCGAGAGAGAGACGGAGAGGAGAGAGAGTAGAGAGAGCATGAACGACAAGACGAGAAGGAAGGAAAAAGCGAGAACATAAACAGAAAAGAAGAATAAAGTAGAATCAAGAAGAATTAAAGGAAGTCGAAATAAAGAAAATAAGATAAAAGAACTGTAATTACGACATTAGAAGAAAAGAAGGAACAGAAGGACACGAAAGGCACGAAATGAAAGAAGCGAGTGAAAGGAAGGCCAAGAAAGAAGGAAGGAAGGGCGAAGCAAAGATAAGAAGAAACAAAAGGGGAAGAGAGTACGAAAAAAGATGATAAGGGCGTAAGTCAAAAGAAAGAAAAAAAGCCAAGGTGAAGCAAAGAAAAGAAGAGAAGAACGAAGCAAAGAAAGGACGAAAGAAAGAGACGAGAAAAGAAGAAGGCACAGCGAAGCAAAGAAAAAGAAAGGAGAAAGGAGATCCAAAGAGAAAGAGAGATGACGAGATGAGAGAGGAGAGAGGGAAGGAAAGAAAGAGAGAAAAAGAAGTGAAAGAAAAGAAAAAAAGAAATGAATCTACAATTACATTAAACTACAAATAATATGTTCAAAATAGTTATAGAATCCAATGGATGATTCGTAACCGCTTATATAGAAGTAATAAAATACTAACGATATCAGTTCGTTTACTGTTCTCAATCTACCTGCCAAGTGTTTAAGATAAAATCCAAAAAAAAAAAAAAAAAAAAAAAAAAAACATATTGTATACTCATTAAAAAAAACCTTTTAGTGGGCCAATTCACGAGTTTGCACTGAAAAGAACAAAACATAAAAACACCAAAACAAAACAAAAAAAAAAGAAAAGAAGAAAGAAAGAAGACCAACTAATTTCTCCTTTTGTGCCAAGAATCTACAAACGAATTTGACGGAATTTGAAGAATACAAAATGTTATATATTGAAAACCGTTATTTTTAGGACGGTGTGTCAGTATAATTTTGAAATTAAAATTCGTTGATTAATTAAAATCTGAGGGGTTAGATTATTGATAGTAAGATGCTGTTTGACCCCCAGCTTCCGCCACTGGGAACGTGAGAGAGAACCGAAGTTTACTTAGTCAGCATTTTTAGCGGGAACTCCCATGATTAGACATCGTCAAACGCTTCACCTGCGGCCCGGTTGAGAAATCTAGTTGAAAATAAGATGTGATCTTTCACAAAATAAGCTTTATGCCGTCTTTTTACAGAAAAAAATTCCCTTTTTTCTTTTGTTTGTTTATTTTACGGCATATAACCAATGTGGGTCTTTAATACCGCCAAAATTTTGACAAAGGTTCGTATGTGTAGTTTGGAAGTCATTCTTTTGTAAACAACATTTCTTCTAACCGATAGATGGGACCTAAAGGCTACTGGAGCATAGTGATGAAGGGGGGCTCCTATTTCCCAGACTAGGACTGAACCGCATCATTAGATGCAGTTAACGTTATACACAGGACATGAAGACCTCAGCACCGCATTCTAGACCAATGTGATAAAGGGCTGCATAAGAGTAGTAGGGTCGGATATAATATAATACTAGGGCTTGATATTAAGTTTTTAAATGCATCCTTGGCCAGTTGAAAAGGGCTGAATTATGGAATCCTTTGGTCAGCGAATAAGTCCTATCCTGCGAATTGTTAAAGGTCAGTGATTAATCCTATGTCCGTCTCCACGAAAGTCAAGGTAGTTATGAAAGTACTGTCGTATTGTATCAAGCAGCAGAGTCTGTAAGTGATTGGCCAAGAGAGATCACATGGTTCTTGCCGAGTCTATAATTAGGTGCGGGCATCTAGCACACACTTATATAAAAAAAAATCTCAAACACTTTGGGTGACCAGTCGATTGATCGAAGGGGTCTCTTCCGAACACCCGTCTAAGCTAGTAAGGGCGAAAGCTTGTTCTTTTGTGTCAGAAATCTTCAACCGGAATTTGAAGAATCATCATCATGTCGCGCTTTCAGCGCGGTATCCATGACAATCTCTCTCCATCCGTCCTATCGCTCATTATCGGGAGGTCCTCTATGCAGCATCCTGCATCCGCACAGAGCTGATCAATGTACGTTTTGCTGGTCGCCACACTGCGTTGTCCATGTGCTGGCTTCACAGGAGGACGTCGCTTATGAGTTCGTCCTTGCTTCTCCAGCAGTGTCCCGCGTGTCTTGTCCGTCTTACTTTGATGGTTTGTGTGATATGTGTAGGTGCCGTATAGCTGTTTCTCGATAGGTGTTGTTTCCATGTCTTGTTCAGGATCACGCAGCAATTCTTGTGCAGCTCCATCTAGTTTATTCTCTAGTCGCTTAGTTAGGTCCAGGTGGTGCAGCCATACAGCAGTACTGAAATGACAAGGCCGTGGAAGAACCGTTCTTTAACTTGTCTGTGAGGTTGATTTCCATATGATCGATGTTTTATTTAAGCGGCCTATGCTTTTCCTATACGTGCACTAACGTCATTTTTCTGTGGAGAGATGTTACTGCCTAAGTATCTAAATTTTCTACAGAGTTTAGGAGTTTACCGTCGATGGTTGAGATGTCGCTTTTGTTTTTGAAAGACATGAAGTCGGTTTATCAGAGTTCATGTACAGGCCGACATTTCGTGCTGCCTTTTCTAGGCTATGTAGTAGGGATTCGGCTTGTGCAGGTGTATTTGCGAGAATACAAAATGTTAATTTTCTTAAATTTGGAAATTTATCTTTATAAAAGACAGAAGGGATTCCTGTCTTCATGGCCAGGGTTAGCCTCAGTCGGTAGAGCGTTCGGCTAGAAACCACAAGGTTCCTAGTTCGATACCGGCCCTCGCCATCTCAGCGTTATGAGTAGCACAGGGATTTGTGCGGTAAAGTAAGGAGCTGATGGTAGGTGTGGCGCTCCACCTCAGATGCAAAAAACAATCTCCTTGTCTAGCGCTAGTGAAAAGGGATAGACTCCCTCGTTGATTGGCTGATACCGACATTAAGCCGCCCGACGACTTTACTTAGTTATGTACTCTATCATATTAACATTATAGGCATTTGTATTGACTAGCGGTACCTTTGGATTAGGGTAGTCGATTTTTCACTTTTTAAAAATATCAAATTGTCCATTTATGCGAAAGTTGTGTGTTAGTATACTGAATGCTGATACAAAAATGATCTTTTACTTGCACCATTATTTGAAGAAATAGCATCAAAGATCGTCTACTAAAATGCACCAAAATCCTCGTTTTTGCAAAATATAGCCTTTAGAAAACGAGTATTTCTAGTGCATTTTAGTAGACGATATATCCTCAACAATGGTGCAAGTAAACGATCTAATTTTTGGTATCAGTATTCAGTATACAAACACTTTTGCATAGATGGACAATTTGATATTTAAAAAAAGTGAAAAATCAACCTGCCCTACTGTGGATATACCAGTTGATAATTCAATTATTACAACGTTTAGTATGTTTACTTAATAGCTAGTTCAATATGTGAAAAATATAATAATCTTGATTTAACTTTTTCTTCACCTTTTTTCTGTAATAATTAAATTATCATACTGTGATATATCCGCAGGTCCTGCTAGTATCTTAATATTACACTCACCAAAATGGAGTCAAAAGATTTTCCTTTGATGGATCATACAATGACGTGATATGATTGTTACCAATATACCTCTGCTTCTTTGGATATCACCTCTGGTTTAGAGGTCGGCACAGATCGATTCTGTAATCGCAGCATTGTTCTATATATAATTTAAATATATATATAAACCTACATTCATGTACTTTTAACTTTTATCAGGTTAATCTGTTACATAATTCTAGGGTTGCCTATGGCTGTAGTGCACTAAAATTTAAATAACGATATGGCAAATGGAAAGTTACCATATACCATGTGTGTATGTAGCCCTTTCTAGATCCGAGCCACATGGCTCATATACAGTAAGTGACTCTTCTATTCTACATTAATTGTCTCAAGATTAACTCTACAAGACTCTTTCTTTAGGACGTTCATCCTAACATTTTTGTATCTATATTTCATGTTACATGTGCTCAGACAATAAAGTCTGTATTGTTGTTACATGTACCTCTTTGTTGGATTTTATACATATATATTCACCCATTTATTTAGAGGTCGGCACAGATCGATTCTGTAATCGCAGCATTGTTCTATATATATATATATGATTAATATTATTTAAATTTTTAATTATTATTTTTAAATTCTGTATTTAATAAATGATTAAATATTTAGTGTTTTGTTTTATAATAAAGTAAAAAAGGTTATGGGCGGAATTTGTTATTATTTTACATAATGTTAAGCGATTTGGATCTAATGTAAGGTTATTTATTTTGTTTTGAATTCGTTTTGAAAATAATAACCTTACGTTATATCCAAATTGCTTAACATTATCTAAAATAATAACAAATTCCGCCCATAACCCTTTTTTACTTTAATATATAAAAAAAACCAATAGATATTTAATCATTTATTAAATACAGAACTTAAAAATATATTAAAAATTAAAATAATTAATCATAAAATTAAATATATATAATATATATATATAGTAATATGTAAAAACAACATTTTTTTTGTGATGAAACAAAGAAATACAGTGCTCAATCACAAATTGTAAGAGCTAATATTTATTTATTTACAAAGTTTTCACAGATCAATGTTCATTTATAACAGTGTAGATCCATTTTAATTGAATATTTCTTTCTTCCAGAGTGCTCTACTATTCCTGGTTGTAGGTCCTGTTGATTTGATTTACATCAGGTTCTTAATCCATTTTAGGAGCGATATAGGTATATGTTAAAAACAAAATTTTTTTTGTGATAAAACAAAGAAAATACAGTGCTCAATCACAATTGTAAGAGCTAATATTTATTTCACAAGAAAAAATTTTGTTTTTACATATATACCTATATCGCTCCTAAATGGATTAAGAACCTGATGTAAATCAAATCAACAGGAACCTACAACCAGGAATAGTAGAGCACTCTAGGAAGAAAGAAATATTCAATTAAAATGGATCTACACTGTTTATAATGAACTTGATCTGTGAAAACTTTGTAAATATAAATTATATATATATATATATATATATATTATATATATATATATAGAGAGAGAGAGAGAGAGAGAGAGGGGGAGAGAGACCTACATTCATGTACTTTTAATTTTTATCAGGTTAATCTGTTACATAATTCTAGGGTTGCCTATGACTGTTGTGCACTAAAATTTAAATAACGATATGGCAAATGGAAAGTTACCATATAGTTAAAATCATTAATATGTTATATAACCGACTACAATAAACCACAGACACGTATATATAAAATATAAATTCTTTATTTTCTTCGGTGTGTGGGTGTGAGGGGTGACGAGTGTTCACAATGAAATGTCTGGGTAGGATGGTGAAGAGCGTAGTGTTCACAATGAACTTCCGAGGTGGTTGATGACGGGAGGTGACGAGGTTACTTCTCGGCTGCTCGCTGGGACTGACTGACACCGTTCATCCGCTAGCCTTTATATACAATAAATATGCCCACGCATTTTTATCTTTTGATCTGATAGGGGACATCTTTTATATATTTCTTTATCTTTTTCTCCGCCTTTTCACCGGAAGAGGAGTCTTCTCGTTTTCCTTTTTTCTTTTATCTATTTCTTCATCTTCTCCATGCTTCTTGACCGGAAGACCTCTCTTCTGTTCTCCCTTTTTTTAAATATTATTTTTATCTTTCTCTTTGTATTTTGCCGGAAGCTTCCTCTTCCGTTGCACGAAATGCAACAAATACATAGAATAAATCTTATTCATTAACGATGTCTATGAAAATCCGAGTTAGATTTGGCTCAAAACAACCCATGTTATTAGTTTAAAATCCTGCAAACATAATATATGGTATGGTTAATTTGGATACTGGTTTAAACAACACCGGGTCTAATGAATAATTACTTGGTGTTATTGATCTCTAATATCATCGTTTTATTCTCCAATGTATTAAAATCAATCCTATGAATGATTTTATGTACAAGCCAACTAAATATAATTAAATTAAGTAATCTTTTTATATGCGTTCTTATTTAATTTCGTTAGTCTTTCTAATTTAATATATTTCCTTATATAAAAATTAAATACACCCAGAGGACTCATATTCTCGCTAGTATTATCCAAATATGTTTTGGTCACCTTCATCTTTATATAAATTCTATTTCATATATATATATATATATATATATTATATAGTATATATATATATATTTATATATTATATACTTTAAGAAATGCAAGAGCATACTAAAAGTTTGTTTTTTAGGTTGGCTGGCTGTTTAGGTTTTACGGCATGTCAACCCTTGTTGGATCATTTTATTCCTATGTCGTTTTTGTTTTATTCATTCTTAATGGGCACTGAGTTCGTTTTACACATTTTTATGTTTAACATATAAATGGGAGCCTAACAGATACTACCACTCCGGGTCAGCGTGAACCAGGGAGCAAGGGTGATGAAGGGTTCTCCACATTTACAGAGCTCCAGAAATAGAACCTCACTATCAGATAGAGTTTAACGTCATTCCAGGACATGAAGACCCTCAGCACCACCTTCTAGCCCATATATGATAAAAACGTTTGGGACTTGCCATAAGGGCAATAAGGTTGGAACAATCATATAGGTACTAGGGCTTGACGTGACCAGCCAGCGATTGATCGGAGTGACCTCTCTGTCCGCCCATCTAGCCTAAGCCAGGCGAAAGGGAGTGTTGTATGTCATGGACAACTATCCACCAGGATTACGTCCTTTCCATCCACAGGTAACAGTTGCTCTTTTTGCAGAGGTGCAGTCGGTGTATTAAAGCCCCAGCTGACAGTGCTGAAAGTTTTTTTAGGAGTGGGGAGGCATAAAAAGGTTGGAACCGCTGATCTATATGAATGTTCTGAATTTTTGAGATGAGGTTTGATAATTTGTATTATTTGATTATTCGGACTATTGTCCTCATCTTTGTTATCTGTACAACGTTTCGACCGATGTGCCCTCGGCTTTCTTCAGGTTTAAAATTCCGTGATGGTCCCGATTACGAAAAAGAAAGCTTCCCCAGTTCGAAAAGAAGGCTCCCCCAGAGTTTGAAAAGAAGACTCTCCCAGAGTTCGAAAAGAAGGTTTCCCCAGAGTTGAAAAGAAGGCTATCCAGAATTCGAAAGAAGGCTCCCCAGAGTTTGAAAAGAAGGCTTCTCCAGAGTTTGAAAAGAAGGCTCTCGCCGAGTTCGAAAAGAGAGTTTCCCAGAGTTCGAAAAGAAGGTTTCTTCAGAGTTTGAAAAGAAGGCTCCCCCAGAGTTCAAAAAGAAGGCTCTCCCAGAGTTCGAAAGAAGGCTCCCAGAGTTTGAAAAGAAGGCTTCTCCAGAGTTTGAAAAGAAGGCTCTCGCAGAGTTCGAAAAGAGGGTTTCCCAGAGTTCGAAAGAAGGTTTCCTAGAGTTCGAAAAGAAGGTGCACCGATTTCGACAAAAATACCTGAAGAATGCCGGAGGGCACATCGACCGAAATGGTGTATAGATAACAATAAAGATGAGGACAATAGTCTGAACAATCCAGATGATACACACGATATGAATGTATATAGTAGAAATGATGGGCGCCGCTAAGAGTACAAGTCATTCTCAACTCTACACATGTGAATATCATTATCAACAACGTTTAATCATCGGTAAATCAGCGGAGATGTGGAACGCCAACATTTTTTTTTGCATTTAATCGTTAGAAAATGATATGTACTACTAAATATACTGGTTTGGTTGGATTTTACGCATTTGGCCCTACTGTTTTACACTATAGTCACTGGTATCTTTAACTCTTTGCCTACTTTAGCCAATCACTGCGGTTCCTCCGACCACTGCGATCCTACCGTAAACCGCTGGCAGCGGCATTCGTACGTGTCACTTGTTACAAGACTGGGCTCCTTAACCATGGCTAGTATACCAGGTAACGCGAGAAGAGAAAACTCTGAATTCAAACCTGTTAAACACTCCTTAAGAAATTGACCTTGTGTCACATCCTGCTCATTGCGGAGGGGTTGTAAATATATAATTGAAATAACTACCGCGAACACCTTTGCCATCTTTTGTTTTGTCTGTAAACCAAACCGGAGCAGGTACTTGATCCTTTTGCAATGGGAAAGTCGAAAAAATACCAGGGACATTTGGTTGTTTGGGTTTTACGGCATGT
>CM042172.1:15695120-15710120 GCA_023376005.1 Doryteuthis pealeii
CTATCCTCCCTGTGTGGGGTTCTTCACCCCCCAACACACTGCCACTAGTAGTGACTTTAGTCTATGGACTTACCATAACTAAACATATCCTCTATGTATCTTATCCCTTTTTTCTATGTATTTATATTATCCACTGTTATGGTTTGGTGATAGCCGCATTTGTTTTGCGCGGGAAGTACGAAAAGACAAGGAAAATTGAACTGGAAAGAAACAATAGATAGCACTAGACTTATATCTTAGTATAACAAAAAGAGGTGTAACAAAAGACTTCATCTGGAAACGGGAATTTGAACAAAAAGTAAGGACTTCCGGTCAAGGAACACAAAAGGATGTGTGGGCGGCTGCCTTTACTTAAGGGTCAGCAGTAGCAGTTAGCAGTCAGATAGGAGACGGCGAACAGAGCACAAGGAGTCTGACCGTCGACACGGTCGAGCGCTGCTGCGGGCAGTGAGGCTCGTCCACCCCGTTCACCTCCGATCGCCAGCGCTGCAACATTCGTAGGCGCGTTGTCCAGCTCGTCCACTCACACGCACCCACACGAGGGGAAAGAAATAACGTTAAAAGTCCTACTACTACATATGTCTACGTGTGAATCTTTATGCTCCATTACTAACACATACGACCCAGCAACAGTATATAACATGTACGATTTTGTGGCCTGAGTCGAACGCCTATGCAACACCACTATGTATTTGTTTCATGTATATGTACTTCATGTCGTAAATGTCTCTCCATGTGCATTTATTAAAGTCCATTTTGTTTATGTTTAACACTCGTGTCGGAGTTGTTTGTTTCAACCAGTTATAATATATATATAACCTTGAACCTTACAGTATGACTCCAATTCTTCTTCAGCTATGGGGTAAATAGTAGGACAGACAAGGTTCTTTAACCTTGGTTAGGCAAACAATCTAGGAGAAGGAAAACTCGCTTAGAATTGACATTATGCTCATCCGACGACTTCTAACACATATATGATAAGAGTTTGGGGTATGCCATAAGAGCAATAGGATTGGGATGGGACATTTAGTAGGCATTCGCGCGTATCACTACGTGAATATCCTGCCATCTTCTGTTTAGTCTGTGATTTAACCTTGAGACCGGTATTTTATCTTTTTGTAACAGGAAACCCGTGAAAAAAAATTCCAAGAAAATTTGGTACGACCGTGGGGGAAAAATTGGTTGGCAAAGAGTTAAAGTGCCGAGTCCACGGCTCCAGCCTTTGTTGTAAAAAATGATTGCAAGAAAAAGAAACTTGATAGATTTGTTTGGCATAGTCTCTTGAAAGTACAAAGTAGCAGATCTACCTACACCATCGTAGGAGATGTACACAACACTGTTTGCATTTCACTAATGCCCTTGGAAAGGTATGAATCCAATTCTTCTTCCAGCTATGGGTAAATAGTAGGACAGACAAGGTTCTTTACCTTTGGTTTAGGCAAACAGTCTAGGAGAAGGAAAACTGAATTAAACCTTTTAAACTCCGCTTAAGAAATTGACATTGTGTTGCATCCTGTTCGTGGGGAGGGTTAGTAAATACATACTATAAAGGAGACAAATTCAAGAGACCATCGAATAATCAATAATATTTTTGAAGTCAAAGATGTTTACGATTAGATCATTAAGTTAGACAAGAAAAGAAATGGTATAAATAAATAAACAAATAGGAGGAAAAGATACAATATAAGATAACTCTGTAAGATACGTGAGATGAATGAGTCAGAAGATATGGTAATATTAAAAAAGGTTCTATAGTCTGTGTAGAAGAAATTAAGAAGTAATAGATAAATAAATAAGTAAAAGAATGGCGCCGAGAAAGATGTTATTGCAAAGGTCATAACACATTCACACACACACAACATATATATAATTATATATATATAGTATATATATATATATATATTTATAAAATGGATACAATAGAAACCTACTCGAGTTTCACCATAAGGATCTTCAGGTTAAATCCACTGAATTAATCGAGGTACCAATTAATTGCAGTCGATCACACGTGTGTTCATTGTATTAGATATTACGTTACCAACAAAAGTTTTTTTTTAGTAACGTAATATCTAATACAATGAACACACGTGTAATCGACTGCAATTAATCGGTACTCGATTAATTCAGTGGATTTAACCCTGAAGATCCTTGGTGAAACTCGAGTAGGTTTCTATTATATCCATTTCATAATGATTTGCTCTACTTCGTATTGAGCACTTTATATTTGTTATATCGCTGACTTAACCTGAATTTTGTACCTCCCAACGATCGTGCTCATATTCACGGTAAGCCACCTTTTATCTTAATAATATATAATATATATATATATATATATATATATATATATATTAATTAGATAAAAGGATAATGAAACACACAATGCTGTTAAAATTAAATATTTTATTCAATTCATAGCTAATATTGAACAATATTGTCGATTTATAAAATCCTCATCAGAGCTTGTTTTTAATCCGGACTCATGAGAGAGAAACAGAAAATAATTTAAATTCAAACGAAAACATTGATGTTCAAAAAGCGATCATGCGATCGTTTCGTCATTAGCACATTCTCTCTCGTTGAGTCCGGATTAAAAACAAGCTCTGATGATGTTTTTTAACAGCATTGTGTGTTTTCATATCCTTTTATCTATACTTATACTTACTCTTAACTTTATAATATATATATATATATATATATATAATATATATATCTTATATATAGCATAATCTTTACAGATAACTGCCGTCTCTCATAATCCTATAACCCACCCACAGAACCTTTCCTCTCATGAGCTCTCAAATGACTCATCAAACCCGCTGTAAATCCACAAAGTTTGATATAAATATGACATAGGAGAGGACGTCCTTCCGTTGTATCAGATGATACAATTTTATGCTTATGCACACTATATATATATATATTATATATATATATATATATATATATAAAGAAAATTAAAAAAAAAGTGTTCCGAAAATAGGATGAATTTAATTATCGACGTTTAAACATTTCGGTTTCATTAAACCTTCATCAGGATGTATCGTGGGGTGAAGAAAAGATGGATGTTTTTTATATGTGACAGGAGATGAAATCTTTATAGTTATGTAACTGTATTTGATCAGCGTATATTTTTCAAAGCCAAGTCGCGATCCACATACGCGAAGATGTCATGAGCAATGCGGCAACTTGAAGAAATGCAAAAGACGAGAAAAAGTATTAATGAACTGATTTTTTTGAGAAAAAGGTTTAATGAAACCGAAATGTTTAAACGTCGATAATTAATTCATCCTATTTTCGGACACTTGTTTTTTTCAAATTTTCTTTATACTGTTGGATTTATTTTCCATATTTACTCCAATAATTTAATATATAATATATTATATATATATATTATATATAGAGAGAGAGAGAGAGAGGGGGTGAGACAGAGAGGTTTACTCAGAATCCGCAAAAAATTGTTTTTCCCAACTGACATATGATTGAGTAGATGGTATTTTTCTATTATTTGTAGCACCGACTGCGACACCCTACACCCTTATTGGGGAGATGGTAATTGTCATAGACGGTACTTAGAAAACCATAAATATTCATTTATCTAAATCCACACACACACACAATATATTATATTAATATATATATATATATATATATATATATGTGTGTGTGTGTGTGTGTGGTGTGTGTGTGTGTGTGTATAGGAACCCTGATATAAAGACACAAGCCCGAAACCAGAGAAAAACACAAAAATGATTATAAAAAGAAATGTTCTGTGGTCTTTAACCAAAAATATTGTTTAAGCAATAACTTGCTGTCGATTATATATATACATATATATATTATTTTTTTGGGAGGGGGGAATATGTGCTAAATTGAAGTCATACCATAATTTGAAAATTAATTAGTTGATAATTAATGAATTAGGTAATATATCTGTTCAAATGTAAGGCGTAAACAAATCGAGAAAAAGTCATCTCTGTATGTACATTTGGCCTATTATGTCTCATCAGCAGAGTTATAGACAGGAAGCCGCTTTGTGTGTGTTCGAACTCCATCCCAACTGCCTGGCTGAGATTCTAACCATTATACTAGCTGGTATCCCAGATTTCCGTTTGTTTTAAACTGAGCAAATATTCTCCCAAAAATTGTCGGCTATCGCCATCTCAAACAAACTGTTTGCGTTCTCTCTCTCATATATATATATATATATATATATATATATATATATATATACTTACTTAGGAACCACAAGGTTCCTGATTTGATAAGGACCTCGCAACTTACCGCATGAGTAGCACAGTTTTTGATTTGTGGAGTAGTGGGGAGCTGCACTGTAGGTGTTACGCTCCACCTCAGATGCAAAAACAATTTCCTGGTTTAACGCTAGTGAAAAGGGGATAGACTTTTTTCCTATCTGTCTGATACGAACAACAGTATAGATATGTCAAGCAGAATGGCCTATTGTTGGTATCAGTCAGACAGCAAATAGTTTTCAAACGTGGTTTCGGAGCTTTAATATTGAAACCACATTTGAACTCAGGGTTATCGTCTGATGATGACTTAGTCTATGGTAAACAGGTAAACCTGAACAAGGCGCGATGATACAGCGGCTGAACGCTGTCTTATACATACCATAATATAAGATGAGGACAACAGTTTAAAAAAATAAAAATTATTCAATATCCGATAATTCCCTGATTTTGGTAAATTATTTTCTGTAGGGGGGGGGCTAAAGTCATTTTGTCAAAACGCAGTTTAGGCTCATTTTGGGTATACCTAGTTTATACCTATGAAATTACAAAGAAGATCTAGAACACATGTTTTAGTATTCGAATCCTATAAGCCTGATGTAGCAAGCTGAGCATTCTTTATAATAAAAATTGATATAAACAAATACGTCTGTGATTATTTACTTTGTCCAATGTATTTTTATAGTAAAAATCATTTCCCCTCGCAAAGAATTAAAATCCCTTCCTAACCCACCATAAAACAGACGGCCTAATCTAATGACACCCAACACCTCCTTACACCATATCATCCCCATGCAATATATCAAACTCTCCCCAAACCATGAATTTTACCCCCTCTCCAACCACCTCCTTTCCCAAAAATACAGACAAATATCAAAAGTAATTGTTACTTGAAACTATATAATTTCTTGCATTTTTTAAAAGCATTTTGATGGAAATACATGGAAGCGTATGATTGAGTACAAATTATTGGTTAAATCGAGACGTATCTAAATTCCACATCGTGTGTACCCCACGAAAGAAAAAAAATACCAAAATCAGCGAATTAACCGAAGTTTCAGTGTTGATATATAAATAAAAGATAATGATACCAGTTATTTTATTTAAAACCTTTTACATTTTTTCAGGTCAGTTAACTTTGAATCACGTATCTTTGAGGCGTAACACAGATTCTCAAAGACATTGTGGTTCAAGTTAACTGACCTGGAAAAATATAAAAGTTTTCAATAAAATAACTGGTCCATTTATATTTTTATTTATTATATCAACACGAAAATTTTTATTAAATTCGGTTAATTCCCTGATTTTTGGTATTTTTTCTTTCGGCGGGTGATATACGATGGTGGAATTTAGGTCCGTTAAGTTCGATTTAACCAATTATTAATATCAGATAGGAATATTTAAAGCATATAACTGTGTAAATTATTTGTATTAAGATAGTTACTGAAGCTATAATTGTTTACAAAGGATTGTTACTTAGTTACTTGAAACCATATAACTGCTTGGGAAAAGAAAATGGGGAAAATTTATGTGGAAAGAAAGAAGAAAATGAGACAATATGCGAAAAAAAGAAATGAATGAATAAAGAAAGAAAATAAAGAAATTATGTGGAAGAAAGAGCGAGAAATAAAGTGGAGACAGTAAGTAAATGAAAGAAAGAAGAGACAAAATGCAAAAAGAAAATGAATGAATAAAAGAAAGAAAATAAAGAAATATATGTGGAAGAAAGCGAGAAAAATGGAGACAGTAAGTAAAATGAAAGAGAGAGAAAGGGAGACAATATGCGAAAAGAAAATGATGAATAAAAGAAAGAAAATAAAGAATATATGTGGAAAGAAAGGCGAGAAATAAAGGGGGACAGTAAGTAAAATGAGACTATGAAGAAGAAAATCAGAAAAGAAAGAAAGAAATTGTGAAAAGAAAGAAAATGAAAGAAAGATGTGGCCTTAAATAACTAACACAGGGTTTACATGCCATAAAACAACAACCACCAATCACAAACAATAAAAGCTATGGGCCATTCTCACTGTAGATCTGCCTCATCTCTAAACCAGTTATACTTACAGTCACGAAGATGGGAGTTACTAGCGAATATATAAAACATTCCGTTGATATGGTAACATGAAGTAATATTAGCATGTTTGCAGGGCGGTTATTCTAAACGCCCCCAAAAAAAAAACCCAAAAAAAAACAAAACCAACACAAAAAAGAAACAAAAGAGCAAAACAAACAAATTACAAAAAAAAGAAGAGATCAAGAATAAAAAAATTAACCAAAAAAGTAGACATAAAAAGAAGACCTAAGAAGAACAAAAGAACAAAAAAGAAAAAATAAACAAAAAAGACAGATCAAGAAAAAATTACAAAAAAAAAAATTAAAAGAGATCAAAAACAAAAACAAAACAAAAATATACCCCTCAAAAAAGAAAACAAGCAAACAAAGAAGAGAAACAACACTCTCTAGATCAGAAAAAAAAAATAAAAAAATACCCCCCCAAAAAAAAAAGAAAACACACATACACACAAAACACACCACACATTCACATACACAGCAGCCTAGAGCCCACCCCCGAATATCTCAAGAGAATATGAATATGTATTTTTCAAGTTTGAAAAAATTGCATGTTTCCCTTCAAAAATATAAAATAGATAAATATCTTTTTGACAAATGTTACTGACTGAATTGTGTAAAGAATATCCATCATGCAGATAGATCATATGGAAAAGGTTCCAGTGAACCTTATAGATCAATCACGAGCGGAATTGCGAGTTCGATCCTCGCTGAATGCGACCTTGATCGCATCCTACCGTGGCGAACGGTTTGGTAGAAGATGCATTCGATCGTGGTGTAATGGTTAGCAAGCTAATTCGCCAGATCCTTACAAATGAATACCCATACTTGCAACCTTGTGTCAGGTCCTACCCTTGGCGAATGGGTTAGGTAAATAAGGGCATCCTATCAAGAGGTATAATGGTTTCAAGTTAATTCACAGATCAATTACAATGAATAGCGAGTTCGATCCTCTCTATATGCTCCATGCTTACTCAGACCTTGTATCACATCTTGCCCGGTGGCGAACGAGTTAGGTAAATATCTATGTTAGATTTGAGTGCGTATCCTTTAGGCTTCAAGCAAGAGCGCTTTGTCCAGCGGAGATCCTTTGTATTAAGCCAGAGCGCGATCCTTGGTAAAGACTCTCTGGTTGTTCTTGGTGCTCCTCAGTCTGCAAGTCCTTCGTCAATGATTGCAAATGGACGTCTCTCAGTACCAGCGATTAGGTAGTTAACCAGCCACAATATTCGGTCTATTGATTGGGTGAGGTTTAAAACCACATGACCTCGCTTGGCTAGACGGGCGGTCGGAGAGGCCCCCTCCGATCGATCGGCTGGTAACGTCAAGCCTAGCACCTATATGATTTTCCCACCCTATTGCCCTTATGGCAAGCCCAACCCCTTTTTATCATATGGATGCTAGAGGTGGTGACTGAGGGTCTACATGTCCTGGGAATGAAGTTAAACTCTATCTGATAGTGAGGTTCCGTTTTGGAGATTTGGGGAATGTGGAGCTACCCCTTCATCACCATTGCTCCCTGGTCCACTCTGACCGGAGTGGTAGTACCTGTAGGGTCCATCTATGGGTTAAATAGAAAAATGTATTTATAAAAAAATTGTATTATCCATTAAGAATGATTTATTTCAAGATCTTATTCGGCCACTGAGGTTGATATGCCGTAAAACAAAAAAACCAAACCAAATCTAAAATTTGGTGCAACACAGAAAGAAATGTGGTTGTTATAAGAGGGAAATATATGGTGGATCAGAAAAGACATCAAACCAGAAAACTGAAAGTTATATACTATTTACAGAATTTTTGAGATGAGGCTTGATAATTAGTATTGATTTGGTTAATCGGCTATTGTCCTCATTTCATTGTTATGCTGTCAACGCTTAGCCATTGTACCTCCGGCCTTTTCGAGATTTCTTTGTCGGACTGGGAAACTTTTTCTTATCGGGAACAGAAGGTTCCCGGGTCCAACAAGAAATCCTGAAGAGGGCCGGAGGGCCATGCGACCGAAACATTGTACTGATAACAATGAAGATGAGAACAATAGTCCGATTAATCCAATAATCACTTAAGGCTATATGTAGTGATTATATCTAATCATGAACGAGAATTGGTCAAGTTATTAGATTACGAAATTATATCAACTAGAAGGAACTGTGGATGTACCACAGCATGATGATTTGATTATTACAACGTTTGATATGTTACTTAAAAGCTATTGTTAAATAGTTCAATATGTAAATGTATAATAATCTTGACTAGCAGAGCCTGTGGATGTACACAGTATGATGATTTGATTATTACACGTTTGATATGTTTACTTAAGAGTTATTGCAAATAGTTCAATAATGTGAAAAGTATAATAATCTTGACTAGCAGGATCTGTGGATGTACCACAGTATGATGTTTTATTATTACAACGTTCGATATTTTATTTAAGAGCTATTGTAAATAGTTCACTAATAAACAGTATAATCTTGATTTAACACTCTTTCAAACTTTTTCTTTCTTCCCTTTTTCATTATTTTCGATTGAAACAGATTGGCTTTATTGCTTCCGATACACATCATCTGTATCTTTCCCATCTCAGTTTTTTTTCTACTTTCTTTCTTATATTTTTATCTGTGCCCATGTTCTTTTTCTTCCCTTTCTTTCTTTTAATAAAAAGGAATGGTCATTATTAAGCTGAGGTGACTCTCACCATAAGAAATAGAATTCGGTGGATAAGCCAACACCAGATAATAGGAGTTATATTTTTGCATTTGATCTTGGACGATTTGGATGACTCATTTTTAACCAGAGGGTGTTGCAAGACGACGGTCGTATTCCCCTCAGCTAAATAATGGACCATGTTTTTATGTTTTTATTATAAGAAAGAAAGAAAGCAAGAAAGAGACAAAAAAGACATGCTCGAAAAAAATATAAGAAAGAATGAGTAAGGGAAAGATAGAGAAAGGGGTTGGTGTGCGGAAGCAATAACGCTAATCTGTTTTCAATCAAAAAAAAAAAGTCGTCGGGCAGCCTAAAGTCGGTATTAGCCGATCAGCGAGGGAGTCTATCCCCTTTTCAATAGCGCTAGACAAGGAGATTGTTTTAGCATCTGGGCGGAGCAACACACCTACATCAGCTCCTTACTTTACCGCAGCAGATCCCTGTGCTACTCATACGCTGGAGTTGGCGAGGACCGGTATCGAACTAGGAACCTGGTGGTTTCTAGCGAACGCTCTACGATGAGCTAAACCCGGCCCTGGAAAGAGAAGAGAGCAGAGAGCAGAAGAGAGAGAAAGAGAGAGAGAGAGAGATGAGGAGAGAGGAGAGAGTTAAATATCTCTACTTTTTTTTACATATCGAACAATTTTGAATAGAACTTTTATCTTTTAACTTCGATGCTTCTAATAGCACTCTCTTTGTATTCTTGTTTTGGCTCTATCTCTCTTAATTTAACTAAAGTAACCTGAAGAATCAATCGATGAAACTCGAGTAGGTTCTCCTTTCCATTGTTAAATAAATTTTTGCTCTACATTGTATTGAGCACTTTGTATTTGTTTTTTCTCAACCTTAGCCTCTGATATTGTGCGCTTCCAACGATGTACTCATGCGAAGTTAAACAGTGATGAATGTTCATTAAGTTACTTAATTGGGTGACAACTTAAGCAAACAACAGGTAGTGTCTGCAAATTGAGTCGCTTTTATAAAAAAGCGCTTGATTCAGCATTAAATGACCCAAAAGGGTTGATATGGCGTAAAACAAAAGCAAGACCCCCCCCTCTCTCTCTCTCTCTCTCTCTCTCTCTCTCACAAACTGCCGGTCCTACCGATCTCTCGCCCTATGTCAGTCTTTCTACACCCCTCTCTTATGTACTTTTTCTTTTCCTTTACACCCCAACCTTTCTCATCTCGTATCTCTCTCTCTTATTCACTCAGTCATTTGTATCTTTTTCTCCACTCACTCTCTCGACACTTATACTCGTCTCTCTTATGGAGGCGCGTGGTCTAATGGTTAGAGTCGTAGGAAATGGACTTGTCAACTGGAGTTCATATGCCTGGACGAAGCTGTTTGCATTTCACATGGTGCTAAATACCGTTAAGAAAGGTATCGTTAATGAAGTCCATTCTCCCTCCATGCTATGGGTAAATAGCAGGGCAGATCTGGGCTCTTTAACCATGGACTAGGTAACCAGTATAGGAGAAGAAAAACACTGAATTCAAACTTTAAACTCCACTTAAGAAATTGACCTTGTGTACATCCTGTTCGTGCGGAGGGGTTGGTAAATATATATATATATATATATATATTATATATATATATATATATATAAAGCTGATTATACCGGTGGATATAGCGATTATGGTCCATTGGTTACGTAGAAGTCCTCCGTGGAGTGCTGCACCTACAAACTTCTGTTTATCGGGTGGAATGGACCATAATGCTATACCTCACGGTAATTTAAAGGTTTTTTCTTTACAAATTACTTTGCTCTGTTTATTAAATTAGACATTGAGCTCTCAAACAGGACCTGAACTCTGCAGCAACCAACTGTTGGAGAACAGGACATTCTTAGAATCATCCTAATACCAAGAAACTTGGTGCTCCACCAAAGAATATATAATATATATATATATATATATTATTATATACAAGTTTTGTTGAATGAACAGACAATTCTGTCTGACAAGTCTTTCATTGATCCGTTCCAATCTTCGGGCATCCTTCTGGTGTCAGGGTGGAACTGGTATAAGGAGACAGGAATTGTCTGTTCAATCAAAAAACTTGTAGTAAAAGAAAAAATGCTGCCAAAATACACTTTATATATATATATATATTATATATATATATATTATATATAAAGATAAACCTAATGAGTCAGATAAACCTACTTAAAGTTTCGCTTAGTGCTCTTCAGGGCTAAGAATCCCGACTAAAAGAGATTTGGATCAACCTCATATTTTATACAACACCTTCCGCCTAGACTCAAATAAATCAGCACAGATACAAACTAACAATGAAAAACAAAGAAAAAGACAAAAACAAACACACGTTTCTTAAATCTATTATTTTATTTATTTATTTATATTATTATTATCATTTACATTACATGCACGAAGGAGCCATGTTTTTTTATGTTTAACATATTGAGAACCTGCAGATCTTTGATGTAGTAGTTCCCGATTATTTAAATAAATAGTATTGTACTAATAGATTATTTTGGTTGGTACGACATTATCTTGGTCTTTTCTTTTTTCAATTTTTTTTCGCCCATGTTTGGTAGTATATTTTTACAATCAAACTATTTGCCGTTATTTTTCTCACTGCGAGGTTTACCAAACAAGTTTGTATATATATGTATTATATATATTATATATATATATTTTATATTTTCCTCTCTCTCTCTCTCTTCTCTCTTCTCTCTTCTCTCTCTCTCTCATTTCTGCGTAATTGTTTTTGCCATTCCATGTTTAAAAATTTACTTGTCCTCTCATTATGGAGGAACTGTCAAATATTATTTTCTTTTTCATTTTTAAGATTCAATAGCAAACAGCAGGTTTCGCATATTTATTCATCAATTTTAAAAAGATATGATTCATTATTCTTTCCCTTTATTTCCTTCCTCTTCTTTCTTTCTTTTTCTTAAAATCTTATCCGTCACTTCTTTCCTTCCTTTCGTTTTTCCTCAAATGTTATTCGTTTTCTCTTTCTATTCTTAAAATCTTTCTTTATCTTTTTTTCTTAAAGTCTTCTTTCTTTTTTCTATTTTTAAAATGTTATCCGTATTCATTTTTTTTTCTAAATATTCATCTCTCGCTTTACATGCTCTACTTTAAAAAAAAAGTAAAAAAATAAAATAAAAAATAATAAAAAAAAAAAAATAAAAGTAAAAAAAAATAAAAAAATCCCACCTCCATTCTTTGATTTTTATCATTTCCCATAAAATAATAACAATTCCGCCCATAACCCTTTTTACTTTATATATAAAAAAAACACAATAGATATTTAATCATTTATTAAATACAGAACTTAAAAATAATAATTAAAAATTAAAAATAATTAATCATAAAATTAAATATATATATATATATATATAGGTATATGTAAAAACAACATTTTTTTTGTGATGAAACAAAGAAAATACAGTGCTCAATCACAAATTGTAAGAGCTAATATTTATTTATTTTACAAAGTTTTCACAGATCAATGTTCATTATAAACAGTGTAGATCCATTTTAATTGAATATTTCTTTCTTCCTAGAGTGCTCTACTATTCCTGGTTGTAGGTTCCTGTTGATTTGATTTACATCAGGTTCTTAATCCATTTTAGGAGCGATATAGGTATATGTAAAAACAAAATTTTTTTTTGTGATAAAACAAAGAAAATACAGTGCTCAATCACAAATTGTAAGAGCTAATATTTATTTCACAAGAAAAAATTTTGTTTTTACATATACCTATATCGCTCCTAAAATGGATTAAGAACCTGATGTAAATCAAATCAACAGGAACCTACAACCAGGAATAGTAGAGCACTCTAGGAAGAAAGAAATATTCAATTAAAATGGATCTACACTGTTTATAATGAACATTGATCTGTGAAAACTTTGTAAAATATATATATATATATATATATATATATATATATATATATATATATAGAGAGAGAGAGAGAGAGAGAGAGGGGGAGAGAGACCTACATTCATGTACTTTTAATTTTTATCAGGTTAATCTGTTACATAATTCTAGGGTTGCCTATGACTGTTGTGCACTAAAATTTAAATAACGATATGGCAAATGGAAAGTTACCATATAGTTAAAATCATTAATATGTTATATAACCGACTACAATAAAACCACAGACACGTATATATAAAAATATAACCAGTCTTTATTTTCTTCGGTGTGTGGGTGGTGAGGGGTCGAGTGTTCACAATGAAAATGTCTGGGTAGGATGGTGAAGAGCGTAGTGTTCACAATGAACTTCCGAGGGTGGTTGATGACGGGAGGTGACGAGGTTACCTTCTCGGCTGCTCGCTGGGGACTGACTGACACCGTTCATCCGCTAGCCTTTATATACAATAAATATGCCCACGCATTTTTATCTTTTGATCTGATAGGGGACATCTTTTATATATTTCTTTATCTTTTTCTCCGCCTTTTCACCGGAAGAGGAGTCTTCCGTTTTCCTTTTTTCTTTTATCTATTTCTTCATCTTCTCCATGCTTCTTGACCGGAAGACCTCTCTTCTGTTCTCCCTTTTTTTAAATATATATTTTTATCTTTCTCTTTGTATTTTGCCGGAAGCTTCCTCTTCCGTTGCACGAAATGCAACAAATACATAGAATAAATCTTATTCATTAACGATGTCTATGAAAATCCGAGTTAGATTTGGCTCAAAACAACCCATGTTATTAGTTTAAAATCCTGCAAACATAATATATGGTATGGTTAATTTGGATACTGGTTTTAACACAACCGGGTCTAATGAATAATTACTTGGTGTTATTGATCTCTAATATCATCGTTTTATTCTCCAATGTATTAAAATCAATCCTATGAATGATTTTATGTACAAGCCAACTAAAATATAATTAAATTAAGTAATCTTTTTATATGCGTTCTTATTTAATTTCGTTAGTCTTTCTAATTTAATATATTTCCTTATATTAAAAATTAAATACACCCAGAGGACTCATATTCTCGCTAGTATTATCAAATATGTTTTGGTCACCTTCATCTTTATATAAATTCTCTTTCATATATATATATTATATATATATATATATATATATATATATATATATATATATATATATACTTTAAGAAATGCAAGAGCATACTAAAAGTTTTGTTTTTTAGGTTGGCTGGCTGTTTAGGTTTTACGGCATGTCAACCCTTGTTGGATCATTTTATTCCTATGTCGTTTTTGTTTTATTCATTCTTAATGGGCACTGAGTTCGTTTTAAACACATTTTTATGTTTAACATATAAATGGGAGCCTAACAGATACTACCACTCCGGGTCAGAGTGAACCAGGGAGCAAGGGTGATGAAGGGGTTCTCCACATTTACCAGAGCTCCAGAAATAGAACCTCACTATCAGATAGAGTTTAACGTCATTCCCAGGACATGAAGACCCTCAGCCACCACCTTCTAGCCCATATATGATAAAAACGTTTGGGACTTGCCATAAGGGCAATAAGGTTGGAACAATCATATAGGTACTAGGGCTTGACGTGACCAGCCAGCCGATTGATCGGAGGTGACCTCTCTGTCCGCCCATCTAGCCTAAGCCAGGGCCGAAAGGGAGTGTTGTATGTCATGGACAACTCATCCACCAGGATTACGTCCTTTCCATCCACAGGTAACAGTTGGCCTCTTTTTGCAGAGGTGCAGTCGGTGTATTCTAAAGCCCCAGCTGACAGTGCTGAAAGTTTTTTAGGAGTGGGGGAGGCATAAAAAGGTTGGGAACCGCTGATCTATATGAATGTTTCTGAATTTTTGAGATGAGGTTTGATAATTTGTATTATTTGAATTATTCGGACTATTGTCCTCATCTTTGTTATCTGTACAACGTTTCGACCGATGTGCCCTCCGGCTTTCTTCAGGTTTAAAATTCCGTGATGGCTCCCGATTACGACAAGAAAGCTTCCCCAGTTCGAAAAGAAGGCTCCCCCAGAGTTTGAAAAGAAGACTCTCC
>CM042172.1:15715120-15720389 GCA_023376005.1 Doryteuthis pealeii
CAAGGAGACCATCGAATAATCAATAATATTTTTGAAGTCAAAGATGTTTACGATTAGATCATTAAGTTAGACAAGAAAAGAAATGGTATAAATAAATAAACAAATAGGAGGAAAGATACAATATAAGATAACTCTGTAAGATACGTGAGATGAATGAGTCAGAAGATATGGTAATATTAAAAAAAGGTTCTATAGTCTGTGTAAGAAGAAATTAAGAAGTAATAGATAAATAAATAAGTAAAAGAATGGCGCCCGAGAAAGATGTTATTGCAAAGGTCATAACACACACACACACACACACATATATATATATATATATATATATATATATATATATATTATAAAATGGATACAATAGAAACCTACTCGAGTTTCACCATAAGGATCTTCAGGGTTAAATCCACTGAATTAATCGAGGTACCAATTAATTGCAGTCGATCACACGTGTGTTCATTGTATTAGATATTACGTTACCAACAAAAGTTTTTTTTTAGTAACGTAATATCTAATACAATGAACACACGTGTAATCGACTGCAATTAATCGGTACCTCGATTAATTCAGTGGATTTAACCCTGAAGATCCTTATGGTGAAACTCGAGTAGGTTTCTATTATATCCATTTCATAATGAATTTGCTCTACTTCGTATTGAGCACTTTATATTTGTTATATCGCTGACTTAACCCCTGAATTTTGTACCTCCCAACGATCGTGCTCATATTCACCGGTAAGCCACCTTTTATCTTTATATATATATATATATATATATATATATATATATATATATATTAATTAGATAAAAGGATATGAAAACACACAATGCTGTTAAAATTAAAATATTTATTCATATTCATAGCTAATATTGAACAATATTTCGATTTATAAAAATCCTCATCAGAGCTTGTTTTTAATCCGGACTCATCGAGAGAGAAACAGAAAATAATTTAAATTCAAAACGAAAACATTGATGTTCCAAAAAGCGATCATGCGATCGTTTCGTCATTAGCACATTCTCTCTCGTTGAGTCCGGATTAAAAACAAGCTCTGATGATGTTTTTAACAGCATTGTGTGTTTTCATATCCTTTATCTATACTTATACTTACTCTTAACTTTATATATATATATATATATATATATATATATATATATATATATATAGCATAATCTTTACAGATAACTGCCGTCTCTCATAATCCTATAACCCACCACCAGAACCTTTCCTCTCATGAGCTCTCAAATGACTCATCAAACCCGCTGTAAATCCACAAAGTTTGATATAAATATGACATAGGGAGGACGTCCTTCCCGTTGTATCAGATGATACAATTTTATGCTTATGCACCACTATATATATATATATATATATATATATATATAATATATAAGAAAATTAAAAAAAAAGTGTTCCGAAAATAGGATGAATTTAATTATCGACGTTTAAACATTTCGGTTTCATTAAACCTTCATCAGGATGTATCGTGGGGTGAAGAAAATGATGGATGTTTTTATATGTGACAGGAGATGAAAATCTTTATAGTTATGTAACTGTATTTGATCAGCGTTATATTTTTCAAAGCCAAGTCGCGATCCACATACGCGAAGATGTCATGACGCATGACGCAACTTGAAGAAATGCAAAAGACGAGAAAAAGTATTAATGAACTGATTTTTTATGAGAACAAAGGTTTAATGAAACCGAAATGTTTAAACGTCGATAATTAAATTCATCCTATTTTCGGAACACTTGTTTTTTTCAAATTTTCTTTATACTGTTGGATTTATTTTCCATATTTACTCCCATATATATATATATATATATATATATATATATATATATAGAGAGAGAGAGAGAGAGGGGGGTGAGACAGAGAGGTTATACTCAGAATCCGCAAAAAATTGTTTTTCCCAACTGACATATGATTGAGTAGATGGTATTTTTCTATTATTTGTAAGCACCGACTGCGACACCCTACACCCTTATTGGGGAGATGGTAATTGTCATAGACGGTACTTAGAAAACCATAAATATTCATTTATCTAAATCCACACACACACACAATATATATATATATATATATATATTATATATATATATATGTGTGTGTGTGTGTGTGTGTGTGTGTGTGTGTGTGTGTATAGGACCCTGATATAAAGACACAAGCCCGAAACCTAGAGAAAACACAAAAATGATTATCAAAAAGAAATGTTCTGTGGTCTTTAACCAAAAATATGTTTAAGCAATAACTTGCTGTCGATTATATATATACATATATATATTATTTTTTTGGGAGGGGGGAATATGTGCTAAATTGAAGTCATACCTAATTTGAAAATTAATTAGTTGATAATTAATGAATTAGGTAAATATATCTGTTCAAATGTAAGGCGTAAACAAATCGAGAAAAAGTCAATCTCTGTATGTACATTTCGGCCTATTATGTCTCATCAGCAGAGTTATAGACAGGAAGCCGCTTTGTGTGTGATTCGAACCCTAACTGCCTGGCTGAGATTCTAACCATTATACTAGCTGGTATCCCAGATTTCTCGTTTGTTTTTAAACTGAGCACATATTCTCCCAAAAATTGTCGGCTATCGCCATCTCAAACAAACTGTTTGCGTTCTCTCTCTCATATATATATATATATATATATATATATATATATATATATTACTTACTTAGGAACCACAAGGTTCCTGATTTGATAAGGACCCTCGCCAACTTACCGCATGAGTAGCACAGTTTTGATTTGTGGAGTAGTGGGGAGCTGACTGTAGGTGTTACGCTCCACCTCAGATGCAAAAACAATCTCCCTGGTTTAACGCTAGTGAAAAGGGGATAGACTTTTTTCCTATCTGTCTGATACGAACAACAGGTATAGATATGTCAAGCAGAATGGCCTATTGTTGGTATCAGTCAGACAGCAAAATAGTTTTCAAACGTGGTTTCGGAGCTTTAATATTGAAACCACATTTGAACTCAGGGTTATCGTCTGATGATGACTTTAGTCTATGGTAAACAGGTAACACCTGAACAAGGCGCGATGATACAGCGGCCTGAACGCTGTCTTTATACATACCATAATAAAGATGAGGACAACAGTTTAAAAAAATAAAAATTATTCAATATCCGATAATTCCCTGATTTTTGGTAAATTATTTTCTGTAGGGGGGGGGGCTAAAGTCATTTTGTCAAAAACGCAGTTTAGGCTCATTTTGGGTATACCTAGTTTATACCTATGAAATTTACAAAGAAGATCTAGAACACATGTTTTAGTATTCGAATCCTTAAAGCCTGATGTAGCAAGCTGAGCATTCTTTTATAATAAACAATTGATATAAACAAATACGTCTGTGATTATTTACTTTGTCCAATGTATTTTTATAGTAAAAATCATTTCCCCTCGCAAAGAATTAAAATCCCTTCCTAACCCACCATAAAACAGACGGCCTAATCTAATGACACCCAACACCTCCTTACACCATATCATCCCCATGCAATATATCAAACTCTCCCCAAACCATGAATTTTACCCACCTCTCCCAACCACCTCCTTTCCCAAAAATACAGACAAATATCAAAAAGTAATTGTTACTTGAAACTATATAATTTCTTGCATTTTTTAAAAGCATTTGATGGAAATACATGGAAGCGTATGATTGAGTACAAATTATTAGGTTAAATCGAACGTATCTAAATTCCACCATCGTGTGTAACCCCACCGAAAGAAAAAAAATACCAAAAATCAGCGAATTAACCGAAGTTTCAGTGTTGATATATAAATAAAAGATAATGTACCAGTTATTTTATTTAAAACCTTTTACATTTTTTTCAGGTCAGTTAACTTTGAATCACGTATCTTTGAGGCGTAACACAGATTCTCAAAGACATGTGGTTCAAAGTTAACTGACCTGGAAAAATATAAAAAATTTTCAATAAAATAACTGGTCCATTATATATTTTATTTATTATATCAACACAGAAAATTTTTATTAAATTCGGTTAATTCCCTGATTTTTGGTATTTTTTCTTTCGGCGGGGTGATATACGATGGTGGAATTTAGGTCCGTTAAGTTCGATTTAACCAATTATTAATATCAGATAGGAATATTTAAAAGCATATAACTGTGTAAATTATTTGTATTAAGAATAGTTACTGGAAGCTATAATTGTTTACAAAGGATTGTTACTTAGTTACTTGAAACCATATAACTGCTTGGGAAAAAGAAAATGGGGGAAAATTTATGTGGAAAGAAAGAAAGAAAATGAGACAATATGCGAAAAGAAAATGAATGAATAAAGAAAGAAAATAAAGAAATATATGTGGAAAGAAAGCGAGAAATAAATGGAGACAGTAAGTAAAATGAAAGAAAGAAAGGGAGACAAAATGCAAAAAGAAAATGAATGAATAAAGAAAGAAAATAAAGAAATATATGTGGAAAGAAAGCGAGAAATAAATGGAGACAGTAAGTAAAATGAAAGAGAGAAAGGGAGACAATATGCGAAAAGAAAATGAATGAATAAAAGAAAGAAAATAAAGAAATATATGTGGAAAGAAAGCGAGAAATAAAGGGGGACAGTAAGTAAAATGAGACTATGCAAGAAGAAAATCAGAAAGAAAAGAAAGAAAATTGTGAAAAGAAAGAAAATGAAAGAAAGATGTCGGCCTTAAATAACTAAACAAGGGTTTACATGCCATAAAACCAACCAACCAACCAATCAACAAACAATAAAAGCTATGGGCCATTCTCACTGTAGATTCTGCCTCATCTCTAAACCCAGTTATCACTTACAGTCACGAAGATGGGAGTTACTAGCGAATAATAAAACATTCCGTTGATATGGTAACATGAAGTAATATTAGCATGTTTGCAGGGCGGTTATTCTAAAAGCCCCCCCCAAAAAAAAACCCAAAAAAAACAAAAAACAACACCCAAAAAGAAACAAGACAGAAAAACAAACAAAAATTACAAAAAAGAAGACAGATCAAGAAAAAAAATTACCAAAAAAATAGACATAAAAAAAGAACCCTAAAAGAAACAAAAGACAGAAAAAGAAAAAATAAACAAAAAAGACAGATCAAGAAAAAAATTACAAAAAAAAAAAATAAGAGATCAAAAACAAAACAAAACAAAAAATATACCCCTCCAAAAAGAAAAACAAGCAAACAAAGAAAGAGAACAAACACTCTCTAGATCAGAAAAAAAAAATCAAATAGTTAGATAGACAGATAGTTAGATATGAACATACTGACGATAGGATAGTAGAT
>CM042172.1:15720434-15749227 GCA_023376005.1 Doryteuthis pealeii
TAAAAAAATACCCCCCCCAAAAAAAAAAGAAAACACACACACACACACAACACACACACATAACACAGCCAGCCTAAGCCCACCCCGAATACTCTCAAAGAGATATGAATAATGTATTTTTCAAGTTTGAAAAATTGCATGTTTTCCCCTTCAAAAATATAAAATAAGATAAATATCTTTTTGACAAATGTTACTGACTGAATTGTGTAAAGAAATCCATCATGCAGATAGGATCATAGTGGAAAAGGTACCAAGTGAAACTTATAGATCAATCACGACGGGAATTGCGAGTTCGATCCTCGCTGAATGCGACCTTGAGTCGCATCCTACCCGTGGCGAACGGGTTGGGTAGAAGATGCATTCGATCGTGGTGTAATGGTTAGCAAGCTAATTTCGCAGATCCCTTACAAATGAATACCCCATACTTGCAACCTTGTGTCAGGTCCTACCCTTGGCGAATGGGTTAGGTAAATAAGGGCATCCTATCAGAGGTATAATGGTTTACAAGTTAATCTCACAGATCAATTACAATTGAATAGCGAGTTCGTCCTCTCTATATGCTCCATGCTTACTCAGACCTTGTATCACATCCTGCCCGTGGCGAACGAGTTAGGTAAATATCTATGTTACGATTTGAGTGGCTATCCTTTAGGCTTCAAGCAAGAGCGTTTGTCCAGCGGAGATCCTTTGTATTAAGCAGAGCGCGATCCTTGGTAAAGAATCCTCTGGTTGTTCCTTGGTGCTCCTCAGTCTTGCAAGTCCTTCGTCAATGATTGCAAATGGACGTCTCTCAGTACCAGCGATTAGGTAGTTAACCAGCCACATATTCGGTCTATTGATTGGGTGAGGTTTAAACCACATGACCTCGCTTGGCTAGACGGGCGGTCGGAGAGGCCCCCTCCGATCGATCGGCTGGTAACGTCAAGCCTAGCACCTATATGATTTTCCCAACCCTATTGCCCTTATGGCAAGCCCCAACCCCTTTTTATCATATGGATGCTGAAGGTGGTGACTGAGGGTCTACATGTCCTGGAATGAAGTTAAACTCTATCTGATAGTGAGTTCCAGTTTTGGAGATTTTGGGAATGGAGCTACCCCTTCATCACCATTGCTCCCTGGTCCACTCTGACCGGAGTGGTAGTACCTGTTAGGGTCCCATCTATGGGTTAAATAGAAAAATGTATTTATAAAAAAATTGTATTATCCATTAAGAATTGATTTATTTCAAGACTTTATCGGCCACTGAGGTTGATATGCCGTAAAACAAAACAAAACCAAACCAAATCTAAAATTTGGTGCAAACACAAAAGAAATGTGGTTGTTATAGAGGGAAATATAATGGTGGATCAGAAAAGACATCAAACCAGAAAACTGAAAGTTATATACTATTTCACAGAATTTTTGAGATGAGGCTTGATAATTAGTATTATTGGATTAATCGGACTATTGTCCTCATCTTCATTGTTATCTGTACAACGCTTAAGCCATTGTACCCTCCGGCCTTCTTCAGGTATTTCTTGTCGGACTGGGAAACCTTTTCTTATCGGGAACAGAAGGTTCCGGGTCCACAAAGAAATCCCTGAAGAGGCCGGAGGGCCCATCGACCGAAACATTGTACTGATAACAATGAAGATGAGAACAATAGTCCGATTAATCCAAATAATACTTAAGGCTATATGTAGTGATTATATCTAATCATGAACGAGAATTGGTCAAGTTATTAGATTACGAAATTATATCAACTAGAAGGAACTGTGGATGTACCACAGCATGATGATATTATTACAACGTTTGATATGTTTACTTAAAAGCTATTGTTAAATAGTTCAATATGTAAAATGTATAATAATCTTGACTAGCAGGACTGGGAGACACAGATATGATATTAATTACAACAGTTAGGATATTAAAATAGTCTCATATGTGAAAAGTATAATAATCTTGACTAGCAGGATCTGTGGATGTACCACAGTATGATAGTTTAATTATTACAACGTTCGATATGTTTATTTAAGAGCTATTGTAAATAGTTCACTAACTAAACAAGTATAATCTTGATTTAACACTCTTTCACACTTTTTTCTTTCTTTCCCTTTTTTCAATATTTTCGATTGAAACAGATTGGCTTTATTGCTTCCGCGAGTACACATCATCTGTATCTTTCCCCATCTCAGTTTTTTTTCTTACTTTCTTTCTTATATTTTTTCTGTGCAGCATGTTCTTTTTCTTCCCTTTCTTTCTTTCTAATAAAAGGAAATGGTCATTATTAAGCTGAGGTGACCTCACCCATAAGAATAAGAATTCGGTGGATAAGCAACACCAGATAATAAGGAGTTATATTTTTGCATTTGATCTTGGACGATTTGGATGGACTCATTTTTAACCAGAGGGTGTTGCAAGACGACGGTCGTATTCCCCTCAGCTAAATAATGGACCATGTTTTTATGTTTTTATAATAAGAAAGAAGAAGACAAGAGAACAAAAAAGACATGCTACACAGAAAAAATATAGAAAAAGATGAGTAAGGAAAGATAGAGAAAGGGGTTGGTGTGCGGAAGCAATAACGCTAATCTGTTTCAATCAAAAAAAAAAAGTCGTCGGGCAGCCTAAAGTCGGTATTAGCCAGTCAGCGAGGGAGTCTATCCCCTTTTCAATAGCGCTAGACCAAGGAGATTGTTTTAGCATCTGAGGCGGAGCAACACACCTACCATCAGCTCCTTACTTTACCGCACAGATCCCTGTGCTACTCATACGCTGAGTTGGCGAGGCCGGTATCGAACTAGGAACCTTGTGGTTTCTAGCCGAACGCTCTACCGACTGAGCTAACCCGGCCCTGAAGAAGAGAGAGAGAGAGAGAGAGAGAGAAAGAGAGAGAGAGAGAAGAGAGAGAGAGAAAGAGAGAGTTAAATATCTCTACTTTTTTTTACATATCGAACAATTTTGCAATAGAACTTTTATCTTTTAACTTCGATGCTTCTAATAGCACTCTCTTTGTATCTCTTGTTTTGCTCTCATCTCTCTTAATTTAACTAAAGTAACCCTGAAGAATCAATCGATGAAACTCGAGTAGGTTACTCCTTTCCATTGTTAAAATAAATTTTTGCTCTACATTGTATTGAGCACTTTGTATTTGTTTTTTCTCAACCTTAGCCTCTGGATATTGTGCGCTTCCAACGATCGTACTCATGCCGAAGTTAAACAGTGATGAACCTGTTCATTAAGTTACTTAATTGGGTGACAACTTAAGCAACAACAGGTAGTGTCTGCAAATTGAGTCCTTTATAAAAAAAAGGCTTGATTCAGCATTAAATGACCCAAAAAGGGTTGATATTGGCGTAAAACAAAACAAGACCCCCCCCCTCTCTCTCTCTCTCTCTCTCTCTCTCTCTCACAAACTGCCGGTCCTACGATCTCTCGCCCTATGTCACTCTTTCTCACCCCCTCTCTTATGTACTTTTTCTTTTCCTTTACACCCAACCTTTCTCACTCTCTCTGTACTCTCTCTCTTTTATTCACTCAGTCATTTGTACTCTCTTTTTCTCACTCACTCTCTCGACCACTTATACTCTCTCTCTTATGGAGGCGCGTGGTCAATGGTTAGAGTCGTAGGAAATGGACTTGTCAACTGGAGTTCAATTCCTGGACGAAGCTGTTTGCATTTCACATGGTGCTAATACCCTTAAGAAAGGTATGAATCCAATTCTCCCTCCAGCTATGGGTAAATAGCAGGGCAGACTGGGCTCTTTAACATGGCTAGGTAACCAGTTATAGGAGAAGAAAAACACTGAATTCAAACCTGTTAAACTCCACTTAAGAAATTGACCTTGTGTCACATCCTGTTCGTGCGGAGGGGTTGGTAAATATATATATATATATATATATAATATTATATATATATATAAAAAGCTGATTATACCGGGGATATAGCGATTATGGTCCATTGGTTACGTAGAAGTCCTCCGTGAGTGACTGCACCTACAAACTTCTGTTTATCGGGTGAAATGGACCATAACTGCTATACCTCCGGTATTTAAGGTTTTTTTCTTTACAAATTACTTTGCTCTGTTTATTAAAATTAGACATTAGCTCTCAAACAGGACCTGAACTCTGCAGCAACCAACTGTTGGAGAACAGGACCATCTTAGAATCATCCTAATACAAAAACTTGGTGCCCCACCAAAGAATATATATATAATAATATATATATATATTAATTACAAGTTTTGTTGAATTGAACAGACAATTCCTGTCTGACAAGTCTTTCATTGATCCGTTCCAATCTTCGGGCCATCCTTCTGGTGTCAGGGTGGAACTGGTATAACAGACAGGAATGTTCTGTTCAATTCAACAAAACTTGTATAAAAGAAAAAATGCTGCCAAAATACACTTTATATATATATATATTATATATATATATATATAATTATATAAATAAAACCTAATGAGTCAGATAAACCTACTTAAAGTTTCGCTTAGTGTCTCACGGCTAAGATCCGACTAAAGAGATTTGGATCAAACTCATATTTATACAACACCTTCCGCCTAGACTCAAATAAATCAGCACAGATTAAACTAACCAATGAAAAACAAAGAAAAAAGACAAAACACAAAACACCGTTTAAATCTATTATTTTATTTATTTATTTATATTATTATTATCATTTACATTACATCACGAAGGAGCCATGTTTTATGTTTACAACTATTGAGAAACCTCAGATCTTTATGTAGTAGTTCCCGATTATTTAAATAACTAAGTATTGTACTAATAGATTATTTTTGGTTGGTACGATTATCTTGGTCTTTTCTTTTTTCCAAATTTTTTTTCCCCAGTTTGGTAGTATATTTTTACAATCAAACTATTTGCCGTTATTTTCTCACTGCGAGGATTTACCAAACAAGTTTGGTATATATATTATATATATATTATATATATATATATAATATATATATATATTTCTCTCTCTCCTCTCTCTCTCTTCTCTCTCTTCTCTCTCTCTCTCTCATTTCTGCGAAATTGTTTTTGCCATTCCATGTTTAAAAATTTACTTAGTCTCTCATTATGGAGGAACTGTCAAATATTATTTTCTTTTTCATTTTTAAGATTCATAAGCAAACAGCAGGTCTCAATTTATTCATCAATTTTTAAAAAGATATGATTCATTATTCTTTCCCTTTATTCCTTCCTCTTCTTTCTTTCTTTTTCTTAAAATCTTATCCGTCACTTCTTTCCTTCCTTTCGTTTTTCCTCAATGTTATTTCGTTTTCTCTTTCTTATTCTTAAAATCTTTCTTTATCTTTTTTTCTTAAAGTCTTCTTTCTTTTTTCTATTTTTAAAATGTTATCCGTTTTCATTTTTTCTCTAAATATTCATCTCTCGCTTTAATGCTCTACTTAATCCCACCCTCCATCTTTGATTTTATTTCATTTCATCACCCTCTATCCTTCTTCCTCTTTTCTCTCTCTCTCTCTCTCTCTCTCTCTCTCTCTCTCTCTCTGATACTTTTGAGTATATATCGTTTAGCTCAGTCAGTAAAGCATCTACCAAGGAACCACAAGGTTCCTGGTTCGATACCAACCTTCGCCAACTCAGCGTATGAGTAACACAGTGATTGTGCGGTAAAGTAAGGAGCTGATGGTAGGTGTGGCGATCCATCTCTGATGCAAAACTATCCCTTGACATAGTGCTAGTGAAAAGGGGATAGACTCTCTCGCTATCTGGCTGATACTGACTTTAGGCCACCCGACGATTTTTATTTTTATTGTTTTTTACTTATATATTGCTTATTCGAGAACATTGTTATCAATTCTAATATTTTTTCTCCCGCCACCATAAGTAAAACTAAAGTCGTTGGGATGGTCTAAAGTCGGTATTAACCAATCAGCGAGGGAGTCTATCCCTTTCCACTAGCGCTAGATCAGGGAAATGGTTTTAGCATCTGAGGTGGAGCGCCATCGGAAGAACCTCCCGCATACCAACCCCAAAAGAATATTTCGACCATTTCGAGTTAGGCCTTAACTGAGTGTAGTTGCTTCTCGGTCAGGGGTATATTCCCTTGACACGGTCGACTATGACCGGTCTATAAAGCCTAAATCATAAAACTACCTCCTGCCTTTGTCTCTTTCCTTTTCGTTCCATTTCGTTCCGTAAATGTCTTCTTTTCAGCGCGACACCAAAAAACCCTAATAACATGCAACAGAATAAAATGTAAGTAAAGTCGTCGGAGCGCCTAATGTCGGTATCATCCAGTCAGCGAGGGAGTCTATCCCTTTTCTCTAGCAGACTAAGGCAGATTAATTATTATCTGAGGTAGAGCGCCACACCTACATTAGCTCCTTACTTTACCGCACAGATTCCTGTGCTACTCATTACGCTGAGTTAGCGAGGGTCGGTATCGAACCAGGAACCTTGTGATTCCTAGTTGGACACTCTAACCGACTGAGCTAAAGCAATTATGCCCTAAACAATTAGTGGTGTAATATCTTACTAAACAACACTACTTAGTGACATCTTCACATGCCAAAAAGAAGAAAAAAAAAAGACGAGCCACTGATATATCGAACAGCCAGCCATCTTGGAAACGTTGCAATATTTATGCTACTCATACGCTGAGTTGGTGAGGGCCGGTTATCGAACTATGAACCTTGTGGTTTCTAGCCGAAGCCTCTACCGACTGAGCTAACCCAGTCCTTTAATTGCACGCCTTCGAATTACCTAGCTGAACCCAAGATACATGTTGAATTAGGGGAGGTACGGCTGTGAGTGACTAATTGTGTTTGTACAATACCTGATAGATAAACTGTCAGGGTTGTTCTGGAATTTAATCTGTTAGTGAAACACAATTTCAGAAAACAAATTTACGAGTTTCACTAATCTATCTGTGGCAGCCCATCGGTGTACGATGACAGATCTAACGCGGTTAATCGAACTTAACGGAGCTAAATTCCATCATCGTATGTCAACCCGATATAATGCACCAGTTATTTTATTTAAAATTTTTTACATTTTTTCAAGGTCAGTTAACTTTGAACCACAGTATCTTTGAGGCGTAAACACATTCTAAAAGATACGTGGTTCCAAGTTAACTGACCTGAAAAAAATATATTATATTTGACGGCATATAGGACGCACTTTTCCCAAAATTTTGGCTAAAAGAATTGCCCTGCGTCTTATACATCGTAGGTGTAGTTTGAGACCTACCGTAGGCCTAGGCTAATCTTCTCTATGATGCTCACTAACCCAGCTTACGCTCAATAACTTTTACCTACCCTAACTCTATGCATCCTTATTTCATTGCTGGTATTGTTATAATCAAGCATAGCTAGACTGTTTTCAACAATATGCTTAAATACTCTAAAACTTTTTTTCCTGAATCTGACCCGCTGAAATGGGGTGCGTCTATATGCCGTCAAATACGGTAAGTTTTTAAATAAAATATACTAGTGCATTATATATTTTATTCATATATATCAACACTAAAAATTTCATTAAATTCAGTTAATCCTGATTTTTGTATATTTTTTCTTTCGGCGAGGTGACATACGGTGTGGAATTTAGGTCGTTAAGTTCGATTTAACCTCTAACGCTATGCATAGTATTTTATTGCTAATGCTCAAACACTCTACAAATTCAAATGCATGGATCAAATAAGATTCGTTTGAAAATGTGGTACCTTGACTTACGAGTGTCCAAACTTACGGACTGTCACTCGGTTGATTTTTTGCTTTGTGGTTGAGAGCTGAAATTTTTAAGGTACGACGAGCTTCAGATACGCTTATGTTAATTATTCACTAAAACAACTTTCCAAATTTATTACGTCAAAGAAAAAATACTCAGAAAAATATACATTAGAATATATTACAAGCCATAATTCATTACATTCTATTCTTTCTGTTTTTATACAATACAGTGCTATTTTTCTTTAAAAAATACCAAAAATAATTAGCTGTTCATTTTGGAGGGACTAGAACGCATAATGGCATTTCAGTTTATTTCAATGTTGGAATTTGATTTGATATACGAGGAAATTAATTTACGAGCGGAACGGATCAAACTCGTAAGTCAAGGTACAACTGTATTAAATGGGAATACTTGAAGCCTTGTAACTGTGTGCAAATTAATAAAAAATAGTTACTTGAAATTATAATTATTTACTAAAGATTATTATTATTATTATTATTTTATTATTATTAATTACTTGAAACCATATTACTAACCGTGTCGGCGAGGCTTATAATAGCTGATTGTATGCCCTGTATAAAGAGGTGCCGTTATAGTATGTGGCCTACCTTTTTATTTTTTCTGGTTTTATAAATTTCCTTCCCTTTCTTTTTCCCCTTTTTATGAAGATACTGAGATAGATATATAGTAGATAAGAGATATGAAGATACTGAGATAGATAGATAGATATGAAGATACTGAGATAGATATATAGATAGATAAATAGATATGAACATACTAAGATCGATAGATAGATAGATAAATATATGAATAAAATGATTAGATAATATAGATATAATCTTAAAAAAGCTATTCACCGTCCGACCTTGACCCCTCAAATGATTGACATGTTTAGATTATAACGACAGGTGTCATCTCAATCGTGTAGTCCATGTTAAATAAGCCGAAGGGATAAGTTGATTTGAAAACTTAAAAAAAAAAAAAAAAAGAAAGTGAAAAAAAAAAAAAAAAAGAATGAAAGAAAAGAAAATGAAATGAAATTCTTCAGAATTCAATTGTTCTGAAAATCTAAAACCCCTGCAATTTATGAAATGGAAATCTTTTTATTCTTTCTTTTCTCTCTCTCTATATAAATATTTTCATATGGTTTAATCTCCTTCTTTTACTCATTTAATATACATTGTGACTTTTAAACGATCTATCGGTCGTTACTTTTGACAAAGCACCAGTTGAAAGGGCCCTTAAGTTTCCTTAAGTTTTTTTTCTTTTCTCTTTCGATCTATCAAAATTTGCTGATCAATAAAATTATGTCATTATTTTTAAAAATTCTATATAAATTCAGCTTTACTAAAAATTTGTTTATATATATATATATATATATATATATATATATAATATATATATATATATATATATACAGGATGGCTAAGAAGTCACTAATTAGCGCTATGGGAAATGCAAAGAGTATCGTCCAAAATTTGAACACGTCTCGACGTGTCTATTTCCTATCTTACACCCATGACCTTATGGCAAACTATGTATATTGTGTAATGGATTTCCTATCTTACGTAATTCTATAATCAAGAATATATGATATCTGTTCCCTCAATGACTTCTTGGCCACCCTGTGAGAAAAAAAACAGCAAATAGTTTGATTGTAAAAATATACTACCAAACATCAACCGGGAAGAAAAAAAAATTGTTGAAAAAAAGAAAAGACCAAGATAATCGTACCAACAAAAAATAATCTATTAGTACAATATTTTGGCCAAAAGAAAAAAACAATTTAGATGCATATATATATATAATATATATATACACATAAAACCCGCCAGGAGACTAAAGCTAATAACTAAGAGTCAGATCTTAGCCCTGAAAAGCATTAAGCGAAACTTTTAGTAGGTTCGTCTGACTCATTAGATTTATGTATATATATATATATATATATATAGTATTAACTTACCGGTGGGTATAAGAACGATCGTTGGAAGCGCACAATATCCAGAGGTTAAGGTTGAGAAAAAAGTCCCATTCCAACGGGCATGTTTATAACACCAAAGATTAATCGTAAACTCGATTAATTTAAAAGTAACCCTGAAGAATCTATCGATGAAACTCGAGTAGGTTACTTATTTCCATTCTTAATATATATATATATATATATATATATATATATATATTATATATATAATTTGTGTTGTTTTGATGAAAACTTAAGATGAAAATTTAAAAAAAATCAGCTGCTGGAAGAGAGCTCAATTGAAAAGTTTTTTTCTAGGTTTGAAATAAAACGATATGCATGACTGACCGCTCCGGATTGAAAACATCATCAAACGAGGACTTACTGAAATCACCAGACCTGACCGGCTATTGAAATAGCGACACGAGGTGTGTGTGTGTGTGTGTGTGTGTGTGTGTGTGTTTGTGGAGGGAGTGAAAATTGGTATTCTGTTAGCCGCAATAAAATGATCTGTGTTTATTATTATTATTATTATTATTATTATTATTATATTATTATTATTATTATTATTATTATTTATTATTTACCCTTTTGTTTTCACATCAGCATTAGCTGATGGTCTTTCACTGGAGTCTGGGTGACAGCAAGTCTCCTCAGGTCTCCAGGACTCTTCTGAGTATTATGGCAGATTGCAGCAGTGCAGTGTTCTGAATGGTTTCAACCCTTCCTCTGATTTCCAAACATTCCAGACCCTTTTTCAATCCTTTTGGGACTGTTCCAAGTGCACCAACTACAATTAGTATCACCTTCACTTTCATATTCCATAACTTTTTTAGTTCTCTGGCAAGGTCCAGATATGTGTCCATTTTTTCATTTTCCTTTAGCTTTAGCTTCACCCTGTGATCTGCTGGCACTGCAAAAATCCACCAGTTGACAAGTTCTTTCCTTTTTGTTTATCAACACTAGGTCTGGTCTTCGTTTGCATAATTCCCAGTGGATCACCTTCCCAAGCCAGTCGTGTCTAGTTTTGTATTCTCGTTGTGCTAGTTTGCTACATTCGCAGAGTATATGGTTAACAGTCTCATCTCTATTACCGCAAAGTCTACATTTACTATTTTGTTGGGTCTTATCAATTTTCGCTTTGAGGTATTTTGTCCTGATGGCATTATTTTGTGCATCAATTATTGATGATTCTGTTTCTCTTTTGAGGCTTCCTTTTCTTAACCATGTCCAAGTCTTTCCATGTGCAACCTCTTCGATTTGTCGTTTGAAGTGTCCATATAATTGTTTTTCTTCCCATTTTTGTTTTCTAGTCTTTGTTGTTTTTCTGATTGTCCATCTGTCGCCTATTATTATTATTATTATTATTATTATTATTATTATTATTGTGAGTTTTTCACATCAGCGTTAGCTGATGGCCTTTCACTGGAGTCTGAGTGACAACAAGTCTCCTCAGGTCTCCAGGACTCTTCTGGGTATTCTGGCAGATTGCAGTATTCTGGATGGTTTCGATTCTCCCTCTTATTTCCAGATTTTCCAAACTTTTTTCCAATCTTTTTGTGACTGTTCCAAGTGCATCAACTACAATTGTTATAACTTTGACTTTCATATTCCATAACTTTTTCAGTTCTCTGGCAAGGTCCAGATATTATTATTATTATTATTATTATTATTATTATTATTATTATTATTATTATTATTATTATTATTATTCTCGTTTGGTGGCTAAGTGAAGCAAGGCTCAACGTGTCAGTGCACCAACTACCATGATACTATCAAAGCGAGTACCTTACGAGGTATGTCAGAAAACTTCGATATGAGGGTCATCGTCCACTACGACTTCTTGCCCAGATGATCAATCAACTAAGAGACACTGCAGTGTTTGCTTTGTTCAGTGCTTGAGAAGAGGCGAGAGATGTAGCAGGACAACTCGTAGGTGCTTCACCATGACAACGCACCTACCCACACTGTCCGGAGTATCCGAGTGCTCCATGCTCAAGGGATCATCAAGGGAACCCGTTTTTAGGATATGCACGACATTAAAAATGACAGAGATACGGAGAATCTCGGAAGAATCATTCCAGGAGTGCATATAAGCGTGGCAGAGAAGGATGGGGATATGGATTAGACTCCAGGGTGATTACTTTAAAGTGGATAACTTGTAATTCTTAGTTTGGAATTTAAATAAAATTTTCGTGATACCAGTTCTAGAACGTTTCTGACATACCTCGTATGTCGTAGTTGAAGATACATCTCATACCAGATAGATGGGTTCGTCAAACGGAACACATATAAAGATAAAAATACACGAGGTTATTCGTAGTCAAGTCACTACAAATCGAGTAGCTAGTCACACTGTTGGAGAACTGCGCGTTGACTCTACTATGTATATTTATATACATAAAGTTATAAACATTTTCCGGATTTTCAATATATAATATATATATATATATATATATATATATATATATATATAGATGAGAGGTATCCAAAACTTGGTAGTATGGAATGATTCTATATGTGATTTCTAAGATACACTGTATTATTATTGTATGATTTAGTATGTATAAATATAGTGAATCTTTAAATCCTCTAAAGAGCTCAATGTATAATAAACTTTTTAGATTATATACAGAGCAATATTTATCTTTGAAAGGAAGGAAAAACTCAACACCGTAATTCCATAATAAATTTATTTCGACCAAAATTGGGGCCTATATAAATCTAAATTGATTTAATATAGCTCCCAAAATCCAGTCTCATCAGATGGAAGATCAGGTTATTTGAATTGCATAACTGAAAAATTTTACTTCTCAAAAAAATAAAATAAAAAATAAATTTAAAAATTATATATATATATATATATATATATATATATATATATATAGAGAGAGAGAGATGGCGACAAATAATGAGATTCATTGTGAATGCACTTTTATGTCAAAACGATTTTTTGACTCCATAAAGGAAGCTTTGCTTACAACGTTCGCCCTGCGCTCCTATGCAGCGTACGCGCAGTTTGTAGCACACCGTATGCACCCGGGTGAAACCGTGGATGTTTTCTTGGCGGACCTGCAAAAAGCACCGCCTGTCAGACGCATGGAGATCCCATATTCTATTTTGTTGACTGAATAAAGGTCGACATACAAGCTCAGCTTTCTCAATCCATTCAATAATGGATCGGCTACTATCCGAGCCGCTAAACTCCGGTATTAGCTTAGAATTTAACCAACATTTTCAAAGTTGCAAACTATAAGCATTATTAGACCCGTTTGAGGCTTGATAAAAATACCAAATTCAATGTTATTTTATTAATTTTCAATGTTGCTACACATGTTTTCATGTGTTTTTAAATAGCGCACTTGCATGTAAAAAAAGCTTTCAAAACTCGATTTTTTTACATGCATCAAAACATAATAAAAACGTCTTTTTCAAGGATTTTAGCGTTGTATTTTTAATTGTATTCTTAAAAAACACTCTTTAATGGCCCGTTTTAATGTTACTTTTAATATCACTTTTTAATAGCACTTTTTAATGGCAGTTTTAATGGAATCGTAATAGCGCTTTTTAGGGGCACTTTTTACTGACTTTTAATGATATGTTTTATTGACAGCTGTTAATGGCAGTTTTAATGACTTTTTTTATATTGCTCTTTGAATAGTGCTCTTTAATATCACTTTTAATGACACTTTTAATGGCACTTTTAATGATACTTTTAATGATACTTTTTATTGACTCTTTTATTGACTCTTTTTAATGGTACTTTTAATGGTACTTTTATTATCACTTCTTTGTGGCAACTTTTAATGGCATTTTAAGGACACTTTGTAATGACACTTTTTCGGGTCAGTTCAATCGGTAGAGCGTTTGGCTAGAAACCACAAGGTTCCTAGTTCGATACCGGCCCTCATCAACTCAGCGTATGAGTAGCACAGGAATCTGTGCGGTAAAGTGAGGAGCTTATGGTAGGTGTAGCGCCCCGCCTCAGACGCAAAAACAATCTCCTTGGTCTAGCGCTAGTGAAAAGGGGATATACTCCCTCACTGTCTGGTTGATACCGACTAGAGGCCACCCCGACGACTTTACTTACTTACAGGACGAAAATGCTAAAAAAAAGAGCCTCGAGCAGAGTTCAAAATAAGGGAGAAATAAAAGAAAAACAGTTCCACAAATTCAATAAGTTGTACACTTCTCTTGGTAATTTCCTATGAGTATAACATAAACAAAGAGGAACCACTCTTGACTGATAAATTATTTATTCATTTTCCCATTAAACTAACCCTAAACCCTAACCGTAACCCTAACCCTGACCTTAACACTAATCCCTAACCCTAACCCTAACCCCAACTCCGTCTTTTTTTCTTCTAGTAGATCAATAATAAAAATGAATAATTTATCAGTCAAGAGTGGTTCCCCTTAGTCTATGTTAAACTTATAGGAAATAATCCTTCTTTTATTCCCCTATGAGATTTAAGATCACGGTGGAACGCCGATGCCTGAGGCTTATCACTAGTTCCAGCTAAAAGCGTAGGGAACCAACGATACTGACTCAACGAAGAGACTATCAAGACTCTCATCTTCCCAAAATCTATCGAAACACGATCTCACCTCTCGTGCGCTTTCAGCTCAGCCGGCAAAAACGTGCCGAATTTTTATGGTTCCTGAGTCAAAATCTTCGCACGGTTGACCACACATGAAGTCGAACATGAAATATTGCCAGACTGCATATCTCATGTTCACACTCAAAATCATGATTGTAAAAGTTTAACTCTTTCAAGTGCATACCAAAAATGCCGACGTGGGTGCTGCCTCCAAGATTTGTTCAAGACATCATTTGACATCTCCTACCACAAATATACCGACACAAGCCGAAACATTGCTGTATAATCGAGAAGATAGAAACAGATATTAGCCTTTACTTGAAATACTTTTCTTCTCACTTTCAACATTCTTCTTCTTCTTCTTCTTCTTCTTCTTCTTCTTATTATTATTATTATTATTATTATTATTATTATTATTGGCAAAATAAAAAGACACCCTCCGGGCGATATAAAAACAATTTTTTTAAAGATATTGCCTGAGGGGATGGGAGCTGAAAATTCAATGTCATAGAGTGTGCACCATAAGTATGTAAAATCGTCAAATTTATTAAAGGAGTAAAAGAAAGAACGAAAGAAAGACAATTTGAAATGGAAACAGTTCCGATAACTTTAAATATTATATTAGAATAAAACAATCTATATATAAATATATAACGCCGGGCATCTATTTATTGAAACAATGAGTATTGTCTAACGTTGCATGCTCACATTTTGAGTATATTTATTCTATGTTATGACGTTGGATTATGTGTTGGGTAATGTGACGTAAGCAGTGATGCAGTTTTTGTTACAGACAAAACCCGGAAGTTAATCTCCATTATTAATAGATTATTATTATTTTTATTCTTCTTCTTATTTTTATTCTTCTTATTATTCTTTAATCCTCAATTTTCTTCTTTAATTTCTAATTTTCTTCTTTCTTTCCTTTTTTCTTTTTCTTCTTCTTCTCGTTCACAATTTTTTTCTTTCTTTCCCTTTTGGTATTGGTTTTCTTTTTTTTTCTTTCTTTCTTTCTTTTCTTTTCTTTCTTTCTTTCTTCTTCTTCTTCTTCTTCTTCTTCTTCTTCTTCTTCTTCTCTTCTTCTTTTCTTCTTCTTAGCCTTTACGAGAAATAATATACACCTCAGATCATGAGTATCTACCTTTTTAATGTAATGGAATATATTAAATTAGAAAGACTATCAAAATTAAATATGAACGCATATAAAAAGCTTATATTCATTTTAATTATATTCTATTTGTTTTCTAAATAAAATCATTTACAGGATTGATTTTAATACATTGGAGAATAAAACAATAACATCAAATAATTATTTATTAAACCCAGTTTTGTGCATAACAAAACTTTTACATTTTTTCAGGTCAGTTAACTTTGTACCACATATCTTTGAGAATCTGAGTTACGCCTTAAAGATACGTAGTTCAAAGTTATCTGACCTGAAAAAATGTAAAGGTTTTTAAATAAAATAACTGGTGCATTATATCTTTTATTCATAAATATATCAACACAGAAAATGTCATTAAATTCGGTTAATTCACTGATTTTTGGAATTTTTAAAAACTTTTGACCGGGTGACATACGATGGTGGAATTTAGGTCCGTTAAGTTCGATTTAACCATTCATTGTACAACAGCTTTAGCGCGAAGTACGACAAAAATAACCTCACACAAGATTTAAACTCGGGTCGTCAAGTCCGCTTTTTCGCTAGGACGATAACCGTTTCGCGAAAATATCTTATAAACGTTCGGCCGACACGTTCTTGTAATATCTACGATAACGCTGTTGTCTGACTCATAAAACAATTATCGCAACAAACCATTTCAACTACAAGAAGTTGGGCGTTACGACAAAAGCAAACATGACTTCCACTTTGATGAACTCAATTTCCTGCGAATCGTGGCAAACGCTATTCATCAGAGACGCCATTGCCGGCCGCAAATCATGTTTATTATTCAACTGGTTCGAAGTTGACGAAGACAAAAGTCATTAGTTGGGCTCGTTGTTACGCCGAGGTGCGACATTGAGTTTAAAATGAAGGGCGAGAGAGAGTGAGAGCGAGAGAGAGAGCGAGAGAGAGAAGAGAGAGAGAGAGAGAGAGAGAGAGAGAGAGAGAGAGAGAGAGAGAGAGAGAGGAGAGAGAAGAAGGTTGTTAAGGGAGTTTTGTTAATATGCGAGAATCTCGCGAGACTTGAAACGAAGTATTAATCACCTCAGCTCAGCCGTGTTGCACTTGAAGAAGTAGGGGGAAATAAGACCCGACTTATTGGTCTAGATTTGTTGCTTTTCATTCGCTGACATTACCAATAAATCACAAGACATACTACGTATATATAATAATATATATTATATATATATATATATATATATATATATATATAGTACTTTTTGACTCCCCTTAGTATCTATTTCTATCTTGGTAAATAGAACTGTAAGATTGGAACATCTTTGACACACCTTGCATTCTGAAAAAAATAATAAATGGAGTTTAGGTGTCAAAAAATACAAAAATCTCGATACTTTTTTGACACACCCGGTATGTATGCATATCTATCTATCTATCTATCTATCTATCTCTATCTCTATCTCTCTCTCTCTCTTCTCTTTCTCTTTCTCTCTTCTCTCTATATATATATATATATACATATATATTAACCCCTCCAAACGAGCAAGATGCATCACAAGATCAATTTGTTAAAGAGTTTAACAAGTTTGAATTCAGAGTTTTCCTTCTAGACTGGTTGTCTAACCAAAGTGCTCAGTCAGCCCTACTATTTCCCCATAACTGGAGGGAGAGTAGTTGGATTCATACCTTTCCCAGAGGTATTAGGGAATAGGTATATGTTAAATGTAAACAGGATTTGAACTCGGGTCGATGAGTCTAACCATTATACCATGTGCTTTAAATGAAATGGATGTGGTAACCCGTGTTTAAATCCTGGCTGAGTTTTTTTGCATTTCCCATAGCACTAATACTCCATGGTAAAGATATAGATCCAAACTATTCTCCCTCAAGCTATGGATAAATAGTAGGGTAGACTGGGTTCTGTAGCCTTGGTAGTGTAACTGTTTTAAGTAGAAAACTCTGAATTCAAACCTGTTAAACTCTGCTTATATATACTTATATATGCATATATGTAATACACTAATCTCACTGAGAGACAGAATCATGTGAAACAAGCAAGTTGACCTACTAAAGTAGTTTAGTTGTTTAATAGATATGTCCTTGTATATTTGACTTATTTCACGTGCGAACATTCATTTTCTATAGAATTTTGTTAATTGTTAAAGTTTATGTACAATAAAATTCTGGGGTTTTAAGGAGTGTGGAGTTTCATTGCCATTACACCCAGGTCCATTCAGACTCAGAGTGATAGTATATTTTAGGGTTATACGAATGGGTTGACTAGATCCATTTAAAAAAGTATTCCCCTTAGATACGCGGCAGACTTTCAATTATTTCATTAGCTACTGTGATCTTGTAGATGTCACTAAAACTGTTCTGAAAAGAAAACTCTGAATTCAAACCTGTTAAACTCTGCTTATATATACTTATATATGCATATATTATGTATATATATACACTAATCTCACTGAGAGACAGAATCATGTGAAACAAGCAAGTTGACCTACTAATACGAAAAAGAAAAAGAAAAAGAGAAAAAGAAAAAGAAAATTGAAACGAAAAGGAAAACAAGAAAAAAAAACAACACGAATATATACAAAAGAAAAAAAACAGGTGAAAAAGGAACAAAAAATTAGGAATAAAAGGAAGAAAATGAAGAAAAAAAAAAAAAAAACACACACAACATTAACATTTTTAAAAGACAAAAACAAAAAAGGGGAGGGGCACCCCCCCCCCAAAAAAAAAAAAAAAATAAAGTGAAGTCCTTGGGCGAGAAGGAAGAAACAAAGCAAAAACAGAAAAGTTTATTGTGAACAAATAAATAAATAAATAAACAGATAAACAAATAAAAATCGTGTACTAAAAAAAACGACACAGACACATGTCATTTGGAACGTTGTTTGAGTTGAGGATTTGCATCTCTTATCAAGACAAAATATTTGACAGATCTTGCAGATCTAAACTATATATATATATAATATAATTATATATATATATATATATAACATAAGTAAATGTATATAATGTATATATATACATAAATGTATATACATTGGTACATAAAAGTATATATACATATATATACATATATATACACACATACATATATATATATACATATACACACATAGATATATGCATATATATACACACACATATATATGTATACATATACACATATATAAATACATATATATGTATACATATATACAACATATATATAATATATACATATATACATATATATACATACACATATATATATACATATATATACTAATACATATATATTTACACACGCTTACCTATATATACACATATATATATACATATATATACACATACCACAATAAATATAATATATATATACATATATATATACCTATATATACACACATATATTATATACATACACACACGTACATATATGCATAATATATATATATACACACACTTTATATATAATATAAATTATATTATATATGATATAATTATATATGTTATATATTATATATATATTATATATATATATATATATATTTCTAGCCAAGATGAAGTCATACAAGACAGAATCGACCAGGTGACATAAATATACCAAGCTTAAATAAATAAATAAATAAATAAACACACGCATGTAGATAGGAAGGAAGGAAGGAGGAGGAAGGGAAGGGAGGAAGGGAAGACGGAAGGAAGGAAGGAAGGAAGGAAATAAATGACTTTAAAAAGTACATCTCACGCTAAGAATCTATATGAAAAAACGGAGGAAGCACCTAGTGTAATGGTTACAGTCATAAGAAATGGACACGGCGAAACGGGTTCAAATCCTGTACGAGGATATTTGCAATTCACATAGCACTAATACACTTGGAAAAGGTACGAATACAATTATTCTCCCTCTAGCTATGGATAAATAGTAGGGCAGATTGGGTTCTTTAACCTTGTTTAACCAACTAGGTGATAGCACCACTACTGTTCTTCTCCAAGGATGTCTTTGGCATTAAATAAATCCACGAAGATTGATATGCCATTAAACAAAAAAACAAACAAACCAAACAATGAAGCTAGGATTTAATAAATAAGAGGGCAGATTGGGCTTTTTAACCTTGGTTAGGCATATATATATACACACACACACATATATATTATATATATATAACATATATATACATATGTGTATTTGGGCAGCATTCTTTCATTTATGCATGTTGAATTAAACAAAAGACACATCTCCTATTTAACAATTTTACTTGTGATTTTTTCAATTTTTCTGGCCAACCTTTTAATATTTGGGTGGAATTCGTGGATTAGTCCACCTAAGTTCATGTCCCGAGTACTTGCACAAAGAAAAAAAAAAAAAACAAAAAATCTAAATACTAGAAGCTCTATAACATAAACAATGACAAACCCTCCTTAAAAAAATTAAATTTCCAATGCAGTAAAACACATTTATTTAAAATGCCTATAAACACCTTTCTCATCAATTCTCCTTCAACCTATTCCATTAATTATATTGAAAAAACTGGAACACATCACCCCTGATGATGGCACACTTCGTTAAGTGCCAAAAGTACTCGGGACATGAAAAATTTTGAAATTAAAAGTCCTATGTAATACTTGAGTCCTTCTGCTCAGTTTATGAACTGACTATCAGTTTTTTTTGAACAGTGGTTTACGATAGGATCACAGTGGTAAAGAATTAAGTTTAATTCATTGTTTGTGAGTTAAGTCGACTTTAGCCCTGCTATTTGACCATAGCTGGAGGGAGAAATGGATTCATACCTTTCCCAAGGGGTACTAGTACCACCTGAAATGCAAACAGCTTCGCAAATGAATTGAACTCGGGTCGACGAGTCCATTTCCTACGACTTCTAACCATTAGTCACGGCGATATCCAGAACAATTTAAAATAAGACTGCATTAACTGCTGTCAGTGTAAGTTGACAAATGCAGACATTTCCAATTAGCGGAGCGATTGGTCAATCACGTGACGAACGTGCATCTCGAGACACGTGACGACGACTTCAACAGTTGTGGTGATGGTTATCGATTTCGTCGTCGCACGCGAATCGGGACGGTCGCCGCCGCTTTAATTGTGGAAGCGAAGCCCTTATGAAGCGAATGGCCTCGAATCCACCAATCGTTTAAACATTCTCCAACTTCCATCGATCAGGAATGACGTGGGACAACGAGGATATTTTCAAAAGACTTTGCTTGATAAAAGAAATGACGCCTGGAAATGAGATTTAGCGGGAATTGATTCTCACCGAGGGCCCTACACCCACCACCAACACCACCAGGCATCGAAACAATACACAGCAAGATGTTCGTGTCATTATTACCGATGCACAAAGTTTATAATTATATATATATATATATATAATTCTTTTAATTTTGTTGATATATAAATATATATGTATATATATACATATTTATATACATATATATATGCATGTATATATATATATATATGTATATATATTTGTGTGCATATATATATACACATGTATATGTGTATATGTATGTATATATATACATATATAAGTCACACACGTTATTCGTTGAGTTTGCTTGTCATGATTATTTTCAATAATTATTCGAATTTTATACGATATACACATTGTAATTGCCTTTGAAAATATAAAATGATAATATACTTTACTTATCAATGCTTCAAAAGCCAATGATCAAATATACTATATATATATATATATATATATATATATATATATAATATATATAGTTTTTTTATAGTTTGAAGCATTGTATGTATGTGTAAAATATAAATTTGAAGGCGATTGACAATTACAATGGAATAGGTGTTGAAAATGGGTGTTTTATTTTATTTTAAAAAGGAATAAAAGGGTAAATAAACATCATTTTTCAACACGTATTCCATTGTATTGTCAATCGCCTTCAAATTTATATTATATTATATATATATATATATATATAATTATATATATATATATATATATATATATAGAGATTGACAAAAAGTGATAGCACAAGTAGGAATATTATTTTATGTTATTTATTTTTTTAATTAAATCTCAACTAGTTTTGACCTTTAGAGGTCAACATGAAAATTTGTGAAGGTATTTTGTAATAAGCCCAAAAGATGGAATAGAAAATGACATGTCCATTTGTTGAGTAAATCCATATTTCATGCTTACTGTTTTTCGTTATATATATATATATATTATATAATATATATATATATATATATCTAGATGAACAAAAAGTGATATAAGACAAATAGGAAATATTTTCATCATTCATTTTGTAATTGTTCTCAGTACTTTTCGACCTTAGGAAAAAAGTTTGGACTGAAAATATTTTTAGAGAAAGTTTTTAAAAAAGTTTTCAAAAATTTTATACGCCACAGAATAAAGCGTGGAAAATGTACGTTCCGAGTGGCGTGTCCATTTAATGATTGACCAACATTTTTCCTGTTTTTAAATTTGGGTTTATATAATAATAATATATATCATCAATCAATCATTATGTCGCCTGTTGCAACGGATATCCCTGACAATCTCTCTCATCCCGTCCCTCATTGTTCATCATTCTCGGGAGGTCCCTCTATGTAGGCATCCTGCATACCGCACAGAACTGGATCAACGTACGTTTTTTTATGGTCGGGCCCACACTGGCGTGCCCCATGTGCTGGCTTCCACAGAGGACGTCGCTTATGAGTTCGTCCTTGCTTCTCCAGCAGTGTCCCGCGTGTCTTGTCCGTCTTTACTCGGATGGTTTGGGTGTGGTTGGTGGCCGTACAGCTGTCTTTCTCATGGGGTGTTGTTTCCACGTCTTGTTCAGAGATCACCCACAGCATTCTTGTGCAGCTTCCGTCTAGTTTATTCTCTAGTCGCTTAGTTAGGGTCCAGGTGGTGCAGCCATACAGCAGCACTGATACGACAAACGGCCTGGAAGAACCGTCTCTCTTTAACTTGTCTGTGAGATTCGATTTCCATATGACCGATAATTTATTTATAGCGAGCCATATATATATATATATTGGTTTGTTTTTTTGTTTTTGAAGGCTGTCACAATGCATGTGTAAAGACAAATAAAGCAACTATGATGTTGTTTGTTAACCTTTATTTCATTCTTAATATTTCGAGAAAAAAGATCTCCTCCTCAGAAGATTTTCTGAAGTTTGGGGTGGGGGTGGGTCGCTGCTAGGTATTGTCCATTAATGTTTGTGTCCTAATATCTTCCAATCTCTGTGGTGTGTATGTCTGAGTCGGTGTGTTCATGTGTGTTTCATATATGATTATCTGCTCCACAATGTCTAATTATCATTCCATGTTTAGGTCTACCTTTTTGTTTTAAGTATTAAGCGGGTATTGTATGGTGTGCGTGTGCTATTAAGCACATCGTTCCTCCTTCTTTTCTTTATATAATAACACACACACACACACACACACACACACAACACACAGCATATATATATATAAAAATATATATTTATATATAAGAGAGAGAGAGAGAAGAGAGAGAGTGAGAGAGAGATTTTGTATGTATGTGTGTGTGTGTGTGTCATACGTATATATATATAACATACATGCATATCATACATAAACACCAATAGCATAATCTTTACGAGATCACTGCCGCCCTCAAATCCTATATACCCCACCACCAGAACCTTCCCTCTCATCAGCCCTTGTAATAGATACATACACAAAAAGCAATAAGAGCACAATCTAATAACGAACCACCAAACCTTTTCTCTCATGAGCCCTCAAATGACTCATCAAACCCGCTGCGATCCACGAAGTCTGATGCAAAATATGACATAGGAAAGGACGTTCTTTCCATTGTATCAGATGATAAATTTTGATGGCTTATAACATCTCACCATATGTCTCTTAAGAATCAGACGCTGACTTACAGACTTTGTTACATATTGCACATCGACACATTGTTGATCCTGGAGTGTGCAATATTACTTACATACATACATACATAATATATAAATATATATATATATATATATATATATATATATATATATATATATCATATAAGCATAACATACGAACGCCCTGATGAAAGATATATGAACAGATCAAAACACTCAGCGTAGGTGAAATAAAGATTAATCGTTTTATGAACTTGTGTTTTTAAAATTTTTCGTAATATTACGTACATACATACATATAATACAATACTATGTGCTAGTGGTGAGTCGTGGAAAATGGACTCGTTGATTCGAGTTCAATTCCTAGACGAAGTTGTTGGCATTTCACATAGCGCTAATACCCTTGAGAAAGGTGTGAATCCATATATTCTCCCTCCAGCTATGGGTTAAATAGTAGGGCAGACTGAGCCCTTCAGCCTTGGGTAGGTAACCAGTCTAGGAGAGGGATAACTCTGAATTCAAAATTCCTGAGTTCGGTCGTTGATTGGGTTTGTGGCAACCCTTGATGCGCCAATTCTTTCCTATCGACTGTGCCAAAAAGTGTGGATGGTCCAACACAAGACTTCACCACTATAAACAAATCCCTGTGTGGGTGTTCATTGTGTGTGTGAACCCTTATACGTCGAAAATCGACGAGAGAGTCCATAATATATATGCATACATACATATACATACACATGCATGCATACATATACATATGTATATATATATATATAATATATATATATAAATATACTAACACATATATAACACATACATTTACATACATGCACATACTACATACATATAAAATGCATGCATACACACATATATATCTAGCAAATATTGCACCCTCCGGGAGCAAGTATTTTAAGTTTTAATGTAATAAATATCATATTAAATTAGAAAGTCTAATAAGACGGCAGATAAAAGATATGTAACAGAGTGGGGGTATATAGAAAAATAGAAATGAAACTTACTCTTCCATCACTCCCGTCTTTTCATTGCTGAATTTTACTTATTTAAACTATTTAGTTAAAATTAGGAAATAAAGAATAAAAATGACAGTTTTTCTTGTTAATGGATTTCATTTAAGATTCATTGAAGGAGATTTTTTGCTTATATTCATTAAAACAAAAACCAAAACAATTAGAAATTAAGATACTAAGCACATATTTATTAAATTTCTAATTTAGTTAAAATAGAAAGTAAAGAATAAAATTACAGTTATTTCTTTTTGTTAATGGATTCTTTTAAGATTTATTGAGGAGATATTTGCTCATATTCATTAAGATAAAACAACAATTAGAAATCAATAAACCAAACACATTATTTATTAAAATCCAATTTAATATCAATATGCAAAATTAGCCTTCCCGTTCACACTGCAAACCGCTAATTTTTGTATATATATAATACAATTGCATGTTTTAGTCTGTAGATATGGGAAAACACTAATAAAAAGGTGAAGCAATTTTAATATAATTGAGGTTTAGATATAAATAAAATCATGGAGAATGTGATGTAAAATAACGAAGGGAATTGTGACTTGAATAGTAATATAGTTTCGGTTACAGACAGAAAAACACACAATCTCCATTATAATAAGATATAATATATATAATATATATATATATATATATATTATATATTATATATATATATATAATTTTTTATAATCCTCTTGTCCTAATCTAGCAAATCTACGACAGCAGCAAGTATCATATCACATTCCTAGATATGTGCTCGATCGAGTTAACTCCACCAAACCTACAGGCATTAATAGTTAATCCGGTTGTTGTAAATTTCTTGTAATCTTATCAATTGAATACCAGTCCAACTTACCGAAAGTTGTTCTTACTGAAGCATATACAATAAGTCACACGCCAATGTTTAATTATTTACTTGAAAATCATTTTTCATTGTGCGTAATATTATATCTATATCGTTTGTATCCCAAACTCACAGAACATTTTATGCCTTTCTCTGTTGTGCTACTATTATTATTATTATTATTAATTATTTTACTCCTTTTGAGTTTTCACATCAGTGTTAGCTATGGTCTTTCATTCACTGGAGTCTGATGGACAGAAAGTATCCTTAGGTCTCCAGAACTTTCTGAGTATTCTGGCAGATTGCGGCAGTGCAGTGTTCTGAATGGTTTCAACCCTTCCTCTGATTCCAAAGTTTCCCAAACCTTTTTTCCAATATTTTTGGGACTGTTCCAGGTGCACCAACTACAATTGGTATTATTATTATTATATTATTATATTATTTATTATTATATTTTTTACCAGAGGGTGTTGCAATATGATAACGGTTGGAAGAATAAACGAACTAGCGTATTGATATATATAGATTAAGATTATTTCACTCCTTGTGACGTTAAACTGCATTTAATGGTAAAATTTCAGTTCTAGATCTGTGGGGAGTGTGGATTGCCCTTTATTATCGTTATTATTGAGGCTGAGTGACAACAAGTCCGCAGGTCTCCAGGACTGTTCTGAGTATTCTGGCAGATTGCAGCAGTGCAGTAGTCTGGATGGTCTCAATTCTCCCTCTGATTCCTAGATCCTCCAGTCTTTTTTCCAAGTTTTTTTTACCCTTCCCAGTGCACCAACTACAATTGGTATCACTTTCACTCTCATATTCCACAGCCTTTTCAATTCTCTGGCAAGGTCTAGGTATTTATCCATCTTTTTTTCTTCTTTTAGCTTCACCCTGTGATCTGCTGGGACCGCAAAGTTCACCAGTTGACACGTTCTCATTTTAAAATTTTTTTTTATAATTAACACTAGGTCTGGTCTCCTGGCTAAGATAGGGTGATCCGCCTTTATCTCAAAGTCCTAGAGAATTTTATACGTTTCATTCTCAAGAAAAGATTCTGGTTTATGCATATACCATTTTGTTTTATGGTCAATATTTAACATATATTGTCGTGATACTTAAGGATGGATGGTTGCAGGTGGCACTGGATCCTTCTGTCTTTTCAGATGACTCAACAGGCCAGCACTAGAAAGATACAGCCTTGTCGGCTGGGGGCTTTAGATCACACCAACTGTACCTATGTCTTCGGCATAAAATTTTCCCAAAGGGTTGTCATGCCGTAAAACCCAACCTAGAGAGAGAGAACACGTTCCACTTACACTACATGTGAGAAGAAATAGGTGCGTTAGTTATTTACTTAACTAAAGGCATGTTTTACAGAGTTGCATTCATTTTTTTTTCAGGATCTGCCGAATATACTTAACTGCAGGTATGTTTGTCGGGTAAACATTTATTTCAATTCTCTCGATCTCTCGAATATACTTAACTGCATGTATGTTTATCGGAGTAACATTTGTTTCTATTCTCTCGAATATACTTAACTTATGTTTGTCGAAGTTACGTTAATTTTATTTAATCTTACGATCTGTCGAATATACTTAACTGTAGGTATGTTGTTCGGAGTTACATTTTTTTTTAATCTCACGATCTGACAAATATTCTTAACTACAGATATGTTTTTTGGAGTTACATTTATTTTATTTAATCTTACGATCTGTCGAATATACTTAACTGTAGGTATGTTGTTCGGAGTTAGATTTTTTTAAAATCTCACGATCTGACGAATATTCTTAACTGCAGGTATGTTTTTCGGAGTTAAATTTATTTTCGTTCTCACGATCTGACGAATATACTTAACTACAGGTATGTTTTTCGGAGTAACATTAATTTTTATTCTCTCGATCTGACGAATATCCTTAACTGCAGGTATATTTTTCGGGGTTACATTTATTTCAATTCTCTCGATCTGACGAATATACTTAACTTATGTTTTTCGGAGTTACATTTATTTTTATTTAATCTCACGATCTGTCGAATATACTTAACTGTAGGTATGTTGTTCGGAGTTACTTTTTTTTTTAAATCTCACGATCTGACGAATATACTTAACTGCAAGTATGTTGTTCGGAGTTACATTTATTTTTATTCTCACGATCTGACGTCAATGTTTTATTTCTTTATTTGATATATCAGTTGCATCTATTGAGCTAACAATTTAGCATCCTAACTGGATGAATATTTGATGAGTTTATAGCAAATTGCCGGTAATCAGATCAGTCTACTTACCAAAAATCGGACCGAATAAAAGCATACGCAAAATGTCACATGTCAATGCTTAAATATTTAATATTCAATTATTATTATTATTATTATTATTATTATTATGAGAGTGTTTAACACCGACCTAAGATGATGGCCCTTCACTGGAGGCTGAGAGACAACAAGTCTCCTCAGGTCTCCAGGAGTCTTCTGAGTCTTCTAGCCGTTTTCAGCAATGCTGTTGTCTGGATGGTCTCAATTGGTTTTGTATTCGGATTTGTTATTCTCCTAGACTGGTTTCCCACCAAGGCTAGAATTCCTGGTGTTGTTCAGTATTTTTTCACACCAGTTTTAACTGGTGGTTTTTCACTGGAGTTTGAGTGACAACAAGTCTCCTCAGGTATCCAGGTCTCTTCTGAGTATTCTGGCAGATTACAGCAGTGCAGTATTCTGGATGGTCTCAATTCTTCCTCTGATTTCCAGATCCCCCAGTCTTTTTTTCCAAACTTTTTGGGACCGTTCCTAGTGCGCCAACTATAATTGGTATCACTTTCATCCTCATATTCCACAGCGACTTCAATTCTCTGGCAAGGTCAAGGTATTTTTCTATTTTTTCGTTTTCTTTCATCTTCACCCTGTGATCTACTGGAACTGGAAAATCTACTAGTTAAAAAGTTCTCTTTTTTTGTTAATCAATACTATGTCTGGTTTTGACTTTTATATTATTATTATTATTATTATTATTATTATTATTATTATTATTATTATAATAAGAGTTTTTCACACCCGCCGAAGCTGGTGGTTCACTGAAGGCTGAGTGACAGCAAGTTTTCTTTCTTCTTCTGAGTATTCTAGCTGATATTAACAATGCTGTAGTTTGGATGGTCTCGATTCTTCGTCTGATTTCCAATTCATCCAAATTCTTTTCGAGAGCTTTGGGGACCGTTCCAAGGGCTCCAATTACAATTGGCACGACCTTCATCCGCATGTTCCACAGTTTTCTCAGTTCTCTGGCAAGGACAAAATATTTGTCTATCTTTTCGCTCTCTTTCATTTTCACTCTGTGATCGGCCGGGACGGCAAAATCCACGAGATGACAAGTTCTCTTCTTGTTAATCAATACTAAGTCTGGTCTCCTGGCCGGGTTTTGGTGATCCGTCTGAACCTCAAAGTCCCAGAGAATTCTATTATTATTATTATTATTATTATTATTATTAAATTATTATTATTACAGATTTTACACTTGCCTAAGCTGGTGGTTGACAGGAGGTGCAGAGTGACAGCAGTCTCCTTAGGTCTCCACATCTCTTCTGAGTATTCTATTAGCTGATCTTAATGCTGTGTGTCTAGATGTCCCGCCATATATAATTTATATCTCTCAACTGGTAAACTCTTCTGAAGGGAATTAATAAAATAAAAACGTGACATGGGTCACC
>CM042172.1:15749327-15751827 GCA_023376005.1 Doryteuthis pealeii
GAGAGATATAGGAGGAATGAATGAAGAAGGAAGGGAGGAAGGAAGGAAGGAAGGAATAAATAACTTTAAAAAGTACATCTCACGCTAAGCATCTATAATGAAAAAACTGAAGGAGCACTAGTGTAATGGTACGTCATAAGAAATGGACACGGCGAAACGGGTTTCAAATCCTTGTACGAGGATATTTGCAATTCACATTAGCAAACTAATACAATCTTGGAAAAAGGTACGAATACAATTATTCTCCCCTCTAGCTATGGATAAATAGTAGGGCAGATTGGGTTCTTAAACCTTGTTAACACTAGGTGATAGGCACCACTACTGTTCTTCTCCAAGGATGTCTTTGGCATTAAATAAAATCACGAAAAGATGATATGCCATTAAACAAAAAAACAAACAAACCAAACATGAAGCTGAGATTTAATAAATAAGAGGCATATTGGCTTTTTAAACCTTGGTTAGGCATATATATATATACACACACACACTCACACATATAATATATATATATATATATATACATATATATACATATGTTGTATTGGGCAGGCATTCTTTCATTTATGCATGTTGAATTAAACAAAAGACACATCTCCTATTTAACAATTTTACTTGTGATTTTTTCAAGTTTTCTGGCCAACCTTTTAATATTTGGGTGGAATTCGTGGATTAGTCCACCTAAGTTCATGTCCCGAGTACTTGCACAAAGAAAAAAAAAACTCTAAATACTAGAAGCTCTATACATAAAACAATACAAACCATCCTTAAACAAAATTAATTTCCAGTGTAGTACACACATTTTAAAATGCCTATAACACCTTTCTCATCAATTCTCCTTCCAACCTCCGCATCCATTAATATAATTTGAAAAACTGGAACACATCACCCCTGATGATGGCACTTCGAAGTGCCAAAAGTACTCGGGACATGAACTTTGAAATACGTCCTATGTAATCTGAGTCCTTCTGCTCAGTTATAATGAACTGACTATCAGTTTTTGAACAGTGGTTTACGATACGATCACAGTGGTAAAGAATTAAGTTTAATTCATTGTTTGTGAGTTAAGTCGACTTTAGCCCTGCTATTTGACCATAGCTGGAGGGAGAAATGGATTCATACCTTTCCCAAGGGTACTAGTACCACCTGAAATGCAAACAGCTTCGCAAATGAATTGAACTCGGGTCGACGAGTCCATTTCCTACGACTCTAACCATTAGTCCACGCGATATCCAGAACAATTTAAAATAAGACTGCATTAAACTGCTGTCAGTGTAAGTTGACAAATGCAGACATCCAATTAGCGGAGGCGATTGGTCAATCACGTGACGAACGTGCATCTCGAGATCACGTGACGACGATTTCAACAGTTGTGGTGATGGTTATCGATTTCGTCTCGCACGCGAATCGGGACGGTCGCCGCCGCTTTAATTGTGGAAGCGAAGCCCTTATGAAGCGAATGGCCTCGGAATCCACCAATCGTTTAAACATTCTCCAACTTCCATCGATCAGGAATGACGTGGGACGACGAGGATATTTTCAAAAGACTTTGCTTGATAAAAGAAATGACGCCTGGAAATGAGATTTAGCGGGAATTGATTCTCACCGAGGGCCCTACACCCACCACCAACACCACCAGGCATCGAAACAATACACAGCAAGATGTTCGTGTCATTTACTGATGCACCAAAGTTTATATATATATATATTATATATATATATATATATATATATTCTTTTAATTTTGTTGATATATAATATATATATGTATATATATACATATTTATATACATATATATATGCATGTATACATATATATATGTATATATATTTGTGTGCATATATATATATACATGTATATGTGTATATATATGTATATATATACATATATATGTCACACACGTTATTCGTTGAGTTTGCTTGTCATGATTATTTTCAATAATTATCGAATTTTATACGATATACACATTGTAATTGCCTTTGAAAATATAAATGATAATATACTTTACTTATCAATGCTTCAAAAGCAAATGATCAAATTCCAATATATATATATATATATATAATATATATATATATATAATATATATATAATATATAGTTTTTTTTTATAGTTTGAAGCATTGTATGTATGTGTAAAATATAAATTTGAAGGCGATTGACAATACAATGGAATAGGTGTTGAAAATGCCGTTTATTTTATTTTTAAAGAGGAATAAAAAGGTAAATAAAACATTTTCAACACGTATTCCATTGTATTGTCAATCGCCTTCAAATTTATATTATATTATATATAATATATATATATATATATATATATATATATTATATATATATATATATTATATATATGAAGGATTGACAAAAGTGATAGCACAAGTAGGAATATTTATTTTATCATATTTATTTTTTTAATTAATCTCAACTAGTTTTGACCTTTAGGTCAACATGAAAATTTGTGAAGGTTTTTTTCTATAAGCCACAAAAGATGGAATGGAAAATA
>CM042172.1:15754327-15776827 GCA_023376005.1 Doryteuthis pealeii
AGTCTACGACGGCAGCAAGTATCATATCACATTCCTAGAAGACCAGACCTAGTGTTGATAAACAAAAAAGAAAGAACTTGTCAACTGGTGGATTTTGCAGTTCCAACAGATCACAGGGTGAAGCTAAAGGAAAATTAAAAGATGGACAAATATCTGGACCTTACCAGAGAACTGAAAAAGTTATGGAACATGAAAGTGATACCAATTGTAGTTGGTGCACTTGGAACGGTCCCAAAAGGATTAGAAAAGGGTTTGGAAAATTTGGATATCAAAGGAAGGATTGAAACCTGCAATCTGCCAGAATACTCAGAAGAGTCCTGGAGACCTGAGGAGACTTGCTGTCACTCAGACTCCAGTGAAAGATAATCAACTAATGCTGATGTGAAAACTCAAAGGAGCAAATAATAATAATAATAATAATAATAATATATATATATATATATATATATATATATATATATATATATATATATAACTATGTCCCTAATCTAGCAAATCTACGAGGGCAGCAAGTATCATATCACATTCCTAGATATGTCGCATCGATCGAGTTAACTACCACCAAACCTACAGGCATTAATAGTTAATCCGGTTGTTGTAAATTTCTTGTAATCTTATCAATTGAATACCAGTCCACTTACCGAAAGTTGTTCTTACTGAAAGCATATACAATAAGTCACACGCCAATGTTTAATTATTTACTTGAAAATCATTTTTCATTGTGCGTAAATTATATCTATATCGTTTGTATCCCAAACTCACAGAACATTTTATGCCTTTCTCTTGTTGTGGCTATTATTATTATTATTATTATTATTATTATTATTATTATTATTATTATTTCTCCTTTTGAGTTTTTACATTGTATTATTATTATTATTATTATTATATTATTATTATTATTATTATTCCTTTTGAGTTTTCACATCAGTGTTAGCTGATGGTCTTTCACTGGAGTCTGAGTGACAGAAAGTCTTCTCAGGTCTCCAGGACTCTTCTGAGTATTCTGGCATATTGCCAGTGCAGTGTTCTGAATGGTTTCAACCCTTCCTCTGATTTCCAAAGTTTCCAAACCCTTTTCCAATATTTTTGGGACTGTTCCAAGTGCACCAACTACAATTGGTATTATTATTATTATTATTATTATTATTATTATTATTATTATTATTATTATTATTTACCAGAGGGTGTTGCAATATGATAACGGTTGGAAGAATAACGAACTAGCGTATTGATATATAGATTAAGATTATTTCACTCCTTGTGACGTTAAACTGCATTTAATGGTAAAATTTCAGTTCTAGATCTGTGGGGAGTGTGGATTACCCCTTTATCGTCATTATTATTATTATTATTATTATTATTATTATTATATTATTAATTATTATTATTATTATTATTATTATCACTCCTTTTGAGTTTTTCACATCAGCGTTAGCTGATGGTATTTCACTGGAGGCTGAGTGACAACAAGTCCCCGCAGGTCTCCAGGACTCTTCTGAGTATTCTGGCAGATTGCAGCAGTGCAGTAGTCTGGATGGTCTCAATTCCCCCATGATTCCTAGATCCTCCAGTCTTTTTTCCAACTTTTTTTTACCCTTCCCAGTGCACCAACTACAATTGGTATCACTTTCACTCTCATATTCCACAGCCTTTTCAATTCTCTGGCAAGGTCTAGGTATTTATCCATCTTTTTTTCTTCTTTTAGCTTCACCCTGTGATCTGCTGGGACCGCAAAGTTCACCAGTTGACACGTTCTCTTTAAAAAAAATTTTTTTTATAATTAACACTAGGTCTGGTCTCCTGGCTAAGATAGGGTGATCCGCCTTTATCTCAAAGTCCTAGAGAATTTTATGCGTTTCATTCTCAAGAAAAGATTCTGGTTTATGCATATACCATTTTGTTTTATGGTCAATATTTAACATATATTGTCGTGATACTTAAGGATGGATGGTTGCAGGTGGCACTGGATCCTTCTGTCTTTTCAGATGACTCAACAGGCCAGCACTAGAAAGATACAGCCTTGTCGGCTGGGGCTTTAGATTACACCAACTGTACCTATGTTTTCGGCATAAATTGTCCCAAAGGGTTGTCATGCCGTAAAACCCAACCAACTAGAGAGAGACACCGTTCCACTTACACTACATGTGAGAACATAGGTGCGTTAGTTATTTACTTAACTAAAGGCATGTTTTTTCGGAGTTATATTTATTTTTAGTTATTCTCACGATCTGACGAATATACTTAACAGCAGGTATGTTTTACGGAGTTGCATTTATTTTTATTTTATTTCAGGATCTGACGAATATACTTAACTGCATGTATGTTTGTCGGAGTAACATTTATTTCTATTCCCACGATCTATCGAATATACTTAACTTATGTTTTTCGGGGTTACATTTATTTTTATTTAATCTCACGATCTGTCGAATATACTTAACTGTAGCTATGTTGTTCGGAGTTACATTTTTTTAAAATCTCACCATCTGACGAATATTCTTGACTGCAGGTATGTTGTTCGGAGTTACATTTATTTTATTTAATCTTACGATCTGACGAATATTCTTAACTGCAGGTATGTTTTTCGGAGTTACATGTATTTTTATTCTCACGATCTGTCGAATATACTTAACTACAGGTATGTTTTTCGGAGTTACATTTTTTTTTAATCTCACGATCTGACGAATATACTTAACTGCAGGTATGTTTTTCGGAGTTACATTTATTTTTAATCTCACGATCTGACGAATATACTTAACTGCATGTATGTTTTTCGGAGTTACATTTTTTTTTAATCTCACGATCTGTCTTATATAATTAACTGTAGGTATGTTGTTCGGAGTTACATTTTTCTTTTTAATCTCACGATCTGACGAATATACTTAACTGCAGGTATGTTTTTCGGAGTTACATTTATTTTTATTCTCACGATCTGACGTCAATGTTTTATTTCTTTATTTGATATATCAGTTGCATCTATTGAGCTAACAATTTAGCATCCTAACTGGATGAATATTTGATGAGTTTATAGCAAATTGCCGGTAATCAGATCAGTCTACTTACCAAAAATCGGACCGAATAAAAGCATACGCAAATGTCACATGTCAATGCTTAAATATTTAATATTCAATTATTATTATTATTATTATTATTATTATTATTAGAGTCTTTGGCACCTACCTAAGATGATGGCCCTTTACTGGAGGCTGAGAGACAACAAGTCTCCTCCGGTCTCCAGGATTCTTCTGAGTATTCTAGCCGTTTTTAGCAATGCTGTTGTGAGGATGGTCTCAATTCTTCCTCTGATTTCCAGATCCTCCAGTCTTTTTTCCAAACTTTTTGGGACCGTTCCTAGTGCGCCAACTACAATTGGTATCACTTTCACCCTCATATTCCACAGCGACTTCAATTCTCTGGCAAGGTCTAGGTATTTTTCTATATTTTCGTTTTCTTTCATCTTCACCCTGTGATCTGCTGGAACTAGAAAATCTACTAGTTAAAACGTTCTCTTTTTTTGTTAATCAATACTATGTCTGGTTTTGACTTTTATATTATTATTATTATTATTATTATTATTATTATTATTATTATTATTATTATTATCATTATTATAAGCGTTTTTCACACCCGCCGAAGCTGGTGGTTCACTGAAGGCTGAGTGACAGCAAGTTTTTCTTTCTTCTTCTGAGTATTCTAGCTGATCTTAATGCTGTTGTCTAGATGGTCCCATATATATATGCTCTCAACTGGTAGACCCCTCTGAAAGGGAATTTAACTGACGGTCACCGCGCACGCTTAAAAAATAGCAACGCTCTTCTGTTAAACAGATAGGAGCTCTCTGGCAACCTTGAATTATATACCTATGTATGTATTTATCAGTTAAATTCTCATTGGTATATCGGCGCTGATTATGGCTTTGGGGTTAAGAAGTCTGACTGATGATAAATCGTTCGGGTTTAGATCTCGATTGAAGATAGCCACATTGAGGGGATGTGATACGGTGAAATACGGTATATCTGGATCTCTCTCTCTCTCTCTCTCTCTCTCTCTCTCTCTATATATATATATATATATATATATATACATATATGTGTGTGTGTGTGTGTGTGTGTGTAGTGGACCTATCTTATGAGACGAGGCTCATATTGAGTTCTGGTCGAAATAAATTTATAATTGTCAAAAGATGGTTTGTTAAGTTTTTATTTCTTGGATATATATATATATATATATATATATATATATATATATATATATATATTATATATATACATACATATATATATATTGATTTGTATAGAATTAATTCATTAGTTATTGTACATCGAGCTCTCCAATGGATTTGTAAAAATCCTTGTATAAATCTATAAGTGTGCATCAACATTGTTGATGTTCCCAAATATAATTATCCCCTACATACCAGTCAGTTGGATACTTTTGCCTTTATATATATATATATATATATATATATATATATATATATATAAAAGGGTATGAAAACACACAATGTTGTTAAAATGAATATATTTTTATATCATTTTCATTGCTAATATTGAACAATATTTCGATTTATAAAAAATCATCATCAGAGCTTACAGGCTTTTTGGGAAAAACAATGTTTCCGGTTTGAATTTGAATCATTTTCTGCTTCTCTCTCGATGAGTCCGAATTAAAAACATTTACATCTAAAAACGAACCTAATTATTATTATGCTCTGATGATGATTTTTTATAAATCGAAATATTGTTCAATATTAGCAATGAAAAATGATATAGAAATATATTCATTTTAACAACATTGTGTGTTTTCATACCCTTTTATACCGTCGGATTCATTTCATTACCCTTAACTTATATATACACACATATATAATTAGGAGTTCATTACCTTACGGGAAAATAATAAAAAGAAACACACACACACACACACACACACACACACACACACAAACAAACAACCATGTTAGTGACAACAGATTCACCCAGGAAAACAGATAGCGAAAACCAAAAAACTCACACGTGCAGACAAAGGATAGTGCCAGGAGCCGAGCCACACATCTAGATAAAAAGATCAAAGGAAACACGACAACCAATATAAATAAACACAAGATACTAAGGAAACAACGACCAACAAAAACGGTAGTCACGTACACTTATATATATACATACTAGCAAAAGTACCCGGTCCATGACTGGACTATATATAAAAATTGGACCATAATTTGGCGAAAGATTCTGAGCTGCTATTTTGTTCACTAAAATTAAACCAAACTGCTGGTATAGCTATAATAGAAAGCAGGAAGCTAACAATTTTTATTATCAGCAGCAGCTAGTATACGGACAGTTCCGTAAATCGGTTGATTTTAGTTTAATTATTTAATTATATCCCTTAATCAGTAAAAATCAATAACCAAATTTGGCGTGTTTCTTGGTTAGAAAAATATTAAGGTGTATGCAGGATTTCGAAACCTCCCGTTTCGGAGTTATATGTCGACACGTACATACCAAACTTCCTTTTATATATATAGATGAAGGGACATTCCACGTATTTCTTAACAGGCACTTTGTCGTGACGGTGAGCAAGCATGTTGCCTGTAAACCAATGGTAACAATTGCACCTTAAATGTATTGTACATTATATTATATATAATATATATTATATATATATATATATATATATATAAACGAAACGCTCTTCTATATAAGGAATGGAGCACTCTGTGACGACCTTTACACACAAAGCTATGTGTGTATTAAAACAGTTAAAATCCCCTTCCCATTCTGTAAGTGAAGACAGCCAAATGGTTAAGGTGCCGGATTGACGCCCAACCTATCGGATTTCAATTCCGGCTGTAGGTAGCTTACAAAATGTCTAGCCACACAGAAGAGACTTGATAAGTCGAAACACGTGTTTGTGGATGACCCTATATATATATATATATATATATATATATATATATATATGTGTGTGTGTGTGTGTGTGAGGTATCCAAAACTTGGTAGTAAGGGATGATTCTATATGTGATTTCTAAGACACACTGTATTATTATTGTATGATCCAGTATGTATAAATACAGGGAATCTTTAAATCACTACAGAGAGCTCAATGTATAATAATCTATTTTTTAACCCCAATTTTGGTCGAAATAATTTATTATGGAATAACGGTGTTGAGTTTTTCCTTCCTTTCAAAGATATATATTTATATATGTGTGTGTGTGTGTGTGTGTGTGTGTGTGTATAGTGGCCAAGTTGTGTTTTGGTGGATGGGGTAGGATGACAGACAAGGATTTAGTGGTAAACTTTTTATTCGGCTTTTCTTTTTGGCGAACGAGATGTCGCAAATGTGGTCGTAGTCGGTTTAAAAAAAAACTAACGGAGACTGTCCAGTTCTTCAACTGGGAAACTCCGACAGTAACGACGTCTCGTTTGCCAGAAAACTAAAAACTAAACGCTAAATCCTTGTCAGTCATTTTAAATAAATAATCTACTTCTTAGACATCCTTCTCCTCTTCATCATCATCATCATCATCATCATCATCATCATCATCAAGTCGTACCGACAGCACGGATATATATATATATATATTATATATATATGTATATATATATATATGAATTTAACATTTTTTTTTTAAACAAATGATGTTAATAGTTTGCTAACAGAATCTGTTTCGACCGTTTTAATAGAGCTGTCTTCACCAAGAGCAACATATGAATGAAAGACGGAATGAATAACCGTTAGAATAGGAGATACAAACGAACGCTGGTGTTCGATGCTGGAATTTAAAAACAAAATGCGTATTCTGTGTTGAAAATAAAATAAATTTACAAATCAGAAGCATTATAATCCATAATAAAACCTCAAAAGAGTTTGATGTAAAAATATATTTAAAAAAATGTATAAAAAGTATCAAAAATGTTCATGATGTATTCCAGCGACAAAAAGTAAGTTCAATGTCCACAGCACAATTGAAGAAATTCATACTGTCGGATTAACATCCATTTACTTTCATATATATATATATATATATATATATATATATATATATATAAGGAAAAAATAAAGAGAATTTGGAAGTGTTTGGAAAAAACATTAATACACACAAAGTAACGCCATTGCCTTTTTTTCGCGCCCTTTTTGATATTATTGTCTTTTCGATAATTTGCTAAATTGCCGCCATTTTCCCAAAATATGAATGTAACATGAAAAGAAATCAAGCTGAAATTCTGTTGCAAGATTCCATTAGTTTCTTTCATTTTGTTTTGGTTTTTGGTTCGTGTATTTAAAGTTCTTCTGTTTTTTTTTCTCTTCAAGAAGAGTTCTAAGAGTTCCAAGAATGGTGAAGCCAGCGAGACAATTGGATTACTCGATTATTTCATTGAGGAGAAAGAAAAAAAAATGTTTTCTTTCTCGATTTATCAAACTATTAAATATAAAAGAAATAGTTTATATCTATCTATATATATATCCCATTCACCCTCTCTCTCTCTCTCTCACACACACTCACACACACACACACACACACACACACACATATATATATATATATATATTATATATAATATATGAATAGAAATTTTTTTACAAAAAATAAATGATGTTATTAGTTTGCTGACAGATCTGTTTCGACCTTTAATACTGTCATACTGTTAGATTCACTTCAATTTACTTCACACACACACACACACCACACACACACACACACACACACACACACATATATATATATATAATATATATATATATATATATATATATAAAAGGATATGAAAACACAATGCTGTTAAAATGAAAATATTTTATATCATATTCATAGTTAATATTGAGCAATATTTCGATCTATAAAAATCCTCATCAGAGCTTGTTTTTAATCCGGACTCATCGAGAGAAAAGCAGAAAAATGCCTCTGTTTTGAATTTAAATTATTTTCTGCTTCTCTCTCGATGAATTCGGATTAAAAACAAGCTCTGATGAGGATTTTTATAAATCGAAATATTGTTCAATATTTGCTATGAATATGATATAAAATATTTTCATTTTAACAGCATATTGTGCTGTTTTCATATCCTTTTATCTATACTTATACCGTCGGATTAATTTCCTTATTCTTAACTTTTATATATATATATATATATATATATATATAATATATATATATATATATATATATATATATATATATATTAGGTATGGTCAATTTCACGCACCTGCTACTGCAGGGGATCACAGGAAATTCTTCTAAAAATCAAATCAAATAAGCTAACTATACGATTTTAATAAAACTTTCGATATATGAAGTAATAAAAGACGAACTTTTATTGTAAATGAATGTTTACTAAATTGAAAAGGCTAATACTTGTTTTCGTTAGTTTTTGTTTCGCGTATTGAGCCCCCGTACATATATCTCGGTCATTTTTTTCTGTATGAAAATGAATTTTACACTTTTGGAAAGATAATTTAATGACGGAACATATGTAAAAAAAAATCGATACTAGACCAGGGCGTCTTAAACCTTTAAATTTAAATCTCGTAAATAAGAAAAAAATATGTATCTTTTTTCTAAATTGTTAGATTATTTTCTAAGGAATTTTATATTAAAAGTTCCTGTTGTCTACTTTAAAAATAATTTTTTAAGGATTTTTTAAAATTTATCAAATATAAAATAAATTATTTTAGCAAAATCGTATTTATTTACTTAGAAAATCTATAAATTATGACATAGTATAGTACAGTCTTTATAAAAAAATATTGAAAATGTTTGAATTAAAAATTGACGTCAATTTTTATTAATTGAAGTAAGTAGGGAACATAATATTCTATTCTTTTTTTGAAAACTATTGTTGCTGCTGCTGCTGCTGCTGTGAATAATTTAAAATAAGTTCAAATCCGTGACACCTGTAGAGCTCAAACAGTGTTTGTTTGAAGAAATTAATTATTTTTTAAATCAACTATAAAAGGAATAAAAAATCATTCCATGTATGATACTCCATAGTATCCTCGTTGGGACTAATTGTTCGCGTCAAGATGTAATAACTATGTCAACAAAGATTAAGAATTTACGGCGATTTAATTTAAAATGCAGAAATTTAGGTTATATGTAACAGAATTTTTTTTTCTTTTTTTAACACATAAACTTGGAATTCTTCTTTATATTAAACGTAACAGAAAATATTAAAAAGTTAATTTTTCATTTTTTATTGACGTTTTAAAATGTTTTTAACAATTCGCGCACGTAAAATAGGAGCGTGTTTTAAGCATCCATATATATATATATATATATATATATATATATATATATATATATATATAATTTTTTTGGGGGGTACAGAATTTTATTAATGCTTTAAAAAGACCTTCTAAAAGTTTCATTGTATGGAAAAAAATTATGTTTATTTAACAATAGAAAGGGGGGGGGGTAAAGGGAAAATAAAAACGAGTTGCATGCTGACTAGTTTCGATCCTCGCTCAACAGAGCTAAATATCGAGGATAATAGAATAACCGGTAAATGGGACGAGTAAGAAAATAAAAAAGAAGAAAAGAACAATTTCTTTTTTTTACCTCAAAAGGGGGAGGGAGAGATGATCTAAAGATTGATAATATTAAAACCAAATAAGCCGTCTCTTTGTTTACAAAGATCAGGCTTATTGGTCAGAATATACAATGTCTCCAAAATCTTGAGGTGGTAAAAAGAGTGTGACTTGCTCGCAACTGAGAACCAGTCAACATTAAATGAGTTGTCGCAATTGGGGTTATTTATGAGGTGCTCGCCTATAGAGGAACCATAAGTATTCCTCAGTACGTCGTTCGGATCGACGATTCCATTTCTAATCTTAGTAGTCCCTACTAAGATTAATTCGGGCATCCAATCGCTGGTTTGTTTTTCCTATGTATTGCAAACCGCAAAAGCATTTGTATGTATAATATATATATATATATATATTATATATATATATATATATATATAATATATATATATATATATATATCATTCATTATTTATTTCTATCTTGGTAAATAGAGTTTCAAACTCGGCACTTTTATAAAAACGCCTCGTATTCTGAAAAAAATGTAACGTTCAATTCGTTGTTCATTTTATATCTTCTACAGCTTCAATCCCGAAATTTTTATGATACACCTTATATATATATATATATATATATATATATATATATATATATATATATATATATGAGGAAGAATGAATAAAGAAAAGAAAGAACAGAATGTGTGAGAGAGAGGGAGGGAGGGAGGAGGGGAATAAGGAAAACTGCATTTGTATGAGAGAGAGAAAAGAGAGGGAAGTGCGAAGGAGAGTAAGGGATTTTTTTAAAGGGCCAAAAGAAGTTTTGTGCCTATAACCGTATCGATACGTGCGTATTTCTCGGTATTAGTCATGCTTAACTGGAACTGATTGGGATCGACACCATTCCCTGGCCTGCCTCTTCTTACGCCGTCCGGAAAGAAGAAATTTGTTATTTCCGCCCGGTCCTGTTCGTTATGTGAACGTAACATCTGTTACGTAAAGCATCGAGGCCCCAAATATGGATTCCCATGACACTTGTTGTGAAAAATAAACAATCTTCACACAATGACTGCTATTTACACAATAGCATTGCAACCAACAAAGCCTTCATCAGATGATGACTCTGGGTTCAGGCATGGTTTCGGGGCTAAAACATCATTTCCACTAACCCAAATTATGTACATTAGAAATATTTCAACGAGCTCTATTGAACGATATAAATGAGCTCAAACTAGTGTAACACAAAATAGGCCTCAATGGTGTCGTGATTTGCAAATAGGATACGTAAATACGGTACTGATTTTTTTTATTCCGTAGTTAATAGAATAAATATTAGGACGGGGAGTAAATAATGTCCATGGATGATAAGGACAGACTGAGATAGATAGATAGATAGATAGATAGATTAGAGCAGACTAACAATCTTCATACAGTAGCATTGCAACCAACAAAGCCTTCATCAGATGATGAATCTGGGTTCAGGCATGGTTTCGGGACCGAAGCATCATTACTAACCCAAATCGACCCATCAGTATCTCACGATACCACCAGACTTTGTCGGTTTGATGTCACATTGTAGGATTGCCATATCCACGCTAATTCGGTTACAGCTTTATCGCGGATCTTTTTGATGTATTTCCTCTTGTCTGGTGGAGAACGTCAATGTTTAGTAAAAAATGCCGAGGTTGATTTGGTAATAAAATCTCGGCATCCGACTTTGAATACAAACACATCCGTTATCCATCCATTTCTGAAGCATTGTTCTCGTAAATCTTCATATTTTTCCAACTTACACTGATGTGCCCAGTCAAGATTTTCCTCGAAAGGAACTGTTAATTCAACGATGAAAACTTATTTTTGATTAATAGACCAGATGACACTATCAGAACGCTGGGGTATAATTGAAAGGTTTTTGCTGCTATGTCAATATTTGTATAAACACGCACTTGTTAATATTCATCATTAGATATCGTCATGTCGTGTTAGTAGCACGGATATCCACGCCAATCTCTCAGCAACTGTCCCTATCATTCATTGCTCTTTGGAGATCCTCTTCGTAGCATCCAGTATCCGTGCAGAGCTGGTAAATGTAAGTCTTTGCTGGACGGCTCGCACTGGTGTGCCCATGTGCTGGTTTCCATAAATCATGATCACATCACGTTAGTAGCATGGATATCCATGTCAATCTCTCACAAACCGGCCCTATCATTCATTGTTCTTTGGAGGTCTTCTTCGTAGCATCCAGTATCCGTACAGAGTTGGTATTTTGTTAAACCTGCTTTGAGAGCTCCCACTCTCTCCCTTCTTTTCCTCTTCCTCCTCCTCTACAATGACAAAGGGGGTACCTTTACCATAACCTATAAAACACCAGAGACTTAGTGAGCCAGCCAGTCTAACAAAAACCCTTCTAAAAGAAAGATAGATCGAAGTGATCGTAGGTATACACTGCTGATGGGACATAATTAGGTCGAAACAGCTGTACATTGTTCCGCACGTCGACCGCAGTATTTGCCGAGTTTGCTTGTCTTTGATTATTTCAATTATATGCACACACACACACACACACACACACACACACACACACACACACATATATATATATATATATATATATATATATGGACGTCCACTTTCTCTTCTATAAAACAGATGTATGATGCTTTAATGATCAAATAAACGTCTGATGAAGCCAAGCCCAATGCACAGCGAAATATATCTCCTACATATACATGTCTGAGTTTTGTTCCTTTGTCCATATTCTCCCTCTAATCTTACACACACACACACACACACACACACACACACACACACCACACACACACACACACACACACACACATATATATATATATATATATATATATATATATATATATATATTACATGCAGGTAATACTGCAAGATTACAGTTAATAAATTCACGGATTTCAGTTTATGAACAGGTCATAGATGAGACATGTCACCATTACTTTAGATACCGTGCACCTAGTAGTCAGTTTAAAATTGGTATCTTCCTTAAGGATAATGCAATCTTAATTTCCGTTCGTACACACACACCCACGCACACACACACACACACACACACACACAAGCGAGCGCGCATCTTTCTCTCTCTATATATAAATATGTGCGTGTGTGTATATGTGAGTGTTATTCTTTAATTTCTGTCCTCTCTATATTTCTTTAATTTGTCCACGTTTTTTTCTAATATTAATTCGTTCAATAATTTGTTTAAGTAATCACCTCGTTACTTTTTAATATCCTGTGAATCTCGAATTGAATTTATTGGCCGAGAGCCGACAGTTTGTGGGGGGAAGTATATGCGTGTAATGAAAAATTGCCGTAAATTTTTCGAAATTTAATTTCCTCTCAAACAATTTTTAATTTAACCCCAAGAAAAATAAACATACATCCCGGCTCAAAGATAAACTGAAATTGTTAAAAAAAAACCCCGACCCCCCCCCAAAAAAAAACAAAACAAAAAACTCTGAAAAGGCTGTAATAATCTTTGGATTGTCGTATCGTTAATCTGAAATATAACTAGTAATATTTGAATTATTCGGACTATTGTCCTCATCTTCATTGTTATCTGTACAACGTTTCGGCCGATGTGAAATACGTAGAATAAATAATTCATTACTCTTGAATGTAAACTCCCTTGTCAATTTTATCACAACATACTTACGTCATAATTTATAAAAAAAATAGTGTTTAAATTATGATTAGTATTATTTGAATTATTCGGACTATTGTCCTCATCTTCATTGTTATCTGTACAACGTTTTGGCTGATGTAAAATTACGTAGAATAAATAATTTATTACTCTCTAATGTAAGTAAACTACCTTGTCAACTTTATCCCAACATACGAACACGCTTATGCCATAATTTATTAAAAATAGTGTTAAAAAGAATTAAAAAATTAAAATTAGTATTATTTGAATTATTCGGACTATTGTCCTCATCTTCATTTTTATCCGTACAACGTTTCAGCCGTGGTGCCCTCCGGCCTTCTTCAGGTTCGGGAACCATCTCGAACTCGGGAACCTTCTTTTCGAATTCTGAAACCTTCTTGTCGTAATCGGGAGCCATCACGGAACTTTGAACCTAACCCTTTATTCAGTCCACGGGGGTATTCTGTTCTCATTCCACTAACCATAGCTGGGGTACAGTTGTTAAGCTGTGTTAATCATTGTTCTATGTTACTGCTGCCCCTGACCAGGATCGAACCTACAGTCTAGAGATAAAGAACAGTCTTAACCTAACTCCTTCATCCACTAGGCTATGTGTCCAATTGGATTGAATAAAAGGTTATGTTCAAAGTTCCATGCTGGCTCTCATTTACGACAACCTCTTTTCATATACACTCAAAATTTGCGTCGCCAAACTTATACGGTCATTATACTTTTTCAAATAAGTTTTGATTAACATATTTGGAGCACGTAGTGAGAATCGAATTCACTAACCTGCCAGTCTCCGATAGAATAAGTAGTTGACAAATTTTGACAAATTAAAAATAGAAAGGTATATAGAAAGTCAAAAGAAAAGTCAAGCAGGAAAAAAAAAGAAAGAAAAAGAAAAGAAAGAGAAAGAGAAAAAGAAGAAATGAAAAAAAGAAAAGAAAGAGAAAGAGAAAGAGAAAGAGAAAAAGAAGAAAAGAAAGAGAGAAAAAAAAGAATAGAAAAACAGAAAAGAAAAAGTAAAAATATAAATAAAGTAGAAGTTTCCGATAAAGTAAGTAGTTGTCATTTACAAAGCTTAATTCTTTTGGCACAAGGTGATTATTTCGTAGCACTCAGTGAGAATCGACTTCACTAACCTATCAGTCTCCGATAAAGTAAGCATTTGACATTTACTAGGCTTAATTCGTTTGGCACAAGGGTAGAATCGAACTCACTATCGATAGTTTGTCATTCTCCGATATGTAAACAGTTTGGCACAAGGATAGTATTATGGAGCATTTAATGGGCACACAAATATCTATTTCTTTTTTTTTTAAATTTGGGAGTAGACACACCAGGTTTGTCTATTAAAAAAGCAAAGGCGGGGAAGACATTTTGACAAATTAAAAATAGAAAGTCGAAAGAAAAAGACAAGCAGGAAAAAGAAGAAAAGAAAAAAAAGATAGAGAAAGAGAAAGAGAAAAACAAGAAAAAGAAAAAAAGAAAATAAAAAGATAAGAAAAGAGAGAGAGAAAGAAAAAAAAGAAGAAAAGAAAAAGAAAGAAAAAAGAAAGAAGAGAAAGAGAAAAAGAGAAAAGAAAAAAAGAAAGAAAAAGAAAAGAAAGAGAAAGAGAAAGAAAAGAAAAAAGAAAAAGAAAGAGAAAGAAAAGAAAAAAAAGAAAAGAAAAAGAAAAGAAAGAGAAAGAAGAAAAGAGAAAAAAAAAAAAGAAAAAAAAAAAAGAAAAAAAAAAGAAAAAGAAAAAAAAGCAATTAAACTTTAGAGATCGGTAAATTCTCTCGGAAACTGCCATCCGCCATTGTCGGTATTGTCCTTTCCCGCTTTGTGTAATGCGTAAAACTCGTCTAGGTTTGCAGGCACAAGATTAAAGAAAGAAAGAAATTCATAAAAGAAATAAAAGGAAATAAATAAGATAAAAATAAATAAGAATAAATAAATAAATAAGAGAGAATAAAATAAAATGCATTGAAAATAAATACATAAAATAAATAAGAATAAGGTAGATAAAAATAAAATAGAGAAAAATAGAATAAAATAAACAAAATAAATAAATAAATAAAATAAAATAAAAATGAATAAATAAAATAGAATAAAATAAAAAAAGATAGAGAAAAATAAAAAAGATAGATAGAATAAATAAATAGATAAAATAGAATAAAAGAAAATAGATAAAAATAAATAATAAACTAAATTAAATAAAAAAAATTAATTAATTAAATAAAATTAAATAGAATTAAGTAAAAATGTAAATAAAGTAGAATAAAATAAAATATACTAAATAAAATTTTTTTTTATTCTATTCTACTTTATTTATATTTTTACTTAATTCTATTTAATTTAATTTAATTCTATTTAATTAATTTATTTTTAATTTAATTTAGTTCATTTATTTATTTTTATCTATATTTTTATCATATACTAAATAAAATTAAATAAATAAAATTAAATAAAATAGAATGAAATATATACATATAAATAAAGTAAAAAAAATTAGATAAAAAAAATAAAAAATAAATGAATAAATAGATGAAATAAATAAAAAATAAATAAAATAAAATGGAATAAAAAATAAGTAAATAAAATTAGATAAAATAAAGAATAAATAAATAAAATAAAATAAAATAAAACTAAGTAAAAATATAAATAAAGTAGAATAAAATAAAATATACCAAATAAAAATAGATAAATAAAATAAAATAGAATTAAATATCTAGAAATAAATAAAGTAAAAGAAAATTGAATAAAATAAAAAATAAATGAATAAATAAATAAAATAAAATGAAATAAATAAAAATAAATAAATAAAATAGGTAAAAATAAAATAAAATGAAATAAATAAAGAAGGCGACATAAAATCTATTGTGCTAAAAAAGGTCAAAGGTCACTTTCATTTCCGAGTGGTAGGAGAACATACACTGTACAATAAGATCGAACCTCGTTGTAGATTGAAAGCAAATGGGGATGAGAGGGGGTGGGTGGGGGCTGGAGTGAGTGCGCAGTCACACGTACTAAATAAAATGGCATTGGGACACATCAGAGAGAGAGAGAGAGAGAGAGAGAGAGAGAGAGACAGACAGACAGACAGACAGACAGACAGACAGAGAGACAGAGAGACAGACAGACAGACAGACAAAGACTAAAAGTAGAAAGAAAATTTATAGGAAATTGACGGATTGTGAAAAGAGAAGAACAGCCACAGACTAAAAGATAAGATCCACAGCAATGGCATATATATAAATCTTTCTATATACCGATGTATGTATTTATCAGTTAAAATTCTCCTTTCTGTAGGTTTGGATGGCCGAGTGGTTACGAAGCCTGACTGATGATAAATCAATCGGGTTTCCATATCCGCTGGAGGTAGCTTGCTAACACTGAAATACGTGTGTCTGTATATATATATATATATAATATATATATATATATATATATGTGTGTGTGTGTGTGTGTGTGTGTGTGTGTGTGTGTGAAGCTATTGATGAGAATTAAAGAGGCGATATTAATAGCCAAATTACACCCGCAAATAAATAACAGGTTACGGAGTATATCATACCGCATGTATCTATGCTCTACTCGCTTTATAAGAATCCCATAGACTCAGATGTCTCTAGCTATGGATCTGATTGACTTGGGAACATTGACCATCATGACATGGATCTTAGCAACTGATCCAGGATTTTTTTGTTATCAGAGTGAGGCTTCCCATCTACCACACCTTCATAATTACCACTGAACTCATCCAAATCTTTTCGAATCCTCTGTGGTGTCTTCGGATTGACATCCAAACATGGTGAGTTTCCTTAATGAATGCCAGGCAGTTGAGCATGTATTTTCAAAATTTCTGGGGAGTGAATTGCATCATGGTGCTGCTTTTCTCACAGACATTGCACCAGTCTAGTTTGGTGCACAGTAGACAAAATCTAAAACAAAGCGCATACAGGACATTTATAATTTAAAATCGTGACAATAATTCGGGGGTATTTCTCTGAATTTTTGATAATTAGGATTATTTGGATTATTCGGACTGTAGTCCTCATCTTTATTGTTATCTGTAGAATGTTTCGGCTGATGTGCTCTCCGGCCTTCTTCAAATATTTCTTGTTGGACTCTGGAACTTTCTTTGATTCGGGAACCTTCTTTGAACCTAACCAGAGAGAGAGAGAGAGAGAGAGAGAGAGAGAGAGAGAGAGAGAGAGAGAGAGAGAGAGAGAGAGAGAGAGAGAGAGAGAGAGAGAGAGAGAATTATGAACAGACACGGTTAGATCGATAACCCAATAGTAGATAATTTAATAAGAATCGAATTAAATTTGATTAAACTTTTTAAAAAGGTATTTATTTATTTTTTAAAACTTTTATTTTTGTTTGATTTGAATCTATAAATTGACATTTCGTACTTTCAAAAATTATTACTGGTAAGAAAAAAATAAATTAATATGCAAGGCCATGTAAAGTCACACAAAGATATAAAATAAATAGATAAATAAATAAATAAAAAGTAAGAAAGACAACAGCAAAAACAACAATAAAAACAAAAACAAAACAAAAACGTTCGAAATTTTCGCGCCTAAAGTTCATTTTCAATTTCCTGTCGCACGGCCAAAATAACAATTGCGATTGAAAAGCATAGCTTACAATATGGCGGCCATGGAAATTCGGAATTAATAAACAGAAGACAAATAAAACATGTGACACTGGATGAGAAATATATAAAGTGCCAGTCACGTGACTATTGTAGGATTAAAAAAAAACATGTCCTTTGAATAACTCACAAACAATGTTGTTTTTTTACTCACTTTATTTTCCTGATCTCTCACCAGGAGTGGCCAGTGAAAAAAAAATTGTGATTCCTTTTTTGGGGTACCTCAGGCACTGGGCAATAAACCTGGCCCTGCCCTTTTAGATAGGAAGCTAGTGCTGCATGAGAGGTGGCCCAATAGTTTCATACAATTCAGGGTTATACGCAGAATTACGTCCCGGCCCGATGCCTTAAAAAAGCTAGGCGGTGATAGCTGAAAAAAAAACAACCCTCCCTACGAATGAAATCCCTAGCTGAAGCGGTGCCTTCTGAAAAAACAACTACCAGCGCTTAAGGCGTTTTTCCAGAAAAGTTAATGTGATATTTTACCCCTCCAGTTTTTTTCGACAAGTAAATGTAAATATTTTAACCCTTCCCCTTTTTAAAATATTTTAGGGGGGGGGGTGTAAATATTTACTTGTCGATTAAAAATATGACTTACTTTTAACAAACCACTAAAAAAAATAATTTGTCGATAAAAACGCCTTCAATCCGCTAAAAAATATATTTTTATTTTCAGTATTTTCATTTTATTTATCTTTTTTTTTCGATAATCAATCACAAATTAAAAATCAAAACATTTCTTTGGGTATTTTTATTTTATTTTAATATATTTATTTCCAACAATCAATTACAAATTCATATTCATTCGTAGGGAGGGTTGTTTTTTCAGTTATCACCGCCTAGCTTTTTTTAAGGCAGGTGGTCGGGGCGCAATTTTGCGAATAGCCCCGCTATTCATTTTATCGTACCAGTTCAGAAGCCAAAGCTTCTGGACCCAGGGGAACCTGTGCCATGACAACGTTTCAGTCCTATAGTCTCCTGACTTCTTCAGGTTTCTGTTGTGTTCTGTAATCATTAAATATTGCTGTGAGGAGGCATGCACTTCCGCTCTTAAGTTTAGTATCTACACTTCTGATTGGTTTGGTTTGTTTTATTTTCCCGCATATCAACCTCAATGGGTCATTTAATGCCAATAAAGTTTTGAAATAATTTTTCTATTTAACCCATAGATGGGACCCTAACAGGTAATACCGCTCCGGGTCAGCGTGGACCAGGGAGTAATGGTGATGAAGGGGTGCTCCACATTCCCAAACCTCCAGTACTGGAACCTCACCATCAGATAGAGTTTAACGTCATTCCTAGGACACGAAGACCCTTAGCCACCGCCTTTTAGCACTCATATGATAAAAAGGGCAAGGCTTCCCGCTCTGATGAGCTAAGCGAAACTATTAGTAGGTATATCTGACTCATTAGATTTAACTTTATATATATATATATATATATATATATATATATATATATATTAGGTATGCCCAAAATTGGCCTAAAATCAGTTTTTGACAAAATGAATTTAGCACCACCTACAGAAAATAATTTACCAAAAATCAGGGAATTATCGGATTTTAATGAAATTTTCAGTGTTGATTTATCAATGAATGAATTTGATAATTTTTTTTGCAATTGCGAATGTTACATTAAATTTGTAAACAAGCCATTTAAAAGGAGCCAAAATGGCAAAACAGATCAAAATTGAGAAATAAAAATGGTTTTAAATGTATTAAAAATAAACTGCATATGTAATGATATTTTTCTTTTTTTAATGATTGTCATTATGTTACTACTTATATTTTCGACAAAAGTTTGAATTGGTTTTATATATATATATATATATATATATATATATATATATATATATAATGGAGATTCGCTTCTGGTTTTTGTCTGTAACAAAAACTACGTTACTGCTTACGTCACATTATCCAAAATCGTCATAACATAGAATAAATACACTCAAAATTTGAACATGCAACATTAGACAGTCCTCATTGTTTTTTTAAAAATAAGTTTTAATAGATACATCCCCAGTATCATATATTTATATATAGTTTGTTTTATTTTAATAGATATTCAAAGTTAATAGAACTTAGTTTTGATTTCAAATTGGTTTATTTTTTTTACTCCTTTAATAAATTTGATGATTTCATGATTTATGGTTCAAATTCTCCGACATTTAATTTTCAACTTCCGCCTCCTCAAGCAATATCTTTCAAAAAATTATTTTTACATCGCCCGGAGGGTGTTTTTTATTTTGCTAGTATATATAATGTAAGCTCGCTGAGAATTAATTTATATAATCATGCATTGTGAATTAGTTAGAGGGTGATTGTCAATGTCAGGAATGATTGCAAGCTTTACTGACAGAACAGAGCAAGTTTATACAATTCAACGGTGAGAGACTTTCTTTGTATTGCCAAGTGAATAATATGATATTTAAATGAATTCTTTCTCGCATTCTTAATAGCAGTCTATAATCGAAAAAGTCTGGTGGTATTGTCATCATCTTCTGCGGGGGGGGGGAGAAGAGGGGGGGGTTGGTGGCCATTATGATTGCAACTCAAATCTATATCCGACCGCAGGTTCGTCATCTGGTTGTGGCGTTGCTACCAGCAGAACTGTCGATACTGTTAAACAAAAATGAAACGAATACGCAGAAATGTGTGGTGTGTGTGCGAATAATGTGGACGAGCTGCTGCCAACTGTTGCGTTCTTTTTAATCTTATATATATATATATATATATATATATATATATATAATAAGATAAATATTTAGAGGTTTTACATATCGTTGAAACATCTTCATCTGATGAATGCATCGCATGAAACCAATATGGTTGTGAATGTTCCTTTGTCACCTAATAAATAGATATGTAAAACCTTTATATATTTATCTTATTATATTATATTATATAACAGCTCTATTTTATATTGAGCACTCTATCAATTAATACTGCCTTTGGTACACCATTCCAGTAAAAGCTGAAATAGTGACCATCTCACACTACAGGTATATATATATATATATATATATATATATATATATATATATATAAAAAGGGCAGTTGTGTGTATATGTATGTCCGGAGGAAACTTCGAAAATAAAACAATTAACGACAAAGTAAAAATCAGGGAATTATCGGATTTTAATGAAATTTTCAGTGTTGATTTATCAATGAATGAATTTGGTATTTTTTTTGCAGTCGTGAATGTTACATTAAATTTGTAAACAAGCCATTACGAGCCATTTAAAAAGAGCCAAAAGTTTGACCTTAAATACTAGATTTAATTAATTTTAATTCGTTTTTAAAAAAAACTGTAGCAGACGAATTAAATATCACCAGGGCTTGGTTTTTGAGCCAAAATAATGAAGATTTGATTTATATTTGGGAAGATATTAAAAAATTCAAATTTGAAAAATAACAGAAGGGAAAGTCATTTGCATGTTATTTTTTATTTTTTTATTTTTTTATTTATTTTTCGCTTTGAAATATAATATTGATTGATTGAATTAATTGCATCATTTATATATTTTTTAAAAATTGTAAATCATTGAATGGAAATTTCTTACTATATTGTTATATATTTCCGTGGGGATTTTTATGGGGCAACCAGCGAGGATCTCACTCGCTATAAGTAATAATAGATATGCGACACTAACTTATAAAAAATCCTCACTCTACTCAGGCGACGCCGGGTAGACACTGCTAGTACAAATATAAAGGGCAGTGTGTGTGTAAATGTATGTCCGGAGAAAACTTCGAAAATAAACCAATTAACGACAAAGTAAATATATATATATACACATTAAATATCACCAGGGCTTGATTTTTGAGCAAAAATAATGGAGATTTGATTTATATTCGTGAAGATAAATAAAATAAAGTTTAAATGATAATAGCATGGCTTTTTTCCTTTGATATTTAAGATAATAGACATTATCATTTCTTTTCAGATAGCTGGATCAATGCAAGGTCGATTTTTTTTACATAGGGATTTAAATGGGCATCCCACGAGGATTCAACTCACGATTAAGTAATAATGGATCTGCGGGACTAACTTTTAAAAAATCCCCCTCTACCCAGGCGACGCCGGTAGCCGCTGCTAGTTTATATATAAACTAGAAGCGGCTAACGGCGTTGCCTTCTTAGAGGTGGGGACAAAAGTTAATATCGCAGATCCATTATTACATTAATCACGAGTTCGATCCTCGCAGGATGACCCATTATAATCCCTATGTAAAAAAAAAAAGACCTTGCGTTGATCCCGGCGTTGCTGGGTAGAGTGGTTTGGGGACAGAAGTTAGTTACGCATATCCATTATTACTGAATCATGCGTTGGATCCTCGCAGGATGACCCATTAAAATCCCTAAGTAATTCTGGGCGTTAGAAATTAAGTGCATGGACATTCCGAAAATAAAAATTAATGTCTTCCATTTAAAATAAATTAAATGCAAAAAATGCTGTTATTATTTGAATTTTCTTTTTTTAATCATCTTGGCAAATATAAATCAATTCTTCATCATTTTTAATCAAAAATCAAAATCTGATGATAGTGAAGGTGTACTTTATCGTTAATTGTTTTATTTTCATAGTTGCCTCCAGACATACATACACACGGGGTCGGTGTACGCGCCCGCCCCGGGTTAAAATCCGAGCGTCG
>CM042172.1:15784327-15804327 GCA_023376005.1 Doryteuthis pealeii
TTTCCCCATGAATTCCGTTTGGACTAATTGGCTTATTGAGGACAAAAGATGTCCGCCATGCATTTAAATATTTAATCTTTTACCCCATGGCTGCCATCTGCACTCTACAACTAATTTAAAATGCACATGCTGCATATTTCTGCATGATAAAACAAAAAACTTTTACAGCAAGTCAATACTTGCTTTATATAATGGCGTAGTATGGACGCGTGTGGTCTAGTGGTTAGAGACGTAGGAAATGGATTCGTCGATCCGAGTTCAATTCCTGGACGAAGCTGTTTGCATTCCACATAGCGCTAATATCCTTGGGAAAGGTATGAATCCAATTCTCCCTCCAGCTATGTCAGGGCAGATTGGGCTATTTAACCATGGCTAGGTAACCAGTCTAGGAGAAGGAAAACTATGAATTCAAACCTGTTAAACCGAATAATAAATTGACCCTGTGTCGTATCCTGCTCGTGCGGAGGGGTTGGTCAATATATATATATATATATATATATATATATTATATAGAGAGAGAGAGAGAGAGAGAGAGAGAAGATATATCAATATATGCACCTTGAAATTTCCCCATGAATTCCTTTTGGACTAATTGGCTTATTTAGGACAATTCTTCCACCAAATTTTCTCCCGGTGCCAATTTTCTAAACTCTAGCCTGGCACATTTGGTTTTCTGTGTCGTTCATTTTTCTGTTTTTTTTGTGGGGTGTGGGGTGTGTGGGGTGGAACAGCCTCATTCTCGCTATTCCGATTTACTCCAATTTCTTCCACGACCACTTTATTATTATTATTTTTCAATGGTTAACGTCCATTCATGTTCTTTGCGCTAAGTCACATGCCCGTCTATACTCTCATTGGTAGGCGACATGTCAATCACATTAACCACGCCTTTTTCTTTCTTTTTTTTATCAAACGATCTCATTTGCATAGAATGCTCCGCCTACACACACGGGCAACAGCGGCATTATTCGATTTTTGTTAAAGTACTCTGACTGCCGATGCGTTTTTTTCAAGTCTTGCATTTTTCAATGAATTCCTTAATCCCCCTTCCCTCCATTCCCCTCCTTCCGTTTTTCTTTTCTTCCTTCCTTCCTTCCTTCATCTAATCCTTTATTCTGTCATTCTGTCATTCTATCATTCTCTCATTTCCTCCTTGTATAATTCTGCTAACTTCTCCAATTTGGACTCATAGCCTAGTGTATAAAGGAGTTAGGTTAAGACAGTTCTAAGTGACAGTTAACTCTAGACTGCAGGTTCAATCTAGGTCAGGGGCATCAGTAACATAGAATAATAATTAACACGGCTTAACACTTGTGTCTCAGCTATGGTTAGCAGAATGAGAATAGGATACCCCCGTTGACAGAATAAGTTGAAAGTTCCATGATGGCTCCCGATTACGACAAGAAGTTTCCTGATTACAACAAGAAGGTTCCAGAGTCTGAGAAGGTTCCCGAGTCCAAGAATGTTCCCGAGTCCGGGAAGAAATACCCGAAGAAAGACCATCAAGAATTGTCACACAGAACTCATTGCTACAAGATCTGTAATGGATGCTCAAAGAATTGGTCACCCTTACAATTCCAGTGACCTGGAGGTAGTGAAATCAGTTCATAAATTGTTTACCCATAGTCCACAAAAGTCCATTCGACAAGCAGCAAGGGAAAATGGCCTCTCTTTTCACTGTGTACGAATTCTGCTCGGGGAGGAGCTTAAAATAGCGAGTTACTTTACACATCACATTGCGTGTATATATATATATATATATATATATATATATATATATATATATATATATATGTTCTGTTAAACGCCACAGACAATTCAAGTCTGAGGAATTTTTTTTATGGTCCTTTCAATTTTCCTAGCGATCTTTTTCGTGCCCCCCTCAACCTACAGAAAAATTTTAACAGAAAACACACTCACACTCCATAAAGAAAAAAACAAACAAAAACTGCAAATAATGGAAGCACTCTATATCAAATTAAAAAAACCTACCTTAAACAAAATAAACTTTCAAACCAGTAAACACGTCCTCCAATGCTTATAAAAAATCCCACTCTAACCATTCCCAACTCCCTTCCTCACAATTCTGTATCCCCCTCAAAAACCCATTAATCCATTGTTTCGTACTAACTACCACCACCACTCTTACGCTACTACTCGTTCTTCTATAAAAACGAGGCACTTGAAAACTTAACATCGTTTCCCCACCTGATGATGGCTGATAAACCAGCCGAAAGCGCTCGAAAAAAACAAAGATTTGGTGGACTATTACAACTTCTCCACCCAAACACGAAAAAGATCGCTAGGAAAAATTGAAAGGACCATAAAAAACTCCTCAGACTTGAATTGTCTGTGGCGTTTAACAGAACATGTCTAAAAGAAAAAAAAATGCTGCCGAAGTATACATATATATATATTATATATATATATATATATATATATATATATATATATATATATATATGCGTCATCATATGATCTTCACCTTCCATTTGTGCACATGCATTGATCACGTCATTGGTTTTCGTAAATAAACGCGCATATAAAAAATAACAGTTAATAACATCATATTCACACATTCACTATACACTTAACATCTTTCATTTTGTCCCTCACATAAACATTACTTAACAGTGTCCTGAAGATGGTACAATATACCGAAATGCTTAAGTATTGACACAAAAAATTGTTTCCCCTAATCATAACATCCTGTGTTTGTTATATTTTTAAAAATATTTCTTCTTCATATATATATATATATATATATATATATATATATATATATATATACACATATATATATATATCAAGTTCCTCTCTATACATCCATATCTATCCCAGGATATTCATATTTATGTATCTATGCTTGTATATTCATGTAAGTATATTTGTCCGTCTGATTATATATATATATATATATATATATATATATATATATATCCCTTTATATTCATATCAATCTCTCTCTTTCTCATATATATATATATATACATATGTGTGTGTATGTGTGTGTGTGTATATATATGTGTGTGAAGATAGGATGGTCGGAGTAAAATCCGTCAGTATGAGGTAGGTAAAAGGATAGTGAACAAAAAATAGTAACTCCAAACAAATCTAAGAGTTGAAATATTTCGTCCTATTCATAAGGACATCTTCAGTCAAATGATTTTTATTCAAAGCAAAAATTACGTACATGTGATTTGATGAGGGAGTGAGTTAGTAGCAGAAATGAAGGGTAGGGAGGTTAAGGGCGGAATAAGGGATGAGGATAACATGAATGAAGTGTAGGGAAAGTTTACAGGAAGCAGGGAAGAGGCTAGGATCTAGATGGGCAAAGGGGTAGGTCGAGGGAGGAGGGTAAAGTTCATGTGTATGTGTATGTTTGTGTATATATCCCTGTATATTCATATCGATGATTGGGAGTCCCTGACATTTGATCGTGTGCAATGGAGGGTTGCGATATACAGGGGTACAAAACTGTTTGAAGCTGCAAGGGTGGACCGAGCAGAATTCAGGAGAATGTGCTGAAAATGAAAAACTATGTCGGCCAATTCTGGTGATGTGCGGATCTGAAGGGAGTGTGACCGGGCCCTGTTGTCAAAGGAAGGCTGGGTCAATCCCATTAAATCACATGAGAGCTACTCGACTGCAATTGTTATCTCTACCATGCCACACTCTGATTTCCAGCATGATCCCCAACACGAGGACTTATTTTATGTTGTCGCTGCACAAATGTGTGCCGAACAGCTGGAGGTCTCAACTTCACATGAAAGTTCACAGTGATGAGTATACAACACCTGTCGCTCAATCAACACCGATCGTTATGCGTGCGTTATGCAATATATTCGAAGATTCGCAAGACGTTGGCAGGATTGAAAAGTCATGAACGAGCTCACAAACGGACAATGAATGAAGGAGTGGCAGTTGCCTGACAAGAAGTTGCGATCAATATTTTCACATCTATCAATATATCTATCTATCTATCTATCTATCCCAGTATATTTAGATGTACTTACGTATGTATCTACCTAGCTACCAATCTTATTTTAGTTCACACGCCAAAAAAATCCAACCAGTTACTTTATTTATTTTTATAAGACATCATTTTTCTTCTTTCTTTTTTCTTCTCCCCCCACCCCCGGACCTGTTTTATATCCTCTCCTTTTTTTCCCGCTCTTTTCTTCCATCTTTCCATTCTTCCGTCGTCATTATGCCTCTTAAAAAAATTCCCATAGCCATTTGGAAGACATTGCATTTGATAAAATTGTGACATTTTTATTGATCGCACAGTCTCTTGGATGCCCCCCACCGCCCCCCGAACTCTTGTTCTTACAATGCCTGACCCCCACCCTCATCCCCGCCCGCACCCTCACTCTCTCCAATTTTCTGTTGAAGTGACAAGTTTATTTTCTGTTGTTCATCCAACTTGAATGACGTCAAAAATTCTGACTGTAAAAATCTAAGCGACTGTATTAATAGTAACGATAAAAAAAAATGTATACCTTACTGCTACGAAATATTTGGCTTGTACGAATTCTGTAGTATAGGCACCCGTTGTGTAATGGTTATCGACGTAGTTATTTCACACATCGATCAGATTAAAAATGTGTTAAAAATATAGTAGGGCTGAGTGGGTTCTTTAACCTTAATATGACAACCAATCTAGGAGAAGAAAACATGAAACATTCTGCCCGTAAAGATCTAAGCGACTGTATCAATTGTAACAATAAAAACGTATACCTACTGCTACGAAATATTTTGCTTATACGAGTTCCGTACGAGTTCTGCAGCGGCACTCGTTATGTAATGGTTATCATCATAGTTATTGCACACATCGATCAGATTAAAAATATGTAAAAAATAGTAGGGCAGACTGGGTTCTTTAACCTTAATGTGTCAGCCAATCCAGGAGAAGGAAAATCGGAATTAAAACCCGATAAACACCGCTGGTGCCGTGGTCACGTGATTATCCTCGAAAGAATTGAGACCTCAATCCAAGCTAAAATATGGAAAAAAATAGTAGGGCAGACTGGGTTCTTTAACCTTAATGTGTCAGCCAATCCAGGAGAAGGAAAATCGGAATTAAAACCCGCTAAACACCGCTGGTGCCGTGGTCACGTGATTATCCTCGAAGGAATTGGAGACCTCAATCCGAGCTAAAATATGTAAAAAATAGTAGGGCAGACTGGGTTCTTTAACCTTAATGTGTCAGCCAATCTAGGAGAAGGAAAAAAGTTCTGCCTGTAAAAATCTAAGCAATTTTATCAATAGTCGCAATAAAAACGTATACGAGTTCTGTAGAATAATCGCTCCTCGGTTATTAATGATTATCGTCGTAAGTATTGCACACATCGATCAGAATTAAAATATGGAAAAATATTAGAGCTGACTGGGTTCTTTAATCATAATTTATCAACCAATCTAGGAGAAGGAAAATCAGAATTCAAACCCGTTAAACACCGCTGGTGCCGTGGTCATGTTGGCTATCCCCGTAGGAATTGGAGACATCAATCCGAGTTAAAATATGGAAAAATAGTAGGGCAGACTGGGTTCTTTAAGCTTAATATGCCAACCAATCTGGGAGAAGAAAACATGAAACATTCTGCCCGTAAAGATCTAAGCGACTGTATCAATTGTAACAATAAAAACATATACCTACTGCTACGAAATATTTTGCTTATACGAGTTCTGTACGAGTTCTGCAGCGGCACTCGTTATGTAATGGTTATCGTCATAGTTATTGCACACATCGATCAGAGATAAAATATGGAAAAAATAGTAGGGCAGACTGGGTTCTTTAACCTTAATGTGATAACCAATCTAGAACGAGAAAAACAAAAGAAGTTACGTCTGTAAAATCTAAGCGACTGTATTAATAGTAACAATAAAAATGTCTACCTACTGGTAGGAAATATTTTGCTTATACGAGTTCTGTACGTGTGGTGTAATGGTTAAAGTCATGGGAAATGGACTCATCGCCCCGAGTTCAAATCCTGGATGTGGTAATTGCATTTCACTTTGCGCTAATACCCTTGGGAAAAGTATGAATCCTACTCTCCCTCCAGCTATGGGTAAATAGTAGGGCAGACTGGGCTCTTTAACCTTGGCTAGGTAACCAGTCTAGGAGAAGGAAAACTCTGAATTTAAACCTGTTAAACTCCGCCTAAGAAATTGACCTTGTGTCACATCCTGCTCGTGGGGAGGGGTTTGGTAAATATATATACGAGTTCTGTACTATTCTGCTCCGGCACTCGTTGTGTAATGGTTATCATCATAGTTATTGCACACATCGATCAGAGATAAAATATGGGAAACATAGTAGGGCAGACTGGGTTCTTTAACCTTAACGTGTCAACCAATCCAGGAGAAGGAAAATCGGAATTCAAACCCGTTAAACACGTGATTATCCTCGTAGGAATTGGAGACATCTATCCGAGTTAAAATATTGAAAAAAATAATTGGGCTGACTGGGTACTTTAACCTTAATGTGATAACCAATCTAGAAGAAGAAAAACAAAAGAAAAATCTAAGTGACTGTATTAATAGTAACAATAAAAATGTCTACCTACTGCTACAAAATATTTTGCCTATACGAGTTCTGTAGTATAGGCGCTCATAGTGTAATCGTTATTGTCATAGTATTTGGACACTTTGATCCGAGTTCAAATATGGAGGAAAGAGTAGGGATGATTGGATTCTGTAACTTTGGTGTGTCAACCAATCTTGGAAAAAGAAAACTGAATTCAAACCTGATAAACACCGCTAAAGAAATTGGCATAGTGTCGTATTCTACTTCTGAAGAGGGGTGATATATATATATATATAATATATATATATATATATATATATATATATTATTATATATATTATTTATATATATTATTATATATATTATTTATATATATTTATACACACACACACACACAACCATAAAAAAATGCACAATGTTTCCTTCAATACACACACTAACAGCACTACATACTCACACCTTAAAATAGAATATTTGATGTCATATTTCAAAACCGTCTCCTTTTTTCAAACTTCAGAAAAATTTTTTTAAACAGACTGAATAAGAAGGATTACCACTCACTTTTTCTCATCATTCTGTGATATATCATTTCTTATCTTATGCCCTGAAGATGATCTATTTAATAGATCGAAACACTGCAGCGTCGGCCAATAAACTCACCACTTAACCCATTTAAACATGTGTTTTTTCAATTTTCTTGATATATTACATATATATATATATATATGAGAAGAAAATATTTAAAAAATATAACAAACACGGGATGTTATGATTAGAGGAAACAATTTTATGTGTTAATACTTGAGCATTTCGGTATATTGTACCATCATCAGGACACTGTTAAGTAATGTTTTTTGGGGGACAAAATGAAGCTCATCACTTTACCGTACAGATTCCTGTGCTACTCATACACTGAGTTGGCGAGGGCAGGGGCCAGATAATAATAGAAGAATTCGTATATTGTGATATACTAAAATTGCCTCAAATATTAAGGAAACCTGTGGGTTAATCAATCGTCTATCAAAGTTTTTCTTGGTTGGTTGTCATCTGTAATTTGCTAGACATGCTTTCTCTAAACACAACATTTTTCAGTGCCATTTTTGCATTGCAAAACAAGACGATTTCACACCGAAAGAAATAGACATAACAGATAAAGTGATAAAACCAGAAAGAAAGTTAATAAGCCTGCGTAAAAGCGTATTCATCTTAAAAGAGGAAAATTTCTTAAAAAGAAAATTAGTGAACCCTTATAATTAGATATTTAATCTAAGTTAATATTTATTCTTTTTTTCGACCAATCTCATCAGAGAAATTCATTGATAGATGGTTTGGACTTAAGATCAGGATTGTTGTTGAAAAAATAATTTTTTTTTTCATCAGGAAAGAGAAACGAGAAACTACGAACCATGCAGGGGGGGGGTCGAAATTTCTAGTTCCATCACACGAAAGGTTCAAACTGGGAGTATCAAACAGCAGTAGTCTGTGGAAATTTTTTTGTGTGCACAGGGCTGGCTGGTTTTTGGAGATATATAAGGACTCAAGTATTTGAAGTTGGAGATCGTTACTAGATATACCTAGGATGGAAAACATGGCTGGGTGGTAAGCACGACCGCATGTTGTAGAACGAAGAAAAAAAAACATCACAGGGACTAAATCAATTACAAACCGCATGCGAACTCAAAAGCCTTATGTAGACGATACGCAGAAAGAATTAGAAATAATGATAAAAAGTATAAAAAGTAATCTATGGGTGAAAAGTGTTGGAGCCAATATGGAGCCAACAATAAAACTAAATCAATTAACCACGTATTGTCTGATTCCAGAACAGATTGAATATAAACTATTCATTGGAAACCATGCAAATACTGCAAGGTACTGTTGGTACTATAATATATTATATATATATATATATATATATATATATATATATATTATATATATTATATATACAACCAGATAGAATAAGAGAGAGCCAGAGAGCCCAACCCCGATAGAATGAGAGGGGGCGACAGAGAGACAACCAGACAGACTGAAAGAGGACAGAGAGCATATATATATATATATATATATATATATATATATAATATATATATATATATTATTATATATATTTATTTTAATTTATTTTTTGGAGAAATGAAAATAACGTGTAAAAATTGTATTTATTAATTAATTAATTAATTAATTAATTCTTCTTCTTCTTCTTCTTCTTCTTCTTCTTCTTATTATTATTATTATTATTATTATTATTATTATTATTATTATTTACTCCTTTTGAGTTTTCCCATCAGCATTACCTGATGGTCTTTCACTGGAGTCTGAGTGACAGCAAGTCTCCTCAGGTCTCCAGGACTCTTCTGAGTATTCTGGCAGATTGCAGCAGTGCAGTGTTCTGAATGGTATCAATTCTTCCTCTGATTTCCAAACTTTCCAAACCCTTTACCAATCTTTTGGGACTGTTCCAAGTGCACCAACTACAATTGGTATCACTTTCACTTTCATATTCCATAACCTTTTCAGTTCTCTGGCAAGGTCTAGATATTTGTCCATTTTTTCATTTTCCTTTAGCTTCACCCTGTGATCTGCTGGCACCGCAAAATCCTTTTTTGGAATTAGAAGCTCAAATTTTGGCGATTGTCTAACTTTAACAATAATACTAAGCATATATTTATTAAAATCAAATTTTTAATATCAATATTCAAATTATCCTTCCCGTTCACACTGTAAACCGCATTTTGATGTATATATAAATACAATTGCATGTTATTAATATACAGCATTAATAATGTAAAACAATTGAGATTTTTTTAAAAGTCATGGAGAATGTGACGCAAACAACTAAGGGAATTATGACTTGAAGAGTAATATAATTTCCGTTACACACAGACAGACACACGGTCTCCATTATAATAAGATCTTATGTCCGTCAAAGACGCGCCTCCACCGTCACGTGACAAACGCGCCACAAACTCGTGCGTACGAAAATATGGTAAAAATATTCACTCGAATTTGGAACCATGCCAGAACCGAAAAGAATTGAGAATGCGGGAAGTAGGAATTCTGGGAAAATTTGAGAATTTCCAGACTACCGTGTTGTTTGGGTCGGCGAGGGTACTGGGTGGGGGGAAGCTAATGTAACTTTGACGAGAGATAGGCTCGAACCTGATCCCATGGGACAACAAACAGACATCGGATGTAAACATACAAATGCATGAAATGGACTCTCGATGTTAATATACGCCTGGACCTATCGTTTTTGTTTAGGGGGAGTAGGGATAAAGAAGGGGGGTTATTTAGCGCGGGAAGAAAAAAAAGGGGGGGGGGGAGATAATTCGAAATCCATTAATTATGAAAACGTTGACCCACCGACCTTCTTAATACCCCCGGGATATCTCAGGCTTCACTCTATATCGTCCCGAGTAGAGGCAAGTGCTGTAATGATTAGTCATAGGAAATGAATTTGTCGACGCGAGTTCAAATCCGGGACGCTACTGTTTGCATTTCACATAGCAATAATGCCTTGGGAAAGGTATGCATCAACTACACTTCCTCCAGCTATAGGTGAATTCCAAGGAGCATATTAGCCAATTTTTTTTAAGACAACGCACCTGTTATCAAAAAAAAAAATTGATAATAAATATTTGTCAATTTTTATGAAAATTATTGCGAACAAAAACGTGAATCAATTGATCCAATAATAATAATAATTATGCAAAAAAATAAATTTTGACCATACAGCAAAATGGTATATGCATAAACCAGAATCTGTTCTTGAGAACGAAACGTTTAAAATTCTCTGGGACTTTGAAATAAAAACGGATCACCTTATCCCAGCAAGAAGACCAGATCTAGTGCTGATAAACAAAAAAGAAAGAACTTTTCAGCTGGTGGATTTTGCAGTTCCAGCAGATCACAGGGTGAAGCTAAAGGAAAATGAAAAAAATGTACAAATACCTGGACCTTGCCAGAGAACTGAAAAGGTTATGGAATATGAAAGTCAAAGTGATACCAATTGTAGTTGGTGCACTTGGAACAGTCCCAAAAGGATTGGAAAAGGGTTTGGAAAGTTTGGAAACCAGAGGAAGAATTGAAACCATTCAGAACACTGCACTGCTGCAATCTGCCAGAATACTCAGAAGAGCCCTGGAGACCTGAGGAGACTTGCTGTCACTCAGACTCCAGTGAAAGACCATCAGCTAACACTGATGTGAAAGCTCAAAGGAGTAAATAATAATAATACTAATATTAATAATAAAATATTATCAATAACAATAATAATCTTATTATAATGGAGATTGTGAGTTTTTCTATCTGTAACCGAAACTATATTACTACTCAAGTGACAATTCCCTTAGTTATTTACGTTACATTCTCCATGATTATCATTTTATCTTAAAACCTCAATTATTAATAAAATGGTTTTACATTATTGATACTGTTGACCATATCTACATACTGATAACATTCAATTGTATTTATATACAACAAAATAGCGGTTTACAATGTGAACGGGAAGGCTAATTTGCATATTGATATTAAAATTTGATTTTAATAAATATGTGTTTGGTATTATTGATTTCTAATTGTTTGGTTTTATCTTAATGAATATGAGCAAATATCTCCTCAATAAATCTTAAAAGAAATCCATTAACAAAAAGAAATAACTGTAATTTTATTCTTTACTTTCTATTTTAACTAAATAGTTAAAGTAGGAAAATTTAGCAATGAAAGACGGAAGTGATGGAAGAGTAAGTTTCAGTTGTTCTATTTTTGGATTATACCCCCCTTTTGTTTCAAATCTTTTTATCTGCATTCTTATTTAGTTTCATTAGCCTTTCTAATTTGATATAATATTTTATTACATTAAAACTTAAATACTTGCACCCGGAGGGTGCATATATTTGCTAGTATTAATAATAATAATAAAATATTAACAATAACAATGGCAATAATAATAATAATAATAATAATAATAATAATAATAATAATAATAATAAAATATTAACAATAACAATAACAATAATAATAATTATTAATAATAATAATAAAAATAATAATAATATTAATAATAAAATATTAACAATAACAACAACAACAACAACAACAATAATAATAATAATAATAATAATAATAATAAATAATAATAATAATAATAATAATAATAATAATGTGAAACAGGGATAAATGCAGCAGAGATTTGCTTTATCCTCTTTTTTTTAAGCGTTATCTCCCCCCCCCCGGCCCGCCATGTTGCTCTCACTATAATTTTTATGATGATGATCGAATTAGCAATGAAAGTTAGAAAGAAAGAACAATGCAAACTTCTTAAAAGCTTAGTTGTTCCATTATCGGCTTTGTTCTACTGATCAATACTATCTTCCGGTAACTATTGAAAAGACGATAGATAGCGCCATCTATAACCACTCAGATTTGACGTTCAATATGGCTTCCCCTTGGAAACCACTGACTTCATTCTTCATCTTTGTTTTTAGGTTTTTATTATGTTTTTAATTTTTTTTTTATTCTGCATAATGTTTTTTTTTTTCTTTTTTGGTTGAATTTTATTTTTGGACAGAAAGCACCGATTTCTTCATCTTTTCCATCTTTTCCGATTTTCTTTCTATTATTTGAATTTTTATTTTTGGGACAGAAATTAAATGATTAATCTAAATCCGAAGATGAAAAGAGAAAGATGGAAAGAGAAAAGAAGGAGAATTTAAAAAATAGAAAGAAGAAAAAAGGAAAAAAAAAAAAAAAAAAAAAGAAAGAAAAAAAGAAAGTTAAATAATGTTTTAAACTAAAACACGGAGAAATATTCGATCAACTATAAAAAAATGGCCGTTATATTATTAGCATTTTGGTTTGTTGCTTGCTTTAGAGGCATATAAAACGATGCGGATTATTTAATGCAAAATATTAAGCAAGGCGGGAACGGTCGTACTGTTTAATGACACGAGTATTAATAGATATTCCTAACATTTTTATGATGGTTTGTTTTGTTTTGTTTTGTTTTGTTTTACGGCATATCATGTCATTTAATTCCGACAAAGTTTTGAAATAAATTCAGTCTTAATGGATAATCAAATTTTGTTTATAAACTCATGTTTTTCTATTCAACCCATAGATGGGACCCTAACAGGTACTACCACTCCGGGTCAGACTTTACCAGGGAGCAATGGTGATGGAGGGGTGCTCCACATTCCTCAAACCTCAAAAACTGGAACCTCACCATCAGATTGAGTTTAACGTCATTCCCAAGACATGTAGACCCTCAGCCTCCACCTTCTAGCACCCATATGATAAAAGGGTTTGGGGTTTGTCACAAGGGAAATAGAGTTGGGAAAATCATATAGTTGCTAGGGCTTGACGACGTGACCAGCCGATTGATCGGAGGGGGCCTCTCCAACCGGACGTCTAGCCCAAGAAAGGGCCAAAGTGGAGTATTGCAAGTCATGGTCTGATCATCCACCTGGGTTCTATCCTTAAGCATCACGGTCGCCACCCACGGCCAACAGATGGTCCCATTGAGGGAGTCTTACCCCTCTGCAGAGATGCAGTCGGTGCATTCTAACGCTCCACCGACAGGCTGGGATAGTATTGGGCCTCTCCGACCGCCCGACTAGCACAAATAAATAAAGTGAAGTAGCATTAGATCAACTATAAAAATATCGGTTATATTATTAGCATATTAGATTGATTACTGCATTGAGGAGGCAGCAAAAAACATGTGAACTCTGATAAAACTGAGTTCATGAGCTTCAAAAAGATAGGAGACATCACATTAGACGGTAAGCCCCTTAAGCCAGTAGAACAACTCATATACCTAGGGAGTAATATCTCATCCACAGATAACGATATTAATACACGAATAGGAAAGGCATGGATGGCCATGAACAAATTGCCTGTCATATAGAAATCTGATCTCACTGACAAGCTAAAGCGACATCTCTTCCAGGCTGTAGTCATATCAGTACTGCTGTATGGCTGCACCACCTGGACCCTAACGAGGCGCCTCGAGAATAAGCTAGATGGGAGCTGCACAAGAATGCTGCGAGCAGTATTGAACAAGTCGTGGAAACAGCACCCCACAAGGGAGCAGCTGTATGGTCACCTGCCCCCTATCTCACAGACTATCTGAGTGAGATGGACTAGGCATGCAGGGCACTGCTGGAGAAGCAAGAACGAACTCATAAGCGATGTTCTCCTGTGGAAGCCAACACATGAAATGCATGTGTGGGGCGCCCGGCAATGACCTACATTGACCAGCTATGTAAAGATGCTGGCTGCAGAGAGGAAGAACTCCCTGGGGCGATGAATGATAGGGAAGGTTGGCGAGAGATTGTCATGGATATCCGTGCTGCCTGCGCGACATGGTGATGATGAGATTGATATGAAAGTAGAGCGAGATGTTAATGGATTCACGAGAGGAACAATTTCAATTGGTTTCGCATTAAACTTTTTTCATTGGTTTATTTTTCTCTTTGTTATATTAAAGCATTGGAGAGGAAGAAATAACCTTTTGTGTTTCTTTCGCTTTCTTTCTACAACGGCTTAAATAACGACAGACACTCGTTGTGTTAAGCCAATTGAAGGTTAAAGAACATCAAAGATGTCCGCCATGCATTTAAATATTTAATCTTTTACCCCATGGCTGCCATCTGCACTCTACAACTAATTTAAAATGCACATGCTGCATATTTCTGCATGACAAAACAAAAAACTTTTACAGCAAGTCAATACTTGCCTTATATAATAGTGAAGTATGGCCGCGTGTGGTCTAGTGGTTAGAGATGTAGGAAATGGATTCGTCGACCCGAGTTCAATTCCTGGACGAAGCTGTTTGCATTTCACATAGCGCTAATATCCTTGGGAAAGGTATGAATCCAATTCTCCCTCCAGCTATGGGTAAATAGCAGAGCAGATTGGGCTATTTAACCATGTCTAGGTAACCAGTCTAGGAGAAGGAAAACTATGAATTCAAACCTGTTAAACCGATTTATAAATTGACCTTGTGTCGCATCCTGCTCGTGCGGAGGGGTTGGTGTATATATATATATATATATATAATATATATATATATATATTGTATAACTTTTTTCTTTTTTGCAACGTCAAGGCTTTTGTTTTGAACTCATATGATTTTCGTTTCCGCTCATAACAACACGGATTATAAACAAGCTCTGATGATGATTTTCATAAAATCGAAATATTGTTCAATATCAGCGAAGTTATAAAATGTTTTCACTTTAATAGCATTTTGTGGTGTTTTCATATCTTTATATATATATATATATATATATATATATATATATATATATATATGTGTGTGTGTGTGTGTGTGTGTGTGTGTGTATAATAGCGTAGTAAGATTGTTTGGTTCGAGGGTCGGGAAACTGGCATTGTTGAGCAAGACCTGGATAATTAACCACGGTCTCTTTTTCTTACACCCCTATGGTCGAAAGATTTTTCGACAGTCCTTCGAAATTGTAAATATTTCATATTTTTCTGTAAGATATATGTATAAACTTACATATTAAAAAAATTCTATAAATTTCTTATTCATAGCAGTGAAATAAATCCCGTTAAAAAGAGCACTGAAATAAAGATTTCGACACATACAGATTTTAGTTCATAAAATTCTCGCATTTAAATTGCTCTGGGTATGACGTTAAATTGTATCTGATGGTAAAGTTTCAATTTCTGAACCCTGGGTAGTATGGGGTACCCCGTCATCGCCATTACTCATAGGTCTACACTGACTCTGAGTGGTAGATCTTTTTTAGGGTTCTATCTATGGATTAACTAGAAAATTGTGTTTAAAAAATGTGTTAAACAAATTGAGTTAAAAAGAACTGAATACCAATTAAACATGCATAAAACAAAACATCTTCGGCATAAAATAACCCAAGGGTTGACATGCCGTAAAATCCAACAAATCAAACCATTACGTTATGTTTCATTTATTTTTTCGCTAGTTTTAAATCGTGGGGTATTATTTGGATTATTTGGACATTGTCCTCATCTTTATTGTTATCTACACTATTTCTCTGAATTTCTTGATAATTAGTATTGTCCTCATCTTTATTGTTATCTACAATATTTCTCTGAATTTTTAGTTAGATAGTATTATTTGGAGGCTAATTAGTATTATTTGGATTATTCGGACTATTGTCCTCATCTTTATTGTTATCTACATTATTTCTCTGAATTTTTAAGATGAGGCTTGACAATTAGTATTATTTGGATTACTCTGACTATTGTCCTCATATTTATTGTTATCTACACTATTTATTTGTTTTACTATACTTGTTTTAAATCATGGGGTATTTTAAAAAATCGCTATACTTATGAATAAAAATAAAATTAAAAATTTCACGATTGTTTCCTTCCCTTGGTTCACTCTGATTCGGTATGGTAGTACCTGTTAGGGTCCGATCTATGGATTACAAAGAAAAAATGAGTTTAAAAAATGTGATAAACAAATTGAGTTTTAAAAACATGAATACCCATCAAATCGTCTTCGACATAAAATAATCCAACAAGGGTTGGCATGTCGTAAAGACTGTAAAACAATATACTATGCACAACTCCTTTGATCAGTAGACCCAGCATAGTTATCAATAATATATGAGAGATACTGATTTGAAAAGAAATGATGATTTTGAAGTTTCTGTAATGTACAGAGACACCAAATATGACGTATTTGGAAGGAAAACAGATGCCACAACAGAAAAAGATTCAATTTAAAAAAACAAAACAAAAAATAAACAGATGCCCCATAAAAGATCTGAAGATACAGAAGTCAAAACGTTGTACAAAGAAAGCAATGAAAGGCAAGAGAGATAGTCTGGAAAAAAATCAGTATCAATCAAATGCTGTTGTTTAGAAAAACATTTATATGCCATGTAAAAAAATCTCCCTTCTTCATAGTACAGTTAAAATTACATTAAATTTCATGGTATCATTATAGTATGTGGCCTACCTTTTGAATATGGCCTACGAAATCATGTATCTCTTATAGTATGTGGCCTACCATATTATAAGTTTATAATAATAACTGCTAACCCTAATCCTAACCCTATTTGAGAATTTTAGAATATTTTAGAATTAAATAGATCTCTGATTCATGTAAATTATGGATAGATTCTTTTTTTAATTATTCTTAATTACTATATACAGCTTATGACTGAATTGCATTTCTTGAAATTGAATATATGTGAAAAATAATTAGTTTCAATAAATTGCCTACTACTTATATCTATAAATATGCTCTTGCTGAGGTAGGACACATTCAAACATGGAGGGCCACATACTATAACAGAATCAAAAAGGTAGGCCACATACTATAAAAGAACCAATTTAATTAATTTTTGATCGTCTTAAATCATGTGTTTAAAAGAAAAACGTAAAATTTTGGCCAGGCTTATTAATAAAGTGTAAAATTAAAAATTTCACGGTTGTTTTCTTTGTAGGCTTTGAAAATATTTGTCAGCTTTAAATGCAATCTTTAAAAAAACAGAAGGAAGAAAAAAAACGCCATTACCATAACGTCGATGCGAGAAAACTATCAAATTCTCGTCAATTCTCGCGTACTCTCGTTTCCATTTATCACACATAAGTGATGCCAACATTCACGTTTTTTTGGTTATTAACATACAGTATGACTAAATATTTTATAACGATTCTGAAAATTAATTTATCTTTGCATATTTATTTCCGTTTTATACGGTGGCTAACGTTTATCTGTTGGCAAACATCTGCTCGAGTGGAATTAGTCCAGAATAAACGAAGAAATACATAAATAAATGAAGAAAAATAACACCTTTTTTTTTCAAGATGGCTGCCGTCGTGTTGATTCGTATTGGGTTTTCTGGCGAGACGGAAATATAATTAGTAAATATTTATGGCTTCTTATACTTTCTCCTCAAGGGCTGGTTTTTTTTTTATCGGGACGAGTAGCTTATTGGTCAGAAATATGGGATCTATCTATCTATCTATCTATCTATCTATCTATCCGAAGTTTGCTTCTATCTATCTATCTATCTATCTATCTATCGAAGTTTGCTTCTATCTATCTATCTATCTATCTATCTATATCTATCTATCTATCTATCTATCTATCTATCTATCTATCTCTATCTATCTATCTATCTATCTATCTTGCTTCTATCTATCTATCTATCTATCTATCTATCTATCTAAAGTTTGCTTCTATCTATCTATCTATCTATCTATCTATCTATCTATCTATCTATCGAAGTTTGCTTCTATCTATCTATCTATCTATCTATCTATCTATCTATCTATCTATCTATCCGAAATGTGCTTCTATCTATCTATCTATCTATCTATCTATCTATCTATCTAGCTTATCTATCTATCTATCTATCTATCTATCTATCTATCTATCTATCTATCTATCTGAATCTTATATCTAATCTATCTATCTATCTATCTATCTATCTATCTATCTATCTATCTATCTATCTATCTATCTATCTATCTATCTACTTATATCTAATCTATCTATCTATCTATCTATCTATCTATCTATCTATCTATCTATCTATGAAGTTTGCTTATATCTATCTATCTATCTATCTATCTATCTATCTATCTATCTATCTATCTATCTATCTGAAGTTTGCTTATATCTACCCATCTATCTATCTATCTATCTATCTATCTATCTGAAGTTTGCTTATATCTATCTATCTATATGAGGTTTGCTTATATCTATCTATCTATCTATCCGAAGTTTGCTTCTATCTATCTATCTATCTATCTATCTATCTATCTATCTATCTATCCGAAGTTTGCTTATATCTATCTATTCTATCTATCTAATCTAAATATAATCATATCTATAGCAGTTTAATAATGTATATCTATTGATCTATCAATGTAAATATGTCCTTATCTATTTATCTATCTATCTATTTATCTATTTATATTTATTTTTTCGGCACGAGTAATCGTATGTGATCTATCACTCTATCTGTCTATCTATCTAAGGTTTTCTAGTATCTCTCTATCTTTATATATATCTGTCTAAATCTAATAATATCTATCGCAGTCTAATAATAATAATAATAATAATAATAATGATATATATATATATATATATATATATATACAACTCTGTTGCCATTACTCCCATGTCCACTGCAGAACTCGGTGTTGTAGTTCGTGTTAATGACTCATCTCTGAATCATCGTGTTTTGACGAATCGTTTGGGTCGTTTGGGTCTGCTGACACCATGAGTGCGTCGTTTTCGGGGTCAGAGATTTAATGACCCCTCATTTCTCACTATGTCACTGAAGGGGATGCAGTGAATTTGTATAATAAATGTTCTAAACAAGGACAGATAACTTCGTAAGATTCTGTTTTCTTACTTAACTAGCAGGACCTGTGGATATATTACAGTATGATAATTCAATTATTATAATGTTTGATATGTTTACTTAAGAGCTATTGCTAAATAGTTCAATATGTAAAAATATAATAATCTTGATTTAACTCTCTCTCATTGTTTTCTTTTTCTTTCTTTCCTTCTTTTTCTATTTTCCTTTTTTAACAGATTAGCGTTATCGCTTCTGTGCACCCAACTTCTCTCAATATTTCCCCTACCCTCTTTCTTTTTTGTAATATTTTTCTGTGTAGCAAGTCCTTTTTCTTCCTTTACTTTCTTTATAATAAAAACGGAATCATCCATTATATAGCTGAGATGACGACACTGATAGGAAAAAAAACCTTTCGGCGGATAAGCAAAACCAGATAATCAGGATTTACATGTTTGTATTTCATTTTAGACGATTTGGATGGTATTACGGTGTATATTGAAATAACCTTCTCAAGTTTCAACGAGTAGGTAATAGTATATATATATATATATATTAAAATGTTTTTTTAAAAATTAGGCGTTATTGTGAAGCATTAAAAATAAATAAATGAATGAACTCGATATTATGGAGTATTGGATTCACTTATTTTAATTATTTTTTACATAAATTTTCAGGTCGTTAGATACTTTTTGTCAAATGTTACTGTTCAACGGTTTTTTGTCTCTGTTGTTATCGACAGTGGCAGGCGTTGTGAAATATTTGTAATAACGGAAAATTCCGATATCTGCGTTTAATCCCTTCACGTGCGTTTGTAATTTTTAGAATCCATTTAGATTCTGATTGTTTTCTAGATTGCGTTGTTGGAAATGCGTGTTCTAATAAGATGCATTTGAGGTGTGTAAGGTTGTGTGATAAGATGTTAAATAAGTTTGGGGAGTTTGTGTATTTTGGGTCGCGTGTAGAATATAGCGGTTGTAGGGTTTTGTGGTATTAGGGCCTTTGTCCTAGTTTGCATGTGTAACATTTGACAAAGGGTATCTAACGAACCTGAAAATTTATGTAAAAAATAATTAAAAAGTAAGTGAATCCAATACTCCATAATATCGAGTTCATTCATTTATTTATTT
>CM042172.1:15809327-15821827 GCA_023376005.1 Doryteuthis pealeii
GTTCAACCACCAGGATCCCGTCTTTAAGCACCATGAGTCGCCATTCAGGGCAAACAGGTAACCCTGCAGATGTGCAGTCGGCGGAAACTACAGCCCCAGGTGGCAGGGCGGATAAATAGATAGATATGGACAGACTGAAATAGATAGATAGATAGATATGGACATATTGAGATAGATAGATAGATAGATAGATAAGAACAGACTGAAATAGATTGATAGATAGATATATAGATAGATATGAACAGACTGAAACAGATAGATAGATAGATATGGACAGATTGAGATAGATAGATAGATAGATAGATAGATAAGAACAGACTGAAATAGATTAATAGATAGATATGAATGGACAGAAATAGATAGATCGATCGATAGATAGATACATAGATAGGTAGATAGATATGAACAGCCTGAACAGATAGGTAGGTAGATAGATATGACAGATAGATAGATAGATAGATAGATAGATAGATATGAACAGACTGAAACAGATAGGTAGATAGATAGATATGGACAGATTGAGATAGATAGATAGATAGATAAAAACAGACTGAAACAGATAGGTAGATAGATAGATATGACAGATTGAGATAGATAGATAGATAGATAGATAGATAGATAGATAAAAACAAACTGAAATAGATTGATAGAGAGATATGAACGGACAGAAATAGATATATAGGTAGATAGATAGATAGATAAAATCAGACTGAAACAGATAGGTAGATAGATAGATATGGACAGATTGAGATAGATAGATAGATAGATAGATAGATAGATAAGAACAGACTGAAATAGATTGATAGATAGATATGAACCGACTGAGATGGATAGATAGATATTATCAGGCAGTTAGATCGATCGATCGATAGATAGATATATACATAGATACATACATGTCAGTGTCCGTTAATACGTTGTTTTGTAAAACTAATAAATAGAGAAAAATAACGAAAGAAGAAAAAACACGAGAAAATAACAAAGTAAGAATAAAAAAAAAACTCTTCAAACAAAATATTGGGAAAATGCATTCGATACAAAGACAAATAGTTAAGGGAAGTCCATTATTATAGCAAACAATCTTTGTTTAATGTCACCAAGCGATATTTATTTCATTGCTTTGAAATCTTCGTCATTGTTTTTCCTTATTCATCTTTACGTGGTATATCCACACAGAGAGCGTATGGATATATAATAATAATAATAGTGTACTTATCTTTGTGACGAGATCTGTGGACGTAAACAATCAGACAAATTTGAGACTTACTTTCACTTTCATTTCTACTTTCACTTTTGGACACGTTGTGAAATCAAGTTGATCAATAGATTCAGAGAAAGGAAATAAACAGAAATATAGGATTGGATTGGATTGATATAAAGATACATACACAGGTAGTGATATACACATAAACATAAACAGACACACGCACACATATACAGATACAGATAAACACACATACACACACACACACACACACACACACACACACACACATATATATATATATATTAAAGAAATGGATACAATAGAAACCTTCTCGAGTTTCACCATAAGGATCTTCAAGAGATACATAGAGGGGAAGAAAGAGATAGCCACATAGTAAAGTAAGAGATGGGTCGGTTTTTTTTACTTTATTGCAAATTACGACTAATTAGAACCAATTAAAACAGATTTTTTCTAACATAATTCAATCCTAAAAGTAAGGAATAATTTAGTATAATTTTTGTGTTATTAAACTAAGCAGTAAAAAGCCTTTAGGATGCAAAAGTTTATCAACTTAGCTTTAGTATAATAATAGACATTAAGAATCCGTTACTCTGTTACGTGTGGTGTGCAAAATCATCTTACCTAACTTATATATATATATATATATATATATTATATATATATATTATATATATATATAATATATGAGAAGTAAATACACAAACGATGTGTTATGATATGGCTTTTTTTAGCCGACAATTTTGGGAGAATATGTGCTTAATTGAAGTCGTACCTAATTTTGAAAGTTAATTAATCAATAATTAATTAATTAGGCGGTCATACCTATTTAAATGTAAGGCTAAACAAATCGAGAAAAATCAATCTATGTATGTACATTTCGGCCTATTAGGCCTCATCAGCAGAGCTATAGATAGGAAGACCGCCTTGTGCGTGATTCGAAACCTGACTGTCAAGCTGACAGGCGAGGACCCTAATATATATATATTAAAGAAATCGATACAATAGAAACCTACTTAAGTTCCACCATTACGTTAACGTAACATCTTATTCAATGAACACACGTGTGATCGGCTGCAATTAATCGGTACCTCGATTAATTCAGTGGATTTAACCCTGAAGATCCTTATGGTGAAACTCGAGTAGGTTTCTATTGTATCCATTTCTTTAATAAGTTTGCTCTACTTTGTATTGAGCACTTTGTATTTGTTATATCGCTGACTTAATCCCTGGATTTTGTGCACCTCCAACGATCGTGCCCATATTCACCGGTAAGCCAACTTTTATCATTATATATATATATATAAAGATACATACACAGGTAGTGATATACACATAAACATAAACAGACACACGCACACATAGATACAGATAAACACACACACACACACATACACAGTAGTGGTTAGAATCGCAGCTTGGCAGTCGAGGTTTCGAGTCACACACGGAGCAGTCTCCCATGTCTATAACCTTGCTGATGAGACCTAAAAGGTCGAAATGTACATTCAGGGATTGACATTTTCTCGATTTGTTTAGCCTTACATTAGAACATATATGCCCGCCTAAATTCATTAATTATTAACTAATTAATTTTCAAAATTAGGTATGACTTCAATTAAGCACTTATCCTCCAAAAATTGTCGACTAAAAGCCATATCAAATAAACACTTTGTTTATTTACTTACTCTCTCACACACACACATATATATATGTTATTATAATGGAGATTCGGTTTTTGTCTCTCTGTCTGTAACCAAAAACGACGCCCTGCATACGCCATATACACAAGGATTGCGTAATTGTATCAATAAGTATTTAATTTATAGTCAAAATCCTTTAATTTATAGTCAAAATACATAAAATAAATTTCATGTAATATTATGAAAAAATTGAAAATAACACTAGTTTATAAACGAATAATGTTTACTTCGTCTATGCTGCAGTGTTTCGATCTGTTTCGATAGATCTTCATCAGGTCTTTCTTTAGTTTGAGGAAAAATAAATTATTACTGAAGATAAAAAATCTACGAGCCTCTGTTATTTTTTTTATATTCGATCTTATCTATTGAGAAGGTCTCTGTGAAAATCCGAGTTAGATTTTTCTCAAAACAATAATGAGTTTAAAATCCTGGAATGCTTTAGATATCACTAAGGCTTACAGAATATGATTGATTTGCATACTGGTTTTAACAAATTTGGTTTAATAAATAATTTCTTGGTATTATTTATCTCTATTATTCTTTTATTCTCCGACGTATCAAATTTATTTTTAATTTATAAACACGCCGTTGGGTAAATACTAAGCCGCAGTCATCAGTGAATGAACCCGAGGTCAACAGGTATTTCGGGTCATTACTCACCATACAACCTCGCCCAGGAGACCCCAACCGGACTGATCAATTCCTGATTTGCGACCTAGTGGCACTTATCCAAACATCGCTCCTGCGGATCCAGAGCCATCTTGATGCTCTCTCAGCAACTCCTGTTATTTCCGTTATGGCTCTCCTACATTGCTGGCCCCTAATGCCAAGGATCTTAAACAGATTTCAAAATTGACCTGCCAGCAAAGCCGCGGCATCCAACCTCGAAAGGTTCATTTCGGGCCTTCTAGCCATTTGTTCTCTCTAACCTATCTTCCCACGGGACTGTAAGTTCTAATATCACCACCTGCTTAGTTGCCTCCGATGTCAAAACCATGTCTGGCCGGAGAGAAGTGGTGAGGATCTTTTCCGGGAATTTCAACTGCCGCCATAGATCGACTAAATTAAACTCCAATCAAAATAATTGATCTTTTAATGTGCGTTCTTATTTAATTTCGTTAGTCTTTCTATTACGCCCGGGGCGGGGCGTATATTATTATCAGGTCTTGAAGAAGGGAGATCATTACAATCCCGAAAAATCCACCACTACTACTAAATAAATGGAACTAAAAAAAAACACAACCGAGTTTTCTGATATTTATTCCCAGATGAATATATTATGGTAACTACATTATCATAATATAGCACTTTAATGCTTCACACTAATGCCCAAACCTGGTATATGTACTTTCGAAAAACGGATACAGATACAAAAATATATCTCATATATATATACTCACTAGAAGCATACGGAGACTCCCAATCAACATCATGCATATATATATATATATATAATATATATATATATATATATATATATATATATATATATATATATATATATGTTTCAACATATACGTTTGAGTAATGTTATATCTGGGATTTATCCAGGAGTGTTCAATAATTCGTAAGATGTAGAGCTTTATATATATACAAGACAAAACGTGACCCATTGGGTCACCCATTCAGCTCTGAGTAGATAATTGAGATTAAGGAAAAAGGAGTGAGCAAAGCGAATAACATTTTTTAAAAATAAATAAATACGGCCGGACGAAACCTTAAAATCATTTTGTTATCTTTCTAAAAAAATGTTGACCTCCTTTAAGCTACGCGTAGCTGGTCTGTCTGTCTGTCTGTCTCTCTCCAGAGGAACTAGCATTATATAACTAGGAGGTAGTCAAGAGATACACAGAGGGGAAGAAAGAGAAAGCCACATAGTAAAGTAAGAGATTGGTCGGTTTTTGACTTTATTGCAAATTACGACTAATTAGAACCAATTCAAACATATTTGGTATTGAATAAACCAACAAAGTTGATATGCCATTAAAAAAAATAAATAAAATAAAAATCAGTGCCTATCTTGTATGTGCTTTGATACTGCATTTATAGCTATAAGGATGGCTTTGGTATTAAATACCCCACGAAGATTGATACTCCATCAATAAAAAATAGACAGAAGACAAACAAACATAATATCAGTGTCTTTCTTGTATATGAATCGATGTCACGCTTACAGTATAAAATACTTCGCCCGCAACTCGTCTCGGCCAAGGAAAAGGTATACTTTTATGCGGCTCTACCTTATCCCAATGAAAGGCTAAGGGAGTAAACCTCGAAAACAAATCAGGAGCTGGAGTCCCTATGTTGGGTGGTGCTGAATCTTAGTACTTCCCAGCAACTCATGCGGCACCGCCGTTGCCAAACTGCATTGGTACCTAACTTTCAATTGGACCACAACGGCTGTGTGGAGAGGGAAGAACTGCTGCTTGTGCGACAGCTCATCCTTCATAACAACCTGCCCAGGTTACGTAGTTTCCACTACAAAAATGATGTCTGCAAAAGGGACATGAAGACATGCCACATCGGCACCAACGCATGGGAGGCTTGTGCAGAAGAACGTATGACCTGGCGCCTCCTCGTCAAACAAGGAACAAAAAGGAGTGAAAAAGAGAGGAAAGAAGTCGCCGCAGAAAAGAGAGCCAAACGGAAGGAGAGACAATAGCATCTCCAGCAAGCATCACTGTTTGTTCGCGGTCACTGCGCCAGAGATTGACATTCAAAAATTGGTCTGTTCAGCCACCCACGCAGTTGCAGATAAAAGGAGGAAAGAAAAGTGGACACTACGCCATCGTCTTTAATAGACGGAAGGATGCCAACAGTATAAGCGTGACATAAAGTAAAGTAAGTAAAGTCGTCGGGGTGGCCTAAAGTCGGTATCAGCCAATTAGCGAGGGAGTCTATCCCCTTTTCAATAGCGCTAGACCAAGGAGATTGTTTTTTGGCGTCTGAGTTATAGCGCCACACCAACCATCAGCTCCTTACTTTACCACAGATATCCCTGTGCTACTCATACGCTGAGTTGGCGAGGGCCGGTATCGAACTAGGAACCTTGTGGTTTCTAGCCGAACGCCCTATCAACTGAGCTAAGCCGGCCCCTTTATTATGTCATATATTGTCCTTTCTTTAACAAAATCAAAAATTTCCAGACTACATTTTAAAAATCCTCACGGAATCAACCTAAAATGACATCCCCTCACTACCATATTTCCCTGAAAATAAGACCTAACCGAAAAATAAAACCATGTGTGAGAGTTTAGGATACTTTTAATATAAGCCCTCCCCTTAAAATAAGTTCTACTAGATAGTAGCAGACAGACGAAAGAAATAAGCTTCACAATTATATCATGCAACACAAACACTCAAAATACCCGGAAAATAAGCCCTAGTGTCATATTTTGGAGTGAAAATTGATATAAACCCTGTCTTATTTTCAGGGAAACATGGTACCACTCCAAGTCAGAGAGGACCTGTGAATAATGACAATAAAGGGGTGATGCCTCATCAAAGCTCTAAAACTGGAGCCTCATCACTCGATGCAGTTTATTGGGTGGTAAGAGGTTGGGTGTTTTAAAGATTTAAAGGTAGTTGGATATTCTTGGTGCGTGTTCTTGGGCTTTTTGCTTTTAACTCCATCTCATTTGATGGTCACACTGAAAAGGAAGGAATTCAGGGAATGAAAAGAAAAGAGACAAAGGCAGAAAGTGGTTTTATGATTTAGGCTTTAAGGATCTTGTAAGGATCTTATCGGAATCGTAATCAGTAGCAAAAATGGCCATAGAAAACACTCGTTTTGTTTAATTTTTAGGAAAAAGGTTTCATTTGCCCACCCCTACTTATAGCTACAAGGAAGGCCTTGGCATTGAATAACCCACGAATTTGACACGCCATTAAACAAAGAAAACAAACCAAGCTTAAAAGCTGTGTCTTTCTTGAATGGACTTCGATCCCGTGTTTATAGCAACAAGGATGGCCTTGGCATTGAATAACCCACGAATGTTGATACACCATTAAACAGTGCATCGATGCTGCGCTTATAGATGTTTGCCTACAGCTGCAATCGGGCTTCCGGTGACGCATGCGTACATGCGTTCGTTTAATGTGCGTCTCGCGGTTCGATGTTCCAATTACTGTTTACTTAAAATGGAAGCGATATATTTATCTGAAGAGAAAGCAGCGAAATTAGAGCAAACGACCGCATTGCGCAGAAGAATTCGCTGTGGTTTAATTGGCAAAAAAAGAAGAAAAAAAATGGTAAAAACGCTTCTGTTCGACGCCTTCGGCAGAATTTGGTTTGGAAGAAGAAAGATGTTAATTGCAGATCGACCATTTGTAGAATAGAATTCTTTTGAAATTGTCAGGATAAGAAGAACTCTGCAAAAAAAGAAAAAAAAAATGGTCTCCAAAATGAAATCATTTTTATACGTATTGAGCAGTGCTATTTAGGGTCTCATATATTAATGTGTTTTCGTTCTTAAAAATACATACCTGTTATTATATTACACTATATATACAAGGTGTGTCATAAAAGTGCCGAGTTTGAAGCTGTATTTACCAAGCTAGAAATGAACAATGAATGGAACGTTCATTTTTTCAGAATACAAGGTGTGTTATAAAAGTGCCGAGTTTGAAGCTGTATTTACCAAGCTAGAAATGAACAATGAATGGAACGTTAATTTTTTCAGAATACAAGGTGTGTGATAAAAGTACCGAGTTTGAAGCTGTATTTACCAAGATAGAAATGGACGATGAATGGAAAGTTAGTTTTTTTTTCAGAATACAAGGTGTGTCATATAAGTGCCGAGTTTGAAGCTGTATTTACCAAGATAGAAATGAACAATGAATGGAACGTTAGTCTTTTTCAGAATACAAGGTGTGTCATATAAGTGCCGAGTTTGAAGCTGTATTTACCAAGCTAGAAATGAACAATGAATGGAACGTTAATTTTTTCAGAATACAAGGTGTATCATAAAACTGCCGAGTTTGAAGCTGTATTTACCAAGCTAGAAATGAACAATGAATGGAACGTTCATTTTTTCAGAATACAAGGTGTCATAAAAATGCCGAGTTTGAAGCTGTATTTACCAAGCTAGAAATGAACAATGAATGGAACGTTAGTCTTTTTCAGAATACAAGGTGAGTCATAAAAGTGCCGAGTTTGAAGCTGTATTTACCAAGAGAGAAATGAACAATGAATGGGACGTTAATTTTATCAGAATACAAGGTGTGTTAAAAAGTAAAATAAACTCGATACTTTTTTGACACACCCTATAAAAAAAGTGTAGCATTGACAAGAAAACCCATGAGAGCAAAGCTTTGGACCGTGGGCAGTGGAGAAAATCTTTGCAGGAAGGCACAAAGAAATTTGAGACCAACCGTAGGCAACATGAACGATTAAAGTGAGATGTTCACAAGGGAAACGTTAATAAAACAGACGACCAAGGGCTTCAAATCGGTCTACTGTGTGAACAATGCGGAAGGTCGTGTCAGAGCAGAGCTGGCCTGATGAGTCACTAAACTGTGCATCGGTGAAATGGACCAATAAAATACCCTGTGCTTCCTGGAATAACTTGTGAATGTGGGAAGATGTGCAAGACTTTAGCTGGACTAAAAAGCCACATTCGCGCAGCTCACCGTTGAACTTGTTGAACTTTGAAGCTCATCGTTGTATTCTTGGAACTTCTGAACTTTATTTTTTATTTATATATTTTTTTCATTTATTTATTTTTATTAAGCTATGGCAATACTCGAACACGAGTTTGCTGCCATCATATATATATATATATATATATATATATATATATATATATATATATATGTGTGTGTGTGTGTGTGTGTGAATAAAGGAAGTGAATCCGACGGTATGTAGTATAATAATAAAAAATTGAAAAAATACAAACACTTACACATTCTAATACTCACACCGCAAAAAAGAATATTTGACGTCATATTTCAAACCGTTCATTTTTCCAACGCTCTTTTTTCTCAGACTTCAAATTTTAAACAGACCGATAAACAAGGACTATTACTCGCCTTTCTCCTTATTCTGAGATAAAAAAAAAGATCACCTTCCACATACCAATAAAAGCCCTGAAGATGATCTAATTAATAGATCGTAACACTGCAGCATCGGCCAATAAACTCACCACCTAACTCATTTAAACCTGTGTTTTTTCAATTTTTTTATTATTATACTATATATATATATATATATATATATATATATAATATAATATATATATATATTTCTTTGAAAGGAAGGAAAATCTCAACACCGTTATTCCATAATAAATTTATTTCGACCAAAATTGGGGCCTTTATAAAACTAAGTTGATTTAATATAGCTCCCCAGAATTCAGTCTCATCAGAAGGTAAATCAAAATAATCACATATAGGATCATCCCTTACTACAAAGTTTTGGATACCTCTCATCTATATATATATATATATATATATATATATATATATATATATATCACATAATGACACACACTTATATACATAGATATATATTTAAAAAAAACTTTTTTCTTGTATTGGAGAAGTTAGAATAAAGTACTGGATTACGGGTGTAAGAACTGTATTTCTTATAGGGTAAAATACATTTAATGTGGAATTGTTACCATTGGTTTCCAATCAGTGTGTTAGACACTTATGTTCAAGGCATACGTAAACAGAGGGAGAAAGAGAAAGAAACACACACGCTAAAAACAGTCTCCTTGGTCTAGCGCTAGTGAAAAGGGGATAGACTCCCTCGCTGTCTTGATGATACCTACTTTAGGCCACCTCGACAATTTTTAAAGGGCCGGGTTAGCTCAGTTGGTAGAGCGTTGGGCTTTTATATATCAACACTCGTGTTCTTTAAATATACGGCCGTTATCATCTTGCAACACCTTCCGGTTAAAAATGAGACCGTCCAAATCGTCCAAGATGAATGCAAAAATGTAAATCCTGATTATCCGGTGTTGCTTTTACGCCGAATTGTTATTTATTATGAGTGTCATCGCCTCAGTTAAATAATGGATCCTTCCGTTTTTATTATAAAGAAAGGGAAGAAAAACCACATGTTACACAGAAAAGATATAAGAAAGAAAGAGAGACAGTAGACAGAGTGGGTGATTCGGGTGGTCTCATTTTTAAGCAGAGGGTGTTGCAAGAGGATAACGGTTGTACTTTTTAGGAACACGAGTATTAATAGATAGATCGAAAGCATATACTCACTATCTTCTCACTCACTCTCTCTCTCTCTCTCACATATTCTTGTCACTCGCTCACTCTTTCTCATACTCTCTTTCGATCTCTCACTCTCTCACTCTCTCTTTCTCTCTCTCTCTCTCTTACTTGTTCTTGTCACTCACTCACTCTTTCTTATGTTCTCTTTCAATTCTCTCTCTCTCTCTCACTCTTCTCTCTCTCTTTCATTCTCTCTCTCTCTCTCTCTTCGTTTCTTAGTTTATTTAACTTTCCCATTTTTAATTTTATCTTTTTTTCTTTTTAAATCCTCTTCCCACTCTCTCTCTCTCTCTCTCTCTCTCTCCCTCTCTCTCTCACACACACACACATATATTCTTGTCACTCACTCACTCTTTCTGATACTCTCTTTTGATCTCTCTCTCTCCCACTCTCTCTCTTTTCTCACTCTCTCTCTCTTGTTCTTTTCACTCACTCACTCTTTCTTATATTCTCTTTCAATCTCTCTCCCCCCCTCTCTCTCTCACTTGTTCTTGTCCTTATTGGCCCACCCTTATTGTTTCTCAATCACCCACTCTTTCTTTTTCTTTCAATTTTCTCTCTCTCTCTCTCTCTCTCTCTCGGTCACTTATTCTTGTCACTCACTCACCCATTCACTCACTCTTTCTTATATTCTCTTTCGATCTCTTTCTCTCTTTCTCTCTCTCTCTCTTTTTCTCTCTCTCTCTCTCTGTCTAGGTCTTGGTCATAGAGATGTTTCTGGTTCTTTAAAAGTAAGAGTTAACTTGGCAGAATGACCTAGTGTTAGTATCAGCTAGTTAGTTTTCCCTCCCATTTTCGCTAGCGCTGGATCAGCAAGATTGTTCTTTTTGCTGAGATAGAGCACCACACCTACCCTCATCTCCCCACTTTACCTCACCAATCAGATTACCCAATATGTGCTAATCATTTCAAAACCCACAAGATGACAAGTCCTCTTCTTGTTAATTAATACTATGTCTGGTCTCCAAACCGAGAGTATTATTATCATTTAGTGATAGGAATAGTAGTAGATTGGGCCCATCAGCGGAAGTTGGAAAAATATGAAGACCTACGTGAACAATGCGTCAGAAACGGATGGATAACAGATGTATTTCCCATCGAAGTCGGATGCCGGGGATTTATTACCAACTCAACCTCGGAATTTTTGTCTAAACTTGAACTTTCTCCACCAGACAAGAGGAAATACTTAAAAAAGATTCAGGAGAAAGCTCTAACCGCATCAGCGTGGATATGGCAGTCCTATATTGTGACATCAAACCGACAAAGTCTGGTGGTATCGTGAGATACTGCTGGGGCGCTCTGGGTTAGTGGTAATGATGCTTCGGCCCTAAAACCATGCCTGAACCCAGAGTCATCATCTGATGAAGGCTTTGTTGGTTGCAATGCTACTGTGTAAATAGCAGTCATTGTATGGAGATTATTATTATTATTATTATTATTATTATTAGTAGTAGTAGTAGTAGTAGGAGGCGGTATAGTATGGCAAGGGCCTGATGAATATGATAATGTTTTTAACATAGTGTAATCATATATACACTCTGACCTCTCACCTCCCCTTCGTCACGTACCATTCGTCGTCCAATCAAACCACGTCCATGCCAAATTATCACTTAAACTTTTCCGTTCTAATCCACACATCAGGTTACCCTCACGGATCCACGCCATGTCCATTACGTAAGAGGAGTAGTAGTAGAACGAGGAGCAGGAGTTATACTATGATAAGAGCATGATGCATATGATAATGTGTTTAACATAATGTAATCATATATACTGGATGTCGTGGGGATGACTTGCCAGGAGTGATGACCAGTATCAGAAACCTTATTATTCCTAGGCGGATGCTCTACCGAGTGAGCTGAACCGGTCCCTTTGTTTGAAATTAAAGTAAGTAAAGTCGTCGGGGCGGCCTAATGTCGGTATCAGCCATGCAGCGAGGGAGTCTATCCCCTTTTCACTAGCGCTAGACCAAGGAGATTGTTTTAGCGTCTGAGGTGGAGCGCCACGCCTACCGTCAGCTCCTTTTTCGTCAAACAAGAACGAAAGGAGTGGAAAAAAAGAGCAGAAAGAATCCGCCGCAGAAAAGAGAGCCAGAAGGAAGGAGAGACAACAGCAACTTCAGTAAGCATCACTGTTTGTTTGCAGTCACTGTAACAGAGATTGGCATTCAAAAGTTTCTGTTCAGCCACTAACGCAGATGAAGATAAAAGGAGAAAGAAAAGTGGACACTACGCCAATCGTCTTTAATAGACGGAAGGATGCCAACAGTATAAGCCCGACATAAAGTAAAGTAAGTAAAGTCGTCGGGGTGGCCTAAAGTCGGTATCAGCCAGTCAGCGAGGGAGTCT
>CM042172.1:15826827-15846827 GCA_023376005.1 Doryteuthis pealeii
ACCTAAAAGAGGTTTTCACGGAACAGATGGACTTACTACTATTAACACACTCGTCTACCCGGATTTTAATAGCATTTAAAACCCTCAAAAATACTCCAACTTCTATAGTTCTTCTATAATACTCCCTTTCAAAAAATCTAAAAACAATTTCTTCAAATAAGAAATTTTCTCCTGACGATGACCTAAGGTCAAAACTAGTTGAGAATAAATAACATATAAGAAATATTCATGTTTGACTTATTACCTTTTGTTCATACTATATATATATATATATATATATATATATATATATATATATACCGCTGATGAGACTTAATAAAGTTGAAACAGCTGTACAGTCTTACACGTCACGCGCGTTATTCGCCGAGTTTGCTTGTCATGATTATTTTCAATAATTATCGAATTTTATACGATATACGCATTGTAATTGCCTTCAAAAAAAATATAAGCAGTGATATACTTTAAAAATGCTCTAAAAAGCAAATTTTCAAATTCTAAATATATATATATATATGTATATGTAAAATGAAAATGGAAGTGAATCCGACGGTATGTTGAAAAGAGAATTAAAGGAAAGAAAGTATTGAATGGATGAAATTGGACATTTTAATTAATTTAACTTACACCTGTTTCGGTCAGGAGTTTATCCATATGTACATCGTTCTACATTTTTTATCCATGTGTACATTGTTCTAATTTTTTCTATTATTATTATTATTTCATTTCATTTTGTATATAAAACTAATAATAGATTGAACAATGTACACATGGATACACTCCTGAACGAAACACGTGTAAGTTAAATTAACTAAAATATCCTATTTTATCCATTCAATAATTTCTTTCCTTTATTTCTCTTTATATATATATATATATATATATATATATATATATATATAAGATTTTTGGGAGGTTTGTTTATTTTAGAAGCATTGTTGAAAAAAGTATATATATTAATATTTATATTTTTGCTTGAAGGCAATTACAATGCGCATATCGCATAAAATTCGATAATTATTGAAGATAATAATGACAAGCGAATTTCGCAAAGAATTACTCGGTGTGTAGAACATCGTACAGACTGTTTAAGTCTCATCAGCGATGTATGCTAACGATTTCCCTCCGACAGAAAAGGAAACCGGGACTTCAGCAGGATAGTCAGAAACTATACTGCTTCGGCCACGATACAGCACGGAAAAATTCCTGAGAAATTAACCTGTCAATGATACTGAGACGTCTCTACCATATGAGGCAAGGGGTCGCTGAGTGAACAAACATCCAAAAAATCTTATTTCCTTCGCCGAAGAGCATAAGGCCCGGGTTTGTTATTGTATTATATATTTTTACAATATTTACAATATAAGTGTCGGATTCACTTCCATTTTTCTTCATATATATATATATATATATACTTTTCTCTGAATGTTTGAGATGAGGCTTGATGATTAGTATTATCTGCGTTATTCGGACTATTGTCCTCATCTTTATTGTTATTTGTACAACGTTTCGGCCGATATACCCTCCGGCCTTCTTCAAGTATTTCTTGTCGGATTCGGGAACTTTCTTTTCGAACTAGGAACTTTCTTTTCGAACTCGGGAACTTTCTTGTTGTAATGGGGAGCCATCACGGAACTTTGAACCTGAAGAAGGCCGGAGGCATATCGACCGAAACGTTGTACAAATAACAATGAAGATGGGGACAACAGTCCGAATAACGCAGATAATATATATATATATATATATATATATATATATATATAGAGAGAGAGAGAGAGAGAGAGAAAGAGAGAGAGAGAGAGAGAGAGAGAGAGAGAGAAGTGGGGGTGGGGCTGTTGCAATGGCTGTTGATCTTTTGAAAAAATCCCAATATCTTTCATCGGATGAAGAATCTTTCTACGTCTCTCTGTCTCTCTCTCTCTCTCTCCTCTTTCCCCTCTGCCCTCTCCCCTTCTATCTCTGTCTTTCAAGATTTGGCCTTTGAATATCCGTGACGCTTTTTTGGTGATGTTTTCCAAAAGACACTTTCTTTAGAGTCACGTGATAAATCAATAGGGTTCTATGATCATTGGACGACATAAAGATTCTAATGATCTTCCCGCCTTTTGTTAAACACAGGTTATAACCGTGTAAACGTCGGATTCTTTCATCTTTTTCTGGAATTAACTTTCTCCATATATCACATGATGAAAAAGAAGACACAGACAGACAGTCAGACAGACACACACACACACACACACACAAATATATATATATATATATATATATATATATATATAAGTTGAGAGAAAGGAAATGAATCCGACGGTATGAGTATAGATAAAAGGAGATGAAAACAACACAATATGCTGTTAAAGTAAAAATATTTTATATCATATTCATAGATAATATTGAACAATATTTCGATTTATAAAAATCATCTTCAGAGCTTTCTCTCTCTCTCTCTCTCTCTCTATATATATATATATATATATATATATATATATATATATATATTGAAGGCAGGTGTTATTAAACAACACGGAACTTTTCTTTTTATTTATTTTTCCTCAAATTAACAAAAGCCCTGATGAAGATCTATTGAAACAGATCGAAACACTGCAGCGTTGGCGAAATAAACATCACTTGTTTTATGAACTTGTGTTTTTTCAATTTTTCACTATATACATAGTATATTTTTACAATCAAACTATTTGCTGTTTTTTTTCTCACCGCGAGGATTTACCAACAAGTTTGATATATATATATATATATATATATAGTATTATTGTTATTATCATTATTAGATATGACAGAGTTTAAAGTTGAGTATTTTTATTAACCTTTTCATATTCCCACACGAAATGGCGCAAATGAGGACGAAGACTGTATAATAATTGTCCAAAATCACCGTTGTTATATATTGATTTTTTTACAGTTATTAAATGGCCTTCATCGTCATGTACGACATCACGTTCATGAACAAGAAAAAGCTAATGGAAAATTCTCAACTCTAAATACTTGTCTGTCATATACAATAGAATATGCCTCCCAAAAATATGAACCGAATTCCTTATTTAAAACATCTATATTTAAGGATGAATATACGCAATAGAATCTATATTTTGTATTTACTTTATTTCGGACTGTTGGTCTCATCTTTATATTTAAAGTCCTGGCCTTCTTCAGTTGTTTCTTGTCAAAATCTGGAAGCTTCTTGTTGAACTTGGGAGCATGTAACTGCCGCTAAACCGACCAGTTAATTATGACTTATTTTTATATAAATATTTTTGTTTATAAAAATTAACTACAACCACAGTATTCAATTTAGGGTAGTTTAATGGGTTTAATATCATTTGGTGTCGACCACAAGTTTCTGCGGTCTATGAACCCTAACCGGAAAAGGGTAAAGGGAAGTCAGAGTACAGTGTTAAGGATGAATATACGCAATAGAATCTATATTTTGTATTTACTTTATTTCGGACTGTTGTCCTCATCTTTATATTTAAAGTCCTGGCCTTCTTCAGTTGTTTCTTATCAAAATCTGGAAGCTTCTTGTTGAACTTGGGAGCCTGTAACTGCCGCTAAACCAACCAGTTATTTATGTCTTATTTTTATATAAATATTTTTCGGATGAGGCAAAAACGGTAAGAGTTTCCATTTCTTTGAAGCGTTTCCTTTTCTTTGAAGATTTTCGCATCTCTTAAAAGTATTTGCTGTATATGCCATTAAATGTGATTTGTTTTTCCTTGTACAGTTTCACGGTGTTTATTAAATAAACTTAAAGACATCAGCAAAGGAGCGTCATGCCATTCCCTTTCTTCGAGTATTCCTAACACCAACAATTTGCAAACAATTATATGGTTTCAAGTAATCTAATAATAAATAATCCAAGTAACTAATAATAATAATCCTTAGTAAACAATTATAGTTTTAAATAACTATTTTAACACAAATAATCTGCATAGAATTAAATGATTTCAGTATTTCTATCTAACATTGATATAATTATACTTGATAATGATCATTTAGTTGCACACACATTATGATATCAAGTATTCCTATCTAATAGAAATAATCACAGTTAATGGTTTCAAGTAATCTAGTTTGCACAGTTATATGGTTTCACAGCTACGAACTAATAATAATCCTTAGTAAACAATTATAGCTTCAAGTAACTATTCTTAATACAAATAATTTTCACACAGTTATATGGTTTCAAGTAACTAATAATAATAATCCTTAGTAAATAATTATAGCTTCAAGTAACTATTCTTAATACAAATAATTTGCACACAGTTATATGGTTTAAAGTAACTAATAATAATAATCCTTAGTAAATAATTATAGCTTCAAGTAACTATTCTTAATACAATATTTGCAGACAGTTATATCATATTAAAGATTCCCCCCAAAAAATAATAATAATAGTGAAATTTACTGCAACTCCAGATGATTCCGTAAGATTTTGTTGTTTCTCGCTTCTAAGTTTTCATCTGACATTATAGGAAAAAAACAGACAATTCCACGTTTTTCCACATCTTCAGGACGTTGGATTGAGTTCTTGCTTCAATGGTGAACATTTTCATACCGGTGAATTAGAAGGTCGTGAATAAGGGGAGGGCTGGTCAATTGTTGGTGTTAGCAGAGTTGGTAGGGGAGTTCTATTTATTCATTTATATATTTATTTTCCCCTGCTAACATCAACAATTGATCAACCCTCCTAACTCACCAATATGAAAATGTTAACTGTTGAAGCAGGAACTCAACCCAACGTCCAGAAGATGGTCTAACAGACTCAAACGTTATAACATCGACATCACCACTATAATAAACATCCATTTTGTACAACATCCCGTGTTTGTCTACCTCTCTCCAACACACTCACACACATTTATATATATATATATATATATATATATTGTATATATATAATATATATATATATATATTTTTCGATACACACACTCACACTCTCATACTCACACCGTAAAAGAGAATATTTAACGTCACATTTCAAACCGTCCACTTTTTTCAGCGTCCTTTCTTCAGACTTCAAATTTTGAACAGACTGATAAACAAGGACTATCACTCGCTTTTCTCGTTTTTCTGTGATAAAATTTTTTTTATCACCTTTCCTATACAACAAATACCCTGAAGATGATCTAATTATAGTTCGAAACGCTGCAGCATCGGCCAATAAACTTACCACTCAACTTATTTATACCCGTGTTTTTTTTCAATTTTTCTTAAATATACACACACACACACATATATATTATATATATATATATATATATATATATGTTGTGTGTGTGTGTGTGTGTGTGTACAAGCCTCATCTAAAAAATTCAGACAAACGAAAATTTTATAATAAATAATGTTAAAAACACAATCCTTTGCTCTACTTTCAAAATTTGAGCCGATCTTTGCATTTGGTGAAAATGATTGTGTTTATTTTTAGTATCATGTCACAGACTACTGTGTCACATGTGCAAACAAAAAATAAAACAATCGAAAAATAAACCATTCGTTACACAACACCGGCGGTGGGGGGGGGTGGGGGAGGTAAAGAAAGGACGCCTCCATTTGGCGCGGAACTCTTGAACTGATTACGGAAGTAGGTAATGAAAATTGAATTCGCTTTGGAAGAATTACTAATTCCATTATTCAGTGCGGGCGGCCATTTTTTTTTACCTCATCTGATGACGGCAAGTGTCAGAAGCTAAAAAAGAAGAAATAAAAAAAAATGATTGGCAGTGAGATCGAGGCTCAGGTGTGCATGACGTCAGCACATAGCAACCGTGACGTAATCTGTGCGTCAAGTCACGTAGGCAATTGGATGAACATGGGTCTGTACAGTTAGGATGATTTAATCAGTATATATCCACCAAAACGTGGTTTGTTGCTTGGTTGGTTGGTTGGTTGGATTTTACGGCATGTCAACCCTTGTGGGTTATTTTATGCCTAATACTTTTTATTCAATGTTAACCCTTGGGTTATTTTCTGTCGAATTAGTTTTATTCAATGTTAACATTTGGTTATTTTATGTCAAATATGTTGTATTTAACGATAACCCTAGGGTTAATCGTTGGGTTATTTTATGCTAAATATGTGTTATTTAATGTTAACCCTTGGGTTAAATTATGCTAAATATGTTTTATTCAACGTTAATCCTTGGGTTATTTTATGTCAAACATGTTTTATTTAACGTTACCCCATGGGTTATTTTAGGCTAATTATGTGTTATTTAATGTTAACCCATGGGATATTCTACGCCAAAGACGTTTTGTTTCAATCGCCGTGTCAGTACCATAAAAGCCCAATTAATCGATAGAATTAAAGTAGTTTTTGAAACCCTTCCCAGGGAAACTAATATCAGCTTGCTCCATGGTTCCGGAGCAGGATTGAGGCTGTGATCGACGAGTTAATTTTGAGTGAAAATTGTTGACCGTAGTGTAATTTCCGTGCCTGTTGAATTTCTTTACAATCCATTAAATTTTCTAGTTACCAAGCACTTATTTCTTTTTCCTTATGAAACTGTCAAATTTCTCCCGAACAGTTCACGTGCTCCTACCTAAAACAAATAATCGAGTTGTATGATTTCATTTAACGATTATTTTTTGCTTTTGCGTGTAAAGATTTTTTTTCCCTTTTTTACTCACGGTATCAAAAGAAATCTAGGATAAACCAGAGAAATAATAAATATTATGTGACAGAAGAGAGAAGAAGAAGAAGAAAGAAGAAGAACAACAACAACAACAACAACAACGACAAACAGAAATAGAAAAAGAAGAGAAGAAGAAGAAGAAGAAGAAGAAGAAGAAGAAGAAGAAGAAGTAAAGAAAGAAAGAAAAAAAAGAAGAAGAAGAAGAACAACAACAACAAGAAAAGAAGAAGAAGAAGAAGAAAGAAAGAAAGAAAAAAGAAGAAGAGAAGAAGAAGAACAAACAACAACAACAAAACAACAACAAGGACAAGAAAAGAACAAGAAAAGAAAGAAGAACAACAACAACGACAAAGAATAGAAGAAGAGAAGAAAAGAAGAAGAAGAAAGAAAGAAAAAGAAAAAAGAAAGAAGAAAGAAGAAGAAGAAGAAAAAAGAAAGAAAGAAAGAAAAAAGAAAGAAAGAAGAAAGAAGAAGAAGAAGAAGAAAAGAAAGAGAAAGAAAAAAGAAAGAAAGAAAGAAGAAAGAAGAAGAAGAAAGAAGAAGAAGAAGAAGAAGAACAACAACAACAACAAACAACAAGGACAAGGAAAAGAAGAAGAACAAGAAGAGCAACAAAGAAGATGAAATACACGACGCTAATAAAGAAGAACAAAAGGAAGAAAAGAAAGGAAAGGAAGTGAAGAAGTGGAATAATAGCTAGGACAGAAAAGAAAATAATGAAAGAGAAGAAGAAGAAGAAGAAGAAGAAGAAGAAATATATAGGTAATAAAATAATAATAATAATAATAATAATATAATAATAATAATAAGAAGAACCTTGAAGTAGAAGAAGAAGAAAAAGGACGAAGAAGAAATCAAAGGACAATGAAGAAAAAGAAGAAGAAGAAGAAGAAATCAAGGACAATGAAGAAGAAGAAGAAGAAGAAGAAGAAGAAGAAATCAAAGGACAATGAAGAGAAGAAGAAGAAGAAGAAGAAGAAGAAGAAGAAGAAGAAAGAGAAGAAGAAGAAGAAGAAGAAGAAGAAGAAGAAGAAGAAGAAGAAGAAGAAGTAAAAGGAAATGAAACGAAGAAAAAAGGTATTAATAAAAGAAATGAAGGAAAAGTGAATAGAAAGAATGAAAGAAAGAATGAAAAATGTAAGAAAGAGACAAAGAAAAATAAAATAAATGTCATCAGTGGTAAAAGCAGCAGCAACAGAAGAAGAAAGAAGAAGAAGGATGAGGTAAAAAGTGAAAAATGAAGAAGGAAATAAATAAAAATAAATAAATAAAAGAACGAAGGAGAGAAGAAGTTGGATCTAACGAAAAACACTAAAAATACCCACACACCCCGAAAAAAAAAAACCTCATGAGCTCTAAAAACTAAAGAAAACATCGAACGAACGAATAAACGACAAGACTAAAGAATGTTTATCTTGAACGTTTTACCTTTGAAAATCTCTCGCAATTATTTCCAATCGATTCTCCATCAAACAAAATTCTTTACCGCCGAACAGAGCAGCGACGCCATTTGCAACAATAAAGTGACTATTACTGCCGACTGTAAATACAGGTTTTAACGTAAAGCGTATTGAATCTAAATTCATCAGACAGGCATTCTTTGAGAAAATAACGTCGCCTGTCCTTGTAGCTCTAACGTTTTGTCATCATTATCATAGGTTCGCTTGGTGAATGAATATTAAGGGGGTGGTTGACGTTGGCTGCAGGCATGTTCGTCGCTAATAACGCCGATGCGATGAAGTTGGCTTTGTCGTAGCAGATGCAGCTGATGAAGAAAGAAAGAAAGAAAGAAAGAGAAAAAGAAAAAGAAGAAAGAAAATAGAATGAAAGAAAGGAAGAAAGAAAGAAAGAAAGAAAAGAAAGAAAGAAAGGAAGAAAGAATGAAAGAAAGAGAAAGGAAAAAAGAAAGAAAACAGAAAGAAAGAAAGAAGAAAGAACGAAATGAAGAAAGAAAAAGAAAGAAAAGAAAGAAAGTAGAAAGAAAGAAAAAGAAAAAGAAAGAAAGTAGAAAAGAAAGAAAGAAAAAAAAGCAAAAAGAAAGAAGAAAAAAGAAAGAAAGAAGGAAAGAAAAGAAAGAAAGAAATAGAATGAAAGAAAGGAAGAAAGAAAGCAAAAAGAAAAAGAGAGTAGAAAGAAGAAAGAAAGAAAGAAAGAAAGAAAGAAAGAAAAAAAGAAAAGAATAAAAGGAGAAAGAAAGAAAGAAATAGAAGAAAGAAAAAAAAGAAAGAAAAAAAAGAAAGAAAGAAAGAAAGAAAGAGAAAGAAAGAAAGAAAAAAGAAAAGAAAAAGAAAAGAAAAAAGAAAAAAGAAAGAAAGAAAGAAAAGAAGAAAAGAAATAGAAAGAAAAAAAAAGAACGAAGGAAAGTAAGAAGAAAGAATGCACGGTGTGTTGATTGGCTTTAACGGCATTTCAACACCCTTGGTTTATTTCATGCCGAAGACATTTTGTTTGATTCATTCTTGTTAGGTATTCAATTTTTGAAACACATTTTATAAAATCATTTTTTAATTTATTTAACCCATAGATGGAACTCTAACAGGTACTAACACTCCGTGTCACAGTGGACCTGGGAGTAATGGCGATTAAGTAGTACTCCACATCCCTAGAGCTCCAGAATTGGAACGTCACCATCAGGTGGAGTTTAACGTCATACTCAGGAAATTAAGATCCTCAACCACAGCCTTCTAGCACATATATGATAAAGTGTTGGGGTTTGTCCCAAGGAAAACAGGGTTGACATGCCATAAAATCCAACCAGTCATTTACTCTTTTGTTGCACAATTCATAGACAGCTTATGAATTGTGTACGTACTGTAGTAAGAATATTTTGAAGCAGGCCGTTATTCTTTGAATACTTAAAGATTTTATAAATTTCTATTATTATTTTTAATTTTATATTTAAAATAATAATAGATAAAATACATGTGGTCGAAGTACATGTTAGTAAACTCATATTAAATCAATTTTATCCATTCAAGATTTTCTTTCCTTTATTCATTTATCCATTCAACACACACACACACACACACACACATATATATAATATATATATATATATATATATATATATATATATATATGTGTGTGTGTGTGTGTGTGTGTGTGTGTTGAAAATGGAAGCAAATCCGACGGTATGTTGAAAGGACTAATTATTAGAGAAGCGTAAGTTTTCTCCGATATATATATATATATATATATATATATATATATATATATATAAGTAATCCACAGACATGTGTTTCAAGGTTTCACCTTTCATCAGTTTGGCTATACCGTACAGCTACCTCTGGCCGGGTTCGAACCCGAATGAACTTTCGTTCGCCAAACCTTTAACCCGTATGGCCATAGGCAGCTGTCAAATATAGGAAAATAATTAATCGCTACATTTCTAAGCGGAAAGGAAATTCACTAGAGTCCTCAAACGTTTGTAAACAAATGCGAGGGTTAGCTATACGCCGTAACGGTGAATCTGCAATTAAGTCCCTATTCAGAGAACTCAACCATTAATGGGAGTATATATATAATAAATAAATAATCCCAGACATGTGTTTCAAGGTTTCACCTTTCATCAGTGTGGCTATACCGTAACAGCTACCTCTGGCCGGGTTCGAGACCCGAATGAACTTTCGTTCGCCATCATATATATATATATATATATATATATATATATATACATATATATATATGTATATATATTTGACATTAATAGTGAATTACATTAGTATACAAGAAATAACGGTCTTGTATACTAAAAAAATTGTAGTTTTCTATCATTGTTATTTTATTTTGTATTTAAAATAATAGATAGAGTGCATGTGTGCATGGATAAACTCCAAGCTGAAACACGTGTCAGTAAAATAAAATAAAATATAATAAAATCTAGTTTTATCCATTCAGCATTTTCTTTCCTTTATTTTTCCTTTCAATATATATATATATGCATACATATCGTAGAAAACTTACACTTCTCTAATAATTAGTACTCTGACGCTTTAATCAATCGATTAAAAATCAATAATTCCAGAAATGTTTATTCACGAGGAAATTATCTCCTCTTTTCTTGCGTGTCAAATTCTAATCAGATTCACCAAACTTAATTATCGATTATTTTTTTAGTTGCATAATGCCCATCATAAATAATCTAATGAGTTATTAACTCTTGTTCTTCTCTATGAGTATATATGTTTGTATGAGTGTTTGTGTGTGTGTCTACGTATCAGTGTGTAAGTTTGTGTGTATCTGCTCTTATGTGCGTGCCTCTGTGTGCGTTTTTCAGTGTGTATATATATATGTTAAACGCGTGGTGTAATGGCTAAAGTCATAGGAAATGGACTCGTCGCCCCGAGTTCAATTCCTGGATGTGGTAATTGCATTTTCACTTACCTTTGGGAAAGGTATGAATCTTAGTCTCCCTCCAGCTATGGATAAATAATAGGGAAGACTGGGCTCTTTAACCTTGCTTAGGCAACCGGTCTAGAAGAAGGAAAAGTCTGAATTCAAACCTTAAGAAATTGACCTTGTGTCACATCCTGCTCGTGCGGAGGGGTTGGTAAATATATATGTGTATGTACATGAGTATGTAGTCAGGTCGCTCAAAACGCTACGGGTACTATGTAATCAAGTACTACCTGTTTCATAGTTGGGTTATCGGCGACTAAACCGGAGGGTGGCTAGACACCCAGCAGGATGAAAATCAAGATCTGTCAAAGGGCGGAAGAAGCCTTTCGCTCGACGGCCATCTAGCACATAACATACGTTCCAGTCTTGTGTAAATGACGTAAGCGGACAGAAGGAGCTCAATAAGTCGAAGTGATGGCTACCATCAGCGGATGACCATTCCTCGCATCCTGTTGGTCTGCAGTTTGAATTGTTGCCAGCCATCTTGCTTCTGCTTTTTGTTGGATGTCAACCTTTTTAACTGAGAGAGGGGGACTTAGTTGTCGTACAAAGCTATGTCCCTGTATAATACTCCAAGGAAATATATGAATCTAACTATTCTACCTTCAGTTATGGGTAAATAGTTGAACTGACTGGGATCTTTAACCTTGGTATGGCAATCAGTCTAGGAGAAGGAAAACTCTGCATTCAAATCTGTTAAACTCTGAAACTGACCTCATGTCTCATCCTAACCATGTAGAGGGGTTGGTAAATATATATTATTTATCCATAGCTGAGGGGAGAAGATATGGACTGGAGCGTATTAGTGGTGAGTGGCTAGTGGCTAAATAGCCTGACTGTAAACATCATAATAATCAAGTTTAAATTCCATTTGCGCTATTAAGTAGGGTTGACTTGATTCTGTAACCTTGGTTTGGCAATCAATCTAGGAGAAGAAAAAAATTTGAATTCAAACCTGACCTGGAGAGGGATGGGCTCCACCAGATTATTCCTGCCATAAAATACATGCTACATAGTTGCCTCAACACAACCAAACTAGGTTAGAGAATACGTATTTAAGAGTTACTTCAGACAATAACATGTATGTCCAAGATCATGTACATGAGTGTGAGTGTCTGTGCATGTAAGTGTCTCTTTGACTGTGTTTCTCTCTGTTTCTGTGACGAAATTGAAAGGCAGCCCTATGAACAAGCGGATTCCCAGCCCCCACAAACAAAGCGCGTCAGGATATGTTTGGCCTCCTCGTAGCTGAAATGCTGTTGGCAGAAACCCGGATGAGGTATATCAGAATTTGCATAAGCGCAGCCGAACGAGCAGAAATAAGACGGACTGTCGCTGACAGAGGGAGTGAGGAAGAAAGCAAGCGTTTGGACGGCAAGTGAAATCTGACAACTGCTATTTGGGGTGTCAGGAAGTGCGAGTAACGTGCTCAGTTGGTAGAGACTGTGATGACGACGAAAGAAATTAGATTTCGTTTGCTAGAGAGACTTGCAAAAGATTAAACTTTTAACTTAAACTTTTAGACCATCCAAAAGAGTTTCCCTGTGTATAAGTGTGTCTTTGTGAGTATGTATGGATGTGTGTGTTTCTATTCCGATTATTATCCCTCCAGCTATAGGAAACCAGTAGGGCAGACTGGGTTCTTTACACTTGGTATGGCAACCAGTCTAAGAGAAGGAAAAGTCTGAATCCAAATCTGTTAAACTCCGCTTAAAATTGACCTTGTGTCACATCCTGCTCGTGGAGAGGGATGGTAAATATGTCTAGGTGAAGGAAAACTCTGAAATAAGATCTGTTAAACTCCACTTAAAATTTGATCTTGTGTCACATCAGACTTACGCGGAGAGGGGAGGGGTAGATATGCCTAGGAGAAAGAAAAGCTTTGAATTCAAACCTGTTAACCCCGGTTAAAAATTGACCTTGCGTCACATCCTTCTCATGAGGAGGCGTTGATAAATATGTCTATAAAAAGAAAAGCTATGAATTCAAACCTGTTAAACTTCCCTTAAAAATTGACCTTGTGTCACACCCTGCTCATGCGGAGGCGTTGGTAAATATGTCTATAAAAAGAAAAGCTCTGAATTCTAACCCTGACATGAAACACTCAATTTAGATCCTTACTTAGGCTAGACGGGTGGTCGGAGAGGCCCCCTCCGATCAATCAGCAGGTTACGTCAAGCCCTAACACCTATATGATGCCCAACCCTATTGTTCTTATAGCAAGCCCCAACCCTTTTATCATATGGGTGCTAGAAGGCGATGACTGAGGGTTTACATCTTCTGGGAATGACGTTAAACTCAATCTGATGGTAAGGTTCCATCTGGAGATCTGGGGAATGTGGAGCACCCCTTCATCACCATTGCTTCCTGGTCCACTCTGACCCGGAGTGGTAGTACCTGTTAGGGTCACATCTATGGGTTAAATAGAAAAATGTATTCATTTAAAAAAAATTGTGTATCCATTAAGAATTAATTTATTTCAAAACTTAATCGGCATTAAGATAACCCACTGAAGTTTATATGCCGTAAAATAAAATAAACCACGAACTATTGTCCTCACCTTTATTGTTATATATACAACGTTTCGGCCGATATGCCCTCCGGCCTTCTTCGGGTATTTCTTGTCAGACTTGCGAGCATTCTCGAACTCGGTTGTAAATGATTATTCTCTGGTTTGTGTCATTCAATTTCATGAATAACCGGAACAGAGTAAATTGGCGCATGCGTGACACGCGTTTTTACTCGTTCACTCCTGCTTACTGCATGAGACGTTGTTCTTTTTTTTTTCTATTTAACCCATATATATATTTACCAACCCCTCCACACGAGCAGGATTCGACACAAGGTTAATTTCTTAAGCGGAGTTCAACAGGTTTGAATTCAGAGTTTTCCTTCTCCTAGACCAGTTGCCTAACCAAGGTTAAAGAACCCAGTCTGCCCTACTATTTACCCATAGCTGGAGGGAGAGTAGGATTCATACCTTTCCCAAGGGTATTAGCGCTAAGTGAAATAATTGCCACGTCCAGGATTTGAACTCGGGTCGACGAGTCCATTTCCCATGTCTTTAACCATTACACCACGCGCTTCCTTATTTAAACCATATATGGTTTGGTTGGTTAGGTTTTACGGAATCTCAACACTTGTTGGGTTATTTTATGCCGAATACGTTTTTGTTTTATTATTTTTGTTAACGGCCCAGCGTCCTGATATTGTCATCTGATCTGTTAATCAAGTTTCTAAGATTTGTTAATTTCGCACGGAGGCTTTCAAAATGACTACCGGCTTGTTTCAAAGTGAAAATCAGTTGGCTAAATTCCTTGCATAAAATTATCTGAAATGAACTTAATTGTTATCAAGAACACATTTTATGATATTTTTGTGTTAAAGCATGTAGTTGTATTGTTTTCGAAAAAGTTTCTAAGATTTGTTTATTTCGCACGGAGACTTTTAAAAGAGCTACCGGATAGTTTCACAGTGAAAGTCAAGGAAGGTTACTCTAATTGTCTTATTTGCTATGAATTTAGACAACTAAAGGTCAAGATTACCGGTGATATTCTCTCATGGACTCCTACACATGGACACACTAGTGTTGGCTTACCGACATAAGCCTAAATTTATCAGCACTGTGCAGACACTAGATGCCATCTAGAGCACCGCTACTCAAGTGATTGTATGTGTACTCTCATGGACTCCTACACATGGACACACTAGTGTTGGCTGACCGACATAAGCCTAAATTCATCAGCACTGTGCAGACACTAGATGCATCTAGAGCACCGCTACTCAAAGTGATTGTATGTGTACTCTCATGGACTCCTACACATGGACACACTAGTGTTGGCTGACCGACATAAGCCTAAATTCATCAGCACTGTGCAGACACTAGATGCCATCTAGAGCACGCTACTCAAAGTGATTGTATGTGTACTCTCATGGACTCCTACTGACCGACATGCCTAAATTCATCAGCACTGTGCAGACACTAGATGCCATCTAGAGCACCGCTACTCAAAGTGATTGTATGTGTACTGGTATTGTTTAGTAAATTAAAAGCTGGCTTAAAAGGAGACATCCTGATTGTAAAAAGTCAACCGGTACATTGTAAAAATGCACAAAGAACTGGGCTGCCATAAGCGAATCGTTAGCAGATCACGCAGAACAAATCGATAATGTTGATACTATTATCCTTCATCTTCTTAATTCGAGTCGCTTTATTTTATTCTATTTTTTCTTTCTTTATTTTTTCTTTGTCGAAAATTGGGTCGACGCTTTTTCAACAGCGAAGAATAGCACGCACTGGGGAAAAATGAATAAAGAATAAGATGTCAATGAGATTCGAACTCACGTGCACCTATCTCATTTGGGAAGAGCATCATTCCTCATAACTGCAGTTTTACTAACGCATCGACGAGAAAACATGTCCAGCATCGAAAAAGTTAAAGTATGCATTTACCCAACCCCTTCCCACGAACAGGATGTGACACAAGGTCTCGTTTAAACGGAGTTTAACAGGTTTTAATTTAGTGTTTTCCTTCTCCTGTACATATTTACCAACTCTACCCACGAGCAGGATGTGACGCAAGGTCAATTTTTAACCGGGATTAACAGGTTTAAATTCAGAGCTTTCCTTTTATAGGCATATCTACCCCTCCCCTCTCTGCATAAGTCTGATATGACACAAGGTCAATTTTTAAGCGGAGTTTAACAGATTTTATTTCAGAGTTTTCAATCTCCTAGATATATTTACCAACCACCCACCACGAGCAGGATGTGACACAAGGTCAATTTGTAAGTGGAGTTTAACTGGTTTAATTTTAAAGTTTTCCTTCAGCTAGACATATTTAGCAATCCTCTCCACGAGCAGGATGTGACACAAGGTCAATCTTTAAGTGGAGTTTAACATGTTTGAATTTAGAGTTTTCCTTCTCCTAAACATATTTACCAATCCCTCTTCACGAGCAGGATGTAACACAAGGTCAATTTTAAGCGGAGTTTAACAGATTTGGATTCAGACTTTTCCTTCTCTTAGACTGGTTGCCATACCAAGGGTAAAGAACCCAGTCTGCCCTACTGGTTTCTTATAGCTGGAGGGATAATAGTTGGAATAGAAACACACACATCCATACATACTCACACAGACACACTTATACACAGGGAAACAGACACAGAAACAGAGAGAAACACACTCACAGAGACACTTACATGCACAGACACTCACACTCATGTACATGATCTTGGATATACATGTTATTGTTTGAAGGAATATCTGTATAGACATTATACAGTGGACATAGCTTTGTACGACAGCTAAGTCCTTCTCTCGGTTCAAAAGGCTGAGTTCCAACAATAAGCAGAAGCAAGATGGCTGGCAACGATTCAAACTGCAGACCAACAGGATGCGAGGAATGGTCATCCGCTGGATGGTTTTTATATCAGAGATTTCCTTCTCCTAGATGGGTTGCCATCATTTCGACTTCTGCATATTGCGTGCTTTGACAATGTTTTCAAAATGAATATGTTATTTAAATTTGTTTTTGCCCATCTTACGCCACTCATCTATGAATATAAAATGGAAAGATAAATTTTGTTTTACATCTTTTATATATATATATATATATATACTTTGTAGATTTTAGATTTCCTTCTCATTGATGGGTTGCCTTCACTTCGACTTATCCAGCTCCTTCTGTCCGCTTACATCATTTACACAAGACTGGAACGTATGTCATGTGCTAGATGGCCGTCGAGCGAAAGGCTTCTTCCGCCCTTTGACAGGTCTTGATTTTCGTCCTGCTGGGTGTCTATTCATTCGGTTTTTAGTCGCCGATAACCCGACTATGAGACAGGTAGTACTTGATTACATAGTACCCGTAGCGTTTTGAGCGACCTGACTAAATACTCATGTACATACACATATATATTTACCAACCCCTCCGCCCAAGCAGGATTTGACACAATGTAATTTCTTAAGGTTTGAATTCAGACTTTTCCTTCTTCTAGACCGGTTGCCTAAGCAAGGTTAAAGAGCCCAGCCTGCCCTACTATTTATCCATAGTCCATTTCCCATGACTTTAATCATTACACCACGCGCTTTCTTGCGTATTATATGCCATCAAATACGGTATATATATAATTTTGGGAGATATTATTAAGAAGAATATAATAGCCTAAAACATAGTTTCCACCGTCTTCAGCGATGTCCTTCCTTTTGGCATTCGCACGCGTTTTATTCGCAGAAAAATGCCAAAAGCTAGTGTTATATTTGGTCCTTGGAATATATTGAAATTTTCTTTCAATAACATCTCTTGCTACCTGTACCAATTATCCATTCTTAGATCTCTTTGGTCTTCCTTTCTAATCTGTGAATTTCACGGAAGTTCTTTTCGATTTTCCCCTTTGTAATCGAAGAACATTATTGCCTCGCTCCATTTAGCTGAATTCGCAAATAAAAAAAATCTAAAAGTAATAAAAAAATAAAAAAATAAAAACACAAAAATAAAACGCCGTAGGCCTAAAAAAAAATAACCCGGATGAACATCGTGTCATACAGTAAGCAGGGGTGAACGAGTAAAAACGAATTCACGCATGCGCAGATTTACTTTGTTCCGGTTCTGAATGACACAATCCGGAGAGGAATTCGTGGTTGTCGTTCTTTACGACAGATTTAGCAGCGACGCTGACAACGTAGAACGCTGACAGGGAAATAATCTTTTAATATGAAAATAAAGTGGAAATGCTTCAGTCACAGAACTTCAAGCAAATTGCATGGATATGTCATAAAAAGTAAATATATTAAGTGTACTAGCAAAATAAAAAAACACCCTCTGGGCGACGTAAAATAAATATTGCCTGGGGGGAAGGGAGTTGAAAATTTAATATCAGAGAGTTTTTTTATCATATTTAAAGTAAAATCATCAAATTTATTAAAGGAGTAAAAAATAAAATACATTTATTAAAGGAGTAAAAAATAAAAAAATTGAAATGGAAACTTAGTTCTGATAACTTTAAATATATATTAAAATAAAACAAACTATATATATATATATAGATAATCATCTTCATCATCATGTCACGCTTTCAGCGCGGATATCCATGACAATCTCTCTCCATCCGTCCCCATCGCTCATCATTCTCGGGAGGTCCTCTATGCAGCATCCTGCATCCACACAGAGCTGATCAACGTACGTGGATTTTGGATTGTTTCGATGTCATAGATATCTATCGTTGGCTGTTGACTCATCAATAGGCGCTAGTCTTAGAGATGAGGAGCAGTAGTTTCCTAACTGAACTGTTTGATCCTGGCCGTTGACTCGTTTAGGGTTCCTCCGCCCAGCATCATATGAGCCCCGCCATTGTCCCAGTATGGGATCATCTGCCGTTTCTCACATCCACCACGCTGCTACCCATGGCTTCCTTTTTACTGACATTTTGGCTTGTTATTTCATTCTTTTGGCTATCTTTCGGTCTGTATACTCGTCGCCGTAGAAAATAATTGTAATGCTTTGGTCAACAATTTTTAGCAAGAAAATTATCGATAATACCAATAATAGATAATACCAGATATGTATTTATTAAAACTTGTTTAAAAAACCAATGAGGACTGTCTAACATTGCATACTCAAATTTTGAGTGTATTTATTCTGTTATGACGATTTTAGATAGTGTGACGTAAGCAGTGACGTAATTTCTGTTACAGACAAAATCCGGAAGCGAATCTTCACTATTAATAGATTAGCAAATATATACACCCTCAGCCGGCTGCAAGTATTTAAGTTTTAATGTAAGAAAATATAATATTAAATTAGAAAGTCTAATGAAACTAAATAAGAATGCAGATAAAAAGATTTGAAACACATGGATATATAATCGAAAATAGAACTGAAACTTGCTCTTCCATCATCCCCTCCTTTCATTGCTAAATTTTCCTAATTTAACTATTTAGTTAAAATACGAAGTGAAGAATAAAATCACAGTTATTTCTTCTTGTTAATGGATTTCTTTTAAGATTTATCCCCAAGATTGTTGCTCATATTCATTAAGATAAAACCAAACAATTAGAAATCAATAATACCAAGCACATATTTATAAAAATCAAATTTTGAATATCAATATGCAAATTAGCCTTTCCATTTACACTGTAAACGGCTATTTTGTAATATATATCTATACAGATGCATGATATTATCATGCAGCCCCGCCCAACAGGTGGGGATTGCTATAATTAACAGCGTCGATCCGAGGGGGCCATCCCCCCAGGCAACACCTGCCCCCTCGATTTAAAGGGGCAGGGTTGGGTTTATTGCCCAGTGCCTGAGGCGCCCCCTTGAGGTGGAATGCCGACGGGATCGACGCAATTTTTCACCTGCCACCCATGAGCTTCGGTTTGTGGGTGGTGCCACGTTAATAGGGCCTTGTGCCTAACCCGTACATGTGGGTACGAGGTAAATACAATGCAGCCCTTTCCCTCGGGTGGGGATTGCTAAAATTAATGGCGTCGATCCCAGGGGGCATCCCCCAGGCAACACCTGCCCCCTTGATTTAAAGGGACAGGGCTGGGTTTATAAAATGTAAACCCGCCCAACGGGGTGGGGGTCCCGTGGCTTCGGCCCTGGATCTTTACAAGTTAATAGCGTCGATCCCAGGGGGCTATCCCCCCAGGCAATACCTGCCCCTTTGATTTAAATGGGCAGGGCTGGGTTTATTGCCCAGCGCCCAAGGCGCCCCCCTTGTGGGGGAATGCCGAAGGGATCGACGCAATTTTTGTTCTTTTCCACCCATGAGCTTCGGCTTGTGGGTGGACCCACGTTAAAACGAGACCTTGTGCCCAGCCCATACAAGTGGGGTATGAGGCAAATAACCGCAGTTATGGCCAACAGTATTAATAATGTAAAACAATTTTATTAATAATATATATATATATATATATATATATATATATATATATATATATATATAT
>CM042172.1:15851827-15889606 GCA_023376005.1 Doryteuthis pealeii
TTGTCCATATGCTTATTTGACAAAAGTAATTTGTAATTCTATCTGTCAGCTGTTTTTAACTCCGCCCCCTTTTTATTTCAGTAGTATACATAAATTTATATATATATATATATATATATGAATGAATGAGAAGAAATATTTTAAAAATATAACAAACACAGGATGTTATGATTAGGGGAAACGATTTTATATGAGAATACTTAAGCATTTAAAAAAATATTTTCTTCTCATATCGTGCGTTTAATTTCCTCACTGTATTTATATATACATATATGCTCCCAATTTCCTGGAAGAAATTTATTTAGTTGAACTTTCACCGTTTATTGTAAGGCATTTACTCGCCTGTTGTTTTCAGACTCGAGTTTTCTGTGATTTAAAAAAAACATACATTCTGTAAGTATTCATCAATTAATTATAATTATATATATATAATATATATATATATTATATATATATATATATATATATATATATATCCTTCTAAGAAACCAAACCTTGAAGAGTATCCTTTTTTCTAATTTGACTTCCTGTCGCCATGTTGACTGTCTTACAATGTAAAAAAAAAATATATATATTTATTTTTTTTGAGAAGTAAATTTTTCAGTTATGCAATTCAAATTATCTTGATCTACCATCTGATGAGACGAAATTTTGGGGAGCTATATTTAAATCAACTTAGATTTATAAAGGCCCCAATTTTGGTCGAAATAAATTTATTATGGAATTACGGTGTTGAGTTTTTCCTTCCTTCGAAGATATATATATAATATATATATATATATATAATATATATTGTTTTTGTGTGTTGTGTGTGTGTGTGTGCTATATCTATGTGTGTCTGTTTATCTAAGTAATATCTAGATGCTAAAGAATGTAGAAAAAGATTATTGAGAAAAAACAAGTAATAAAATAATTGGAGATAGGAAAACAGACTCGAGTACTAAAAAGCTTAAGTGGCAAATAACAACATTTAATCGATATTAACCTAATAACAAATATTATACATTTTATATACATACATTAGATATATATATATGTATTAATATAATATATATTATATATTATATATATATATACGTACTTATATATATACTTTATATACATACACTTTCATTATATACATTAATATATACATTACTTTATATATATGTATATTTTATATGATACATACATAATTTATATATATATGTATTATATAATTTATATTATATATATGTATATAATGTGTTATATATTATATATGTGTATAATCTCTCTCTCCTAATATATATATATATATATTATATATATAATCTATATATGTATATGTATATAATGTATATATGTATATATCTATATATATTTATATAATTATATATATATATATATATATATATATGTACATATTATATATATACATATGTATATATTTATATGTATATATTATATAATTATATATATAGATAAAGTATATACATATAAAGTACATACATATATATAGGATATACATATATAAGTATATGTATATATATATATAAAAAGAATACTTACACACACACACACAACACACACACACACACACACACAAATATATATATATATTATATATATATATATATATATATGAGCTTTGGAGCGGTAATATCTACTGCTACAAATGTTATTACGTTTTTTATCTCATTCACCCGGAATCCAGCGATTATCAAAGGCAGAACGTTATCCTTATATAGTCATAAGCATCACAATAATATAAAGGGGGGGGGCGGCGTTCTAAAGTTATTAGGACTGGTTATTTTTGTTGCTTGAATTAAATAAAAGTATATTATTGTTTAGAAATTAAGTTAATGGTACTAAAATATCGTTTTATTAATTTCAAAATCATTAAAGCTTATAGTGACTTATACAGGATGTTTCTGAAAAAAATTGATTTAATTAATCATTAATGAACATTGAATTAGAGAAAGAAAAGAAAGAAAGAATTTAGAATTAAATAGAAGAAAGAAAGAAAGAAAGAAAGAAGAAAGAATGTTGAATGAAAGGAAAGAAACAAAGTATAAAGATTGAATTAAAGAAAAGAAAAGAAAGAAAGAATTTAGAATTAAATAGAAGAAAGGAAAGAAAGAAAGAAAAAGAAAGAAAGAAAAAGAAAGAAAGAATTTGAAATCAAAGGAAAGAAAAAAGTATAAAGATTGAATTAAAGAAAAGAAAAGGAAAAAACAGAAGAATAAAGGTTGATTAGTATTATCTGCGTTATTCGCGACTCTATGTCCTCATCTTCATTGTTATTGTAACACGTTTCGGCGATATGCCTCCGGCCTTCTTCAGGTATTTCTGTCGACTCGGGAACCTTCTTTTCGTAACTCTGGACTTTGTCGTATCGGGAACCTTCTTGTCGTAATCGGGAGCCATCACGGAACTTTGAACCTAACCCTTTATTCAGTCCACGGGGTATTCCTGTTCTCATTCCGCTAACTATAGCTGGAATTAACATTCAGAGAAAAAGAATGTTGAATTAAAGAAAAGAAAAGAAAGAAAGAAAAAAGATTGTAATAAGATATATTAATTTAGAAAGGCTAATGAAACTACATAATACTGATGAAAAGCCAGTCGGGTTTCGCTCCCGGCTAGACTTAGTTGCTGAGTCTAGCCACATTATATGAGCTGAAGAGTATCAACGAGCTCAAGAACGGACAATGATTGAAGGAGTGGCATTCATCTGACAAGACAATACGATATATATATATATATGTTTTGGTTGAACTCGAGTGACAATTCCTGTCGTACGAGTTTATGTTCAATCCTTTCAAGGTGTCTGGCCACTTTTTGGTGTCAGGTGGAACTGGTGTAGCAATCCACCAAAGGTGTCTCTACGAGCGCTTTCGGCATGTCGATCTGCCATCTTCAGGTTGGAAACTGATGGTATGTTTCGTATGTCTTGTTTTTAAAGAAAACGAGCAGTAGCGTAGGAATTGTTAGTGGAGATAGTAGGAATTGTAGTAGTTCAAACGAACAATGCAGTAGATATTTTGTAGGAGGGGTGGGGGTCACAATTGTGAAATGAAAAGGGAATTTGGAAGGAGGATAGGGGTAAATTCTAGGCATTTGAGGACATGTGACTTGTTTCGAAGTTTATTTTGTTTAAGGTGGGGTTCTTTTTTGTTTGATATATAGAGCTTCGATTATTGAAGTTTTTGTTTGTTTTTTCTTTATGTAGTGTGAGTATATTTTCTGTTAAAATTTTTGTAGAGGGGGGGCATGAATGTGTCTTAATGTGGTGTTAATATAACTCGTATCGGATAAGTGTAGTGTTAATCTGCTGTATAACGTGGTGGTTGTGTGGCCAATATATGTGTTATTAATTTTGGAGAGACAGTCTCCTACGGACATTTGAATTCCACACGATATTGATCTCATTAAGACGATAGTTTTGGGGGAGGAGTTGTTGCATGTGACGAGATTGGTAGTTTTAAACTTTTTGTAGTAGATAATTAGTTTGACTTTTCTGTTAGTGTGTCGGTGGAGAAACATTGTTACGTTTTAATTTTTTAACGCATTTTCGTCCAGTTTTAGAATTTGGTGCATCTGATTACAATAATATATGTTTTGGTTTGAGCTATTAAGTGTGCTATTGGTTTCATTGTGGTAATATCATGAAGGTTGTGTGTGTATATATATATATATTATGGACTTTCATCGATTTTTCAACGCATAGAGGGTTCACACACACAATGAACACCACACAGTGATTTGTTTATAGTGGTGAAGGCTTGTGTGGACCATCCACACTTTTTGGTACAGTCGATAGCAAAGAACTGGTGCATCAAGGATTGCCACAAACCCAATCAACGACCGACCTCAGGAATTTTGAATTCAGAGTTATCCCTCTCCTAGACTGGTTACCTACCCAAGGTTGGAGGGCCAGTCTGCCCTACTATTAACCCATAGCTGGAGGAATTTTGAATTCAGAGTTATCCTCTCATAGACTGGTTACCTACCCAAAGGCTGAAGGCCCAGTCTGCCCTACTATTTACCCATAGCTGGAGGGAGAATATATGGATTCATACCTTTCCCAAGGGTATATATATATATATATTATATATATTATATATATAATATATATAAATTTTTCTTGAAGGCACTTACAACGCAGTATCGCATAAAATTCGATACTTTTTTAATAGAAAATGAACTTGGACAAGTGTTAATCCCAGCAAAGGATTGGCTCGATGTGTAGAATACCGTACAGACTGTTCGACTTATTAAGTCTCATCAGCGGTATAATACTAACGATTTCCCTCGACAGAAATCGAAACCGGACTTCAGCAGACACAGTGAACACTAGTGAAACAACTTTTATCGCCTCGGCCATAGTACACAGCCGACCATCCTAGCGAAATAAGCTTGTCAAGTGATACTTATACGCCTCTACCAAATAGGTAAGGGGGTGTTATGGGAGAATATTAACAACAACAGACGTATGCCTTCGGCGAAGTTGAATAAGATAGATAGATAGATAATAAGAAGGGCGCGTGGGATAATGGTTATAGTCGTAGATAGGATTCGTCGTTCAAATCCTAGACGCGGCTGTTTGCATGTTCACAAAGCACTAATACCCTTGGGAAAGGTATGAGTCCATAAATTCTCCCCCCAGCTAAGGGTAAAATACTAGGGCAGACTGTCTCTTTAACATTGGATAGGTAACCAGTATAGGAGAAGGAAAACTCCGAACTTGAAAAACCTGAGGTCAGTCGTTGATTGGGTTTGTGGCATTCCTTGTGCACCAAGTCTTTCCTATGGACTGTGTCGAAAAGTGCAGATGGTTCCAACACAAGCCTTCACCACTATAAGCAAACCGCTGTGTAGGTTGTTCATTCGTTGAATCTTCATGCGTCGAAATCGAATATATATTTTTTTTTTTTTCACGCGAGGGGACTAAACGCCGATATCGGAAATACTCCGTTATTACAAATATTTTACAGACGCTGCCACTGTCAATAACAACAAAGACAAAGGATCCGTTGAATAGGAGCGACATTTATTTGAAAAGGGGAATCTAACGATCCCGAAAATTTATGATAACAAATAATAAAAAATAAGTGAATCCAATACTCCATAACATCGAGTTCATTCATTTATTTTTAAATGCTTCATAATAACGCCCAACTTCAACATAAAAAAGACATTAATATTATATAATATATATTATATATATATTATATATATATATATATAAGGAGAGAGAGAGAGGAGAGAGAGAGAAAGAGAGAGAAAGAGAGAGAGACACACGTACAGGCAGACAAAGGCAATTATTTAGGAGCTCCCTTCGTATGTGTTAGTGTAATTTCTTGTTAACAAATCTTATATTGGGTATCGACTTATATACGAGTATATACGGATTGAAAAGAGAAATGCCTGGATATTGGTTTGCAGTTAATACAGCAGCTCAGAAGCGAAGAAGAAAAACCGAATGAGGAAGGAACTTTGCAGAAGTTGAATGGAGAAGCCGAAAATCCGTTTTGCAATTTGACGTGGAATGACGAGGGGTGGAAAGGAAATGGAAAAAACGGAGGAGGAAGCGGAATGGAACGAAATCTTTGGGGGATCGAATGCTATTTTGAAAAAGCGTAAGGCGGGATTTAATCGGACATTTTTGAAGATTACAAGTTTGAAAACACGGAAAATCTCGCGAGATTTGGCGAGTCGGTTATCGGTAGAAAATTCAGAGACGGAGAGGAGTTGGGAGCCGCCTAGTGCCAGAGATTTGTTTTTTCTATTCGTCGTGTCCTGAAGCGACGTGGTCGATCTCAGGTATAAGTCACGAATTTCAATGCTGATTTTCGAGGCGGGCAGACTTTTCAGGAATTTTAAAAATATTGCTGTGTCACGTGGCAGTCTGACGTCATGAGTTTAAAGAGAAGTGAGAGATAGAGAAAGATAGGAAATGAAAGTTAATATGAGAGTGGGAGAGAAGTTGGTTTAGAAAGAGAATAGAAAGAGAGAGAAAGGGGGGGAGAGGAGAGAGACAGAGAGGGGGAGAGAGGGAAGGGAGGGGGGAAGGGAAGGGAGGGGGGGAAGAGGGAGAGAGGGAGGGGAGAGGGGGAAGGGAAAGAGAGAGAGAGAGAGACACACACACACACACTCAAGCAAAGACACACACATATATTTACCCAACACCTCCGCACGAGCAGGATGTGACACAAGGTCAATTTCTAGTAAAATTCTACTTAACGGACCTAAATTCCACCATCGTATGTCATCCCGCCGAATGAAAAAAAATACCAAAAAATCAAGGAATTAACCGAATTTAATGAAATTTTCAGTGTTGATATATTAATGAATAAACAATATAATGTTATTTAATTTGAAAACTTTACATTTTTTCAGGTCAGTTAACTTTGAACCACGTATGTTTGTGAATCTGTGTTACGCCTCAAAGATACGTGGTTCAAATTTAACTAACCTGATCAAATGTAAGAATTTTCAAATAAAATAACTATTGCCTTATATTGTTTATTCATTGATATATCAACACTGAAAATTTCTTTAAATTCGGTTAATTCCTTGTTTCTTAGTATTTTTTTCTTTCGGCGGGTGACATACGATGGTGGAATTCATGTCCGTTAAGCGGGAATTGTTAACATGTTTGAATTCAGTTTTCTTCCTTCAGACTGGTTAATTAATCAAGGGTAAAGATCCAAGTCTGCCCTACTATTTACGCATAGCTGGAGGGTGAATAATTGGATTCATACATTTCCCGATAGTGATACCACTATGTGAAACGCAAACAGTCACGTCCAGGATTAGAACTCGAGTCGCCGTTTCTCTTTCTTAAGATAATAACCATACCACTATTCGCCTCCATTATTCAATATAAGCGAGTAAAGAGCACATCTAAGTGAAAGACGAAAGAAAGAAAGAATAGAACAGAAAGAAAGAAAGAAAGAAAAAGAGGAAGAAAAAGAAAGAAAGACAACGTTTAAATGAAAGAAGACGAAAGAAAGAAAGAAGAGATAACTCAGTGAAAAAGACAACAGAAAGTGAAGAAAAAATATGTTTGAGCAAAATTAACTGGAAAGAAAAAAGAAAGGTGTAAATAGTCGATAGATAGATAGATAGATAGAGAGACAGACACAGACAGAAAGACAGACAGATAGAGAGAGATAAAGATAGAGAGATAGATTTAGAGATAGAGAGAGAGAGATAGATTTAGAGATAGAGAGATATAGAAGATGAGAGATAGAGAGAGATATAGATAGATGGAGAGATAGAGAGAGATATAGATAGATGGAGAGATAGAGAGATATAGAAATAGATAGATAAAGAGATAGAGAGACAGAAAGACAGATATTAGAAATAGATAGAGAGATAGAGAGACAGAAAGACAGAGATATAGAGAGAGATATAAAGAGATAGAGAGATAGATAGATAGAGAACACTCCTAAGAGAGTGTTAAAAGAATTCCGATATTCTTACGTAAAAAGTTAGAATATAGAAAATGGGTCAGATTAAAAAAGTGAAAAATAAAATAAAATAAAATAAAATAAAATGGAAAAACATAAAAAGGGAATAAAGAAACAAAAATAAAAAAAATAAAAAAATAAAAATACAAAACAAACATCAATAAATAAAACAACATTAATAATCACACGCAAAAAAAAAAAGCAAATAAATAAAAATGAAGGAATAAAATAAAGAAAAAAAAAACGAAAAGAATTGTTAGAATAAATAGAAAATATAACAAAAGTTTCTTCGAAGAATTTTCACATGTTTTAAGTCTAAACGCTGGAGATTATCAGACAGAAGAGGAAAAACAAAAAAATAAATAAAAATACAAAAAATAATATCCAAACAAAAAAACAGATGCGTACACATATTATAAAGAATTAATGCAAATTGAATTTAAAAAAAAAATATTTTGAAAAATAACAACAAAAAACCAAATAAAAAAATAACCACACACAAAATACAAAACACGAAAAACAAAATCCCCCTCCCTCCCCCCAAAAAAAACAAAAACAAAAAACAAAAAAACTTGCCTACAGAACTAATATCGGTATTTCCATATTCTTCTCAAAGCTTCTGAAATCTAGGGCATTGATTTTAACAAGAAGCCTAAAGCCCCCTCAAGCTATTCTTTTGTTCACTTCGACGGTGGCCATGTTGAACAGGGAATTATGGGACTCTGATAGCATTGGCTTTTGTAAAGCGTTGTGCTTTCTGAGTGTCTTCCATACAGTTCACCTTCATCTAATGTTGCTGTCTTTATGTTGGAATTCTTCAGCGAATATAATTAATTTTGTCTCTTGCATAGTTGTGCAAACACTGGTGATGAGCTGAAGTCACTGGCACGCGATTTTAATCCGACATTCGCTAAGCTACAACTCCCATTTGTGGGCAGATGTTTCCACCATTGAATAAAGAGCATTGTTATAGTTAACAGAATGTTTACGTCAGTTCTACCTTAATAGGTGATTTTTTTTTTGTTGAAAAATGTGAAGTCAGTGCTTGTTATTTTTACAAGCAAGAATATGCGCTCTCCGGTCTCAAGTTTTAAAATAATTAAATATTATATTGAATTAGAAAGACAAATGAAATTAAATAAGAACACAAATAAGATCACATTTATTTTTACTTTATTCTAATTGATTTCAATATAAAATTATAAGATAGCTTTTTAATACGTTTAAAAATAAAACAATAATGTTTGAGATCAATAACACCAAGTAGTTATTTATTAAACCCAGTTTTGTTAAAACCAGTATACAAATTAACAACACCGTGTATTATGTAAACCTTTATTTCTTAGTGATATATAAGACACATTACATAATTCTAAATCAACTAATAACATGGGCCTTTCCGGTGTGTAGGGGATTATCTTCCCTTTGCCTGGAAGAGTTATCTTCCCGCTGTGTTGCCGTTTGTGGCCACCAGGGGCCTCTGGTATATAAGCGGCTGATTCAAATGTTTCTCTATCTCTTTCCTTACTGCCTCTGAACGAGCACATGGGTTAGACTTATGTCTACCCACTTCTCGGTGAGGCTTTGGCCCCCTTACATTACTGTCAGTCTTTTATACAGCATGGATTATCCTTTAGTTTCATGTCTGTAACATTTATATTTTATGTACATTTGGGTATCTCGTTTATATTTAAATATTGTATCTTGTATTTACCATTCATGAATGTGTCCTTTTATCTCTACTCTTATATCTTATTTGTATCTTATGTATCTATGTACTTTATGTATCTTATCGTTACCATGTGCTGTACACCTATTAAATGTTTTGTCTCACAATGTGTCGGAGCTGTTATTCAATTATTAACTTTGAATCTTACAGGGGCCTGCGATTGTTAATGTAAATTAACATCGTTGTTCCCAGGATGCTATCCCCCCAGGCAACACCTGCCCTCTTGATTTAAAAGGGGCAGGGCTGGGATTATTGCCCAGTGCCTGAGGCGCCCCCCTTGACGGGGGAATGCCAACGGGATCGATACATTTTTTGCACCTACCACCCATGAGCTTCGGCTTGTAAGCGGGCCCACATAAAAATGTCCTTGTGTCACGCCCTCATAAGTGCGATGAGAGGCACATATCCTAATAACATGGGCTGTTTTGAGGCAATCTAACTCAGATTTTCATAGAAACATCGTTAATAAATAGATTTATTCTATGTATTAATGATTTTGACTATAAACTAAATATTCATTGATAAACTTACGTAGTTTCCTGAGGGTATTGTGACGTGAGAAGTGGCATAGTTTTGGTTAGAGACAGACACCGAATCTCCATTATAATAATATTTGATATTTACTTCTTTATGTCCTTTTTATGCGTGTCGTTTTTCACAAGGTCAGTTTATTCGTACAGTGGATTTGGTGCTCCTCCGTCTTGCATGTCCTTCGTCAATAATTACAAATGGATGTCTCTCATTATCAGCGATTAAGTAGTTAACCACCATGTCACCTCGCTTAGTCTATACATTTAAGTGGGTATTGCAGCACACATTATATACAATATACAAATTATATAAAAAATAAATTATATAAAAATAATCCAACAACCGGACTTGGAGAATGGCAACCGGTCGAGGAGAAGGTTGGCTTGTGCACTAAATAGCCCACAAAGATTGATATGCCGTTAAATAAAGAAAGCAGAAATGATTAAATAAGAGAAATTCCAGTTATTGACTGCGTGGATGGTGAGGTTCACGAAACCCCAAAGTGAGTTCGGCTGAAGTGCAATTAAATTTATCTTGTCATGATCACAGCTGCCGTATTTCAGCATTATTTTTTTTATTTTTTAAAATCCATTTTGTCTCATTTTGAGTGATCTTTTTTCAAAATTTTGCCAGCACTTTTTTTGTTTGTTTTAGTTTTCTCTCCTTTCGGTCTCTAAAGCATTTTTTCCGTTTTCCCTTTTGTTTTAGTTCGTTAAATTTAACAGTTTTTCCTTTGAAGAATTTTTGATACTAGAAACAAGACAACCGATTCCAAGAATCCCTTTTAAGGAACCACGACCATTATCAGATTTTCCTGTAATGTTGTTAATTATTTCTGTGACACGCACTTGCTTCCTATTTAACAATTTCTTCCAAATTCTTGCTTCTCTTTCCGGGATGTTCCCTTTAAATGATGTGCAGTTTTTTTTTTTAAATTCAAATTCTAATTTTAATTTAATTTTTTTAATATTCTCCTTCAGCTTTTAGGCATTTTATTTTCTTTTTTTCAACGTTTCTTCTTTGATTTTCCTTCTTTTTTTCATTCTTAATCATTTTTCTTCATTCCTTCGTTTTCCTTCATTACTTTTTCAGTTTTCTTCATTCCTTTCTTATTTTTCTTCATTTTCTTCATTTCTTCATTTTCAGTATTATCTGCGTTATTCGGACTATTGTCCCCATCTTTATGTTATTTGTACAATATTTCGGCCTATATGCCCTCCGGCCTTCTTCAGGTATTTCTTGTCGGACTCGGAACCTTCTTGGACTCGGGAACCTTCTTTTCGAACTCGAGAACTTTCTAGTCGTAATCGGGAGCCATCACGGAACTGTGAACCTAACGCTTTATTTAGCCCACGGGGGTATCCTATAAATTTAAAAATAAAACCTATATATTTATCTTATTATATATATATATATATATATATATATATATATATATATATATATATATATATATACAGAATGTCTAATGCTGACCTTTTCACCATATGTAACATTGACGGAATGGAGAGGTTCCTCATAAAATCACAATTGCGCTGGGCTGGTCATGTTTTGCGAATGCATCATGACAGAATACCAAAGATTCTCATGTATAGTCAGCTTGACGGTGATCAAAGAAACGTGGGTCGACCATTGCTCAGGTTTAAGGACAAGTTGAAAAGTAACCTCTCAGCTGCAAATATAGATCACGCTACTTTTGAGAGCACAGCACACAGGACTTTGTGTTACAATGGTATTAAGAATTTTTTCAGCATCGGAGGTCACCAAGCTGCGTCAAGCTAGAGAAAGGACTAGAACATTGGCTAGTGTCCCAGCAATACATTCAAATAGTGCACACTCTTGTTCCATCTGTGGACTTCTTTGCAAATCATTGGCAGGGCTGAAAAGTCACCAGCAATTAACACACAAGGTTAAATGAAAGAGGTTGTCGGAACCTCATACGTCGAAATCGACGGGAGAGTATATATATATATATATATATATATATATATATATATATATATATAATAAAGGTTTTGGCTTTTTTATTTATTTATTGGAACAATCATTACAACCGTTCGGTTTCTTGCTATGATATTCCTCAGGTAATGATGAATACTATTTGCATCATTTCCAAAAGCAATTTTGTTTTACCTGAGGAATGCCATAGCAAGAAACCGAACGGTTGTAATGATTGTTCCAATAAATAAATAAAAAAAGCTAAACCTTTTATTTATTCATTTATTAATCTATTAACGCTCTATCACAGATATTGAGTACTCTTCAAATAACACTGTACGTTGGATTACTACCGCTTTTTCAAGTATAATAGTGCCAACCATACACATTGAGGATATATATATATATATATATATATATATATATATATAGACTGACACCCAACCGATTGGGTTTCAATCCCGCTGTAGGTAGCTTACAAATGTCTAGCCACACTGGTCGAAACACTTGTCTGTGGATGACTCTCTCTCTCCGTCTCTCTCTCTCTCTCTCTCTCTCTCTCTCTATATATATATATATATATATATATATATATATATATATATATATATATGCATTTACGTCTGTATGCGAGTGTCTGCATGTGACTAAATTCATATGCATATTTGCATATATCTATGTATGTATGAATGTATGTAGGCGTGTACATTAGCGTGTACATTGTGTACGTGTGATAATAATTTCCAAATATAATTATATTATTATTTCACAATTTCTAACTCTTTTTTAGCGCGGTGATATTTTCGTCTTTTTTTTTTCTTTTATTCTTTCTTTTTTTTCTTTTGTTGTATTTCATTTAAAATCTGCAAGGCATTATGGGAGATTTATTTCACATTTAATTTCCGGTCCCTGCGCTCTGGGAATTGTATATGACCAATATGAAGCGAAAGGCGAGGAAATGATCGCGTAGAGTTTGATCGTTGTGACAGACCTTATCAGCGAAGAAGAATACTGACAAGAATGGCTTCCTACTCCATTGAATAAACAATAAAATCAACTAATACCTCCCTAAAATTAATAATAATAATAATAATAATAATAATATAATAATAATAATAATAATAATAATAATAATAAGAGTAAATGTAGACTGTGTGGTGACAGAGTTGTGACAGCAAACCATGTATTAAGTGAATGTTGCAAACTAGCACAACGGGAATACAAATCTAGGCACGACCGGGTTGGGAAGGTGATCCACTGGGAATGATACAAATTCCAAATTCAACTCTTTATTTGAATCACATGGTTAGACTGTCGTTCTTCCAAAGTAATTTTGTACATAATAATAATAATAATAATAATAATAATAATAATAATAATAATAATGTAGACTTTGCGGTAATAAGATGAGACTGTAAACCATATACTCTGCGAATGTAGTAAACTAGCACAACGAGAATACAAAACTAGACACGACTGGGTTGGGAAGGTGATCCACTGGGAATTATGCAAAAAATTAAATGTTGACCATTGACTTGCAATGAAAGACCATCAGCTAATTCTGATGTGAAGACTCAAAAGGAGCAAATAATAATAATAATAATAATAATAATAATAATAATAATAATAATAATATATAATAATAATAGTAAATGTAGACTGTGTGGTGACATAGTTGTGACAGTAAACCATGTATTAAGTGAATGTTGCAAACTAGCACAACGGGAATACAAATCTAGGCACGACCGGGTTGGGAAGGTGATCCACTGGGAATGATAGAAATTCCAAATTCAACTCTTTATTTGAATCACATGGCTAGACTGTCGTTCTTCCAACGTAATTTTGTACATAATAATAATAATAATAATAATAATAATAATATTTTGACCATACATACAAAATGGTATATGCAGAATCTGTTCTTGAGAACGAAACGCATAAAATTCTCTGGGACTTTGGGATAAAGACAGATCCCCCTATCCCAGCCAGGAGACCAGACCTAGTGCTGATTAAAATATAAAAAAAGAGAACGTGTCAACTGGTGGATTTGCAGGTCCAGCAGATCACAGGGTGAAGCTAAAGGAAAAGGAAAAAAAATGGACAAATATCTGGACCTTGCCAGAGAACTGAAAAAGTTATGGAATATGAAAGTGAAAGTGATACCAATTGTAGTTGGTGCACTTGGAACGGTCCCAAAAGGATTGGAAAAAGGATTGGAAAGCCTGGAAATCAGAGGAAGGATTGATACCATTCAGAACACTGCACTGTTGCAATCTGCCAGAATACTCAGAAGAGTCCTGGAGATCTGAGGAGACTTGCTGTCACTTAGGCTCTAGAGAAAGACCATCAGCAAAACGCTGATGTGAAAACTCAAAATGAGTAAATAATAATAAAAAAACACAACAACTACTTGTTAAAATATCAGAAAAGAGAACAGTAGTATTAGTAGCAGTAGCAGTTGTAGAAAACAACAACAAAGAAAAGTTATTATTATTATTATTATTATTAGTAATAGTAGTAGTAGTAGTAGTAAAAAAACAATGAAAATAGATAATTGTAAAAAATATCAGAGAAAAGAATTATAGTATTAGTATTAGTATTAAAGAAGAAGAAGAAGAAGAAGAAGAAGAAGAAGAAGAAGAAGAGGCACAGCACCTACTTGTAAAAATATCAGAAAAGATAACAGTAGTAGTAGTAGTAGTAGTAGTAGTTGTAGAAAAACGATGACAATAGATAATTGTAAAAAATATCAGAAAAAAGAATTGTAGTATTAGTATTAATAGAGGAGGAAGAAGAAGAAGAAGAAGAAGAAGACGAAGAAAATGACAATAATGAAATTAGAAATTAGAATGGTACGTTGCTCTTAAGAGCAGGTGGCTTATTCCGAATAGCATAATAATCTCCCACAAATGATTTTCATATTGATTAATCAGGAACGAAAAAAAAAAATAAATAAGGGAAAAGAAAAGAAAAGAAACGTGGAAACGATAAGTGGATTTGAAGAGTGATAAAAACAACGGATTATTCGTTTTCTTCTTCTTCTTCTTCTTCGTTATTCTTGGATTTCAAAGTGCATCAAGAACGATAGGAAAAATTGCCGCCTTTTTATGCGTTTTCAAGTGAAAGCGACCCCATGCGGCAAATAGAGGAAACTAGCATAAAAAATATACATATCATATTTCGATGAATGCTCAGTCGGCCATTTTGAAATTTGATTGGATGTATCGACGGATTTTTCAAGCGACAAATTGGGTAGATTTGCAAATAAAAAGACCTGGATATGGTTAAGAAAAGGACACCTCAAAAGAGAAACTTGCAGGACCTATGGATATATATATATATATATTTACCAACCCCTCCGCACGAGCAGGATGTGACACAAGGTCATTTTTTAAGCAGAGTTTAACAGGTTTAAATTCAGAGTTTTCTTTCTCCTAGATCCGTTGTAAAATGTATAATAATATTGATTTAACTCTCCCACTCTTTTTATATTAATATATATACGAGCGGGACATGTGGATATACCATAGTATGATAATTCAATTATTGCAACGTTTGATATATTTACTTAGGAGCTACTGCTAAATAGTTCAATATGTAAAGTGTATAATAATCTTGATTTAACGCTCTCTCTCCCTATCTCTCTCTCTCTCTCTCTCTCTCTCTGACACTCACTCTTTTTTTCTTTCCTTCTTTTCAGCGTCATCGCTTCGGCATGCTCACTCTTCTCTCTCTCTCTCCTTCTGCTACGTCCTTACTTTCATATATCTTTTCTGTGTAGCGTATTTTTCTTCCCTTTCTTTTTTTATAATAAAGACGGAATGATTCATTATTTAGCTGACACTCATATTGCAAAAAAATATTTCTCTGAATTTTTGAAATGAGGATTGATAATTTGTATTATTTGCATTATTCAGACTATTGTCCACATCTTTATTGTTAACTATACAACATTTCGACCGATGTGATCTCCGGTACTTCTTGTTCTCATTTCGTTAACCCTGACCGTTAACACAGCTTAACACTTGTCGATCAGGTTCAATTCCTGGATGAAGCTGTTTGCATTTCACATACCGCTAATACCCCTGGGAAAGGTATGAAGGCAAATCGACCGAAACGTTGTGTAGATAGCTATATAAATGAGGACAATAGTCCGAATAATACAATATATATATATATATATATATATATATATATATATTTATGTAATATAAGCGTGTGGTGTAATGGTTGTCGGAAATGGGCACAAAGAGACGAGTTCAAATCCTGGACGAGGCTGTTCGCATTTCATATAGCACTAATACCCTTGGGAAACGTATGCATCCCACTGATATCCCTCCTAAGCTATGGGTAAAATAGTAGGGCACATTGAGATCTTCAGCCTTATTTAGGCAACTAATATTGGAGAAGGAAAACTCTGAATTCAAACCTGCTAAACTCCGATTAAGAAATTGATCTTGGCTTGCATCCTGCTCGTGCGGAGGGGCTGGTGAATATATATATATATATATAATATATATATATATATATATATATATATATATATAATCCAAAAGTCCAGAGAAGAAATCTTCCTTACGACACAAGAGTTTTATTTTTAAAAAAACTGTCGGAGTTTGAGAGCTCAATGTGTGCTCTTAATGTTAGAGTCACAGAGCAAATAAATAAGCAAAGAAATAACAAAAGACTTAGAGATTTAGATTTCGAAAATAGACTATAATGCTAAATCTCTAAGTCTTTTGTTATTTCTTTACTTTACTAATGCCGACACGTGTTTTGACCAAGAGTTTTTATTTTATTTTGTAAAATGATAGTGAATAAAATACAATGTATACAAGGACATACTCTTGGTCGAAACAGGTGTCGGCATTCCAATAGATCATTTTTTTTACATACAACATTTTCTTTGGATATATATATATATATATATATATATATATATATATATGGTGGACTCTCCTATCGAGAACGATAGATGAGGGTCAGCAGTGAGTGATTTGATCCCCCCATGTTGTGCATGCTGTCAAGAAGACATTTTATGTTTCATCGAGTGTGACAGTAGCCCAGCCCTGCTGCGAGCCATGAAGCCCACTGACAAACGAAATGCTCCAAGGCAGGAGTTTAATGTTTTTGTTTTAAAGTTAGGCGGAACCGATCTCTATGCTTCAGTCTATTTTGATCAAAGCTCTTTAGTTTAGCGAAATAGTCTTACGCCATTCCTTCCGATCCGATGCTAGATCTTCCCAAGCACTCAGGTCAATGTTGAGGCGTTTCAAATTGTCCTTCAATTATATATATATATATATATATATATATTTGTATATGTATATATTTTAATTATCCACAAAGTGCTCAATATACATTTATGCTGAATTTTACTGAATTTAAGTCCCATTCCAACACTTAATCGTAAACTCGATTAATTTAAAAGTAACCCTGAAGAATCTATCGATGAAACTCGAGTAGGTTACTTATATTCTAAGATTGGGGTACTTACTACTCGCATAAATCCCCAAATGGGTTTGAAATGGGCTCCTTAGCCTTGGTCGGCAACCCATCACCCCAAGAAGTCCGACACAGAACCTCTGTTGCCCTCAAGGAAAGGCTAGGGGAGTAAACCCCGAAAATAAATCAGGAGCTGGGTCCCTAAGTTGGTGTGATGCTGAAATCCAGTGCTACCCAGCAACTCCTGCAACACTACTGTTGCCAAACTCCATTGGTTCCTTACTTTTCCTTTGGATCACAGCGGTAGTCTGGAGAGGGGGGATTTGCTGCATGGGCAACAGCTCATCCTCCATATGAAACCGCCCAGGATATGTAGTTCAAGTTAACAAAAACCTTGACACTACTCCATCGTCTTTCGTAGACGAAGGATGCCAATCCATATACACACACACACACACATATATATATATATTATATATATATATATATATATATTTGTACATTAGTGAAAACACCTCATCAGCAGAAAGTTTTTTGTCAAGTTTGCTAATATGTGTTTTCTAAAATATTTCAGATATTGCAAAAAAAAAAAAAAAAAAAGGGAAAGGTGCATAAAAAGAACAAGGGCATATTTGAACCAGTTGACTTCCCTCTAAAAATGTTAAAGGGGGGCAAAAGAAAGAGGGCGTAAAGAAAAGTGTTAAGGAATCTAGAAAGAATAAAAACCCGGTTAAATTGTTTCCTAAAAACGAGGCCCATTTTTGATTCATCTCGATTCGTCCTCCCTTTCCTCTCGTTCTTCTGTCTTCGCCTTTAAAAAACAAAAAAAAAACAAACAAATCTCACCTGCAGCATTTAGCGATTCATTCTTCTAAATTTGTGATTTCGTCAACCGATTGTACGACGCTCCCACAGGAGTCGACTGTTTCGACACTCATTACCGTTTCCCGCGTCCCACACCTTAATTTTAAAACCCCGCGCATGCGCAGACAATGCAACGCTAACATGTTTCTGTTTTTTTTGTCTTTCCTCCATCTTGAAATCAACTTTTCTAATCGATAATGGCAGAATGGAAATAATTAAAACTGAAGAAGAATTGATAACGAAGTGGGTGTGTTTTGTATTTCTTTTCGTTGTTGTAATTTATTTCTCCTTTTTTTTGTTTGCTAGAAAAGAAAAATAACATATTGAATTGTTCAAAAAAAAGGGAAAGAAAAAAAAAACCAGTTGTAACAATCTTAAACTTTAATTATTCAGTTTTCTCTCTCAGATTCTAAATAAATATAATGCTTTCTACCAGCCTACATTACAGATTATTCTTTGAAAAAGAATCCCTAAATGCATTTATAGCGAATCAAGTCATTGTGTTAAATGGCGTAAATATTGTTTTAAACATGCCTACTCGATGCAGAGAATAAAGAAACTTGTTGAGGTTGTATGAATTGGATTCGTGAACAATAACAAAAGAAAGGGTTCATTTCGTTTCTTTTAATAAAACAGAATGTAATGAATTTTGTACAGTAATATATTTTCTTGTTTATTTCTTTATGAATTATATTTTTTATGATGTAATATACTAAGAAACTTTTTGTTAATTTTGGTGTTCGGACTGTTGTCCTCGTCGTTATTGCGATCACAACGATCAAGTTGCTGTATCTTCGGCCCTTGTTTAGGTGTTCCCTGATTATCTTAGACTAATATAGTAATCACCTTATTAGCACTAAATCTGGTGGCATTTTATACTGTTAGGGGTGCCATGAATTGGTGGTAACGATTTAAAGCCCCGAAACCACGCCTGACCTCTGGATTATCATTATATAAGTATAATGCTTAATTCCAGGCTACAGTACAGATTATTCTTTGAAAAAGAACCCCTAAATGCATTTATAACGAATCAAGTAATTGTGTTAAATGGTGTAAATATTGTTTTAAACATGCCTACTCGATGGAGAGAATAAAGAACCTTGTATAAGTTGTATGAATTGGATTTGTGAACAATAAAAAAAGAAAGGGTTCGTTTCGTTTCTTTTAATAAAACAGAATGTAATGAATTTATTTGCTGTAACTTGTTTTAATGTTTATTTTTTTTATTAATTATATTTTTCTATGATATGATATACTCAGAAAATTAACTCTTTATAATAAAGGTGTTTCGGACTGTTGTCCTCATCGTTATACGTTCAAGCCGCTGTATCCTCGGCACTTATTCAGGTGTTGCCTGATAATCTTAGACTAATATAGTAATCACATTACTGGCAATAAATCTGGTGACATATTATGCTGTTAGGGGCACCCTGAATTAGTGGTAACGATATTAAAGCTCCGAAACTACGCTTAACCTCTGGGTTATTGTTATATAAGTATAATGCTTTCTACCTTACCACCGTACATATTCTTCTAAAGACTCCCTAAATGCATTTATAGCGAATTGCGTCATTGTGTTAAGTGAAATAAAGGGTTCATTTCGTTTCTTTTAATAAAACAGAATGTAATGAATTTTGTGTTGTAATTTGGTTTAATGTTTATTTTTTATAAATCATATTTTTCTTTGGCTTAATAAACTCAAATGTTGATATATAGATATGTAGAAATTATATATATATATATATAATTAAATTATCTCGACCAAATAATCGGGGCCCATACAGCTTGCGACAGACCGAAAGACTGGACAGCTGTTTCAACCTATTTAAATCTCATTATTAATTTGATCTCCAGTGAGAGAGATCATAGTATACACTGCTGATGGGGTCTAAAAGGCCAACGCAGCTGTCTAGCGTATCCGTACGTCGTACGCAGTGTTTGTCGGATTCCCTGGACGTGGTAATTTAATATAAATTTCAATATTTTTGTGAACTTATTAACATCAACATATCTGAAGCTTGCTCCTACCTCAAAAGTTATCTTTCAACAGCAAACAAAAAATCTGTTTTCAACTGACTTAATAATAATAAAGGAAACAGCGTCTGATGATGGGAACGAAAAGATAATTCCTCTAGATTCCCCGAAATAGTCTATAATGCTTCCAAACTAAATCTTCTTTGTTATTTTTTAATTTTATATAGAGGGTGTCCCAGAAGTCGCGCACCATATAATTTTTTTTCTTTCAGATTTTATTGGATATGGGTGAGAAATTAACAATACAAGAAAGAGTTAAATTGGTTTTTATGTTTGGAAGAGATGGGGCTACATACCGCTCTGTAGCAGAAGAATTCAACCGCACTCATCCCGAGCGAGAAAAACCATTGAACCATACCACTGTCTGCCGTTTGATAAAACGTTTCCAAGAAACTGGCTCAGTTGCTGACCGCGAGAGATGTGGTCGACGAAAGAGTGCAACTGATGAAGCAACATCAACTATGGTTTTGGCGAATGTTGCTAGAAGCCCCGTGAAATCAGTAAGGAAAATAAGCCAGAAGCTTACGATTAGCAAATCATCAGTACATCGTATTCTTAAGACACAGAAATTTCATCCGTACAAAGTGCATCTTGAGAATTGATGTTTGTATCAATGGAGAGGGTGAACAATTTGAGCATCTATTATGATTACTAGCAAATATATGCACCCTCCGGGTGCAAGTATTTAAGTTTTAATGTAATAAAATATCATATTAAATTAGAAAGGCTAATGAAACTAAATAAGAATACAGATAAAAAGATTTGAAACAGAGGGAGTATAATAAAAAATGGAACAACTGAAACTTACTCTTCCATCACTCTCGTCTTTCATTGTTATTTTTTCTAATTTAAGTATTTAGTTATAAGAGGAAGTAAAGAATAAAATGACAGTTATTTATCTTGTTAATGGATTTCATTTAAGATTCATTGAAGAGGTTTTTGCTTATATTCATTAAAATAAAACCAAACAGTTAGAAATCAATAATACTAAGCACATATTTAATAAAATCACATTTTTAATATCAATATGCAAATTAGCCTTCCATTTACCCTGTAAACCGCTATTTTTTTGTATATATAAATACAATTGCATGTTATTTGTATGTAGATATGGAGAATACTAATAAAAAGGTGAAGCAATTTTATTAATAATTGAGGTTTAAATATAAATAAAATCATGGAGAATGTGATGTAAATAACGAAGGGAATTGTGACTTGAGTAGTAATATAGTTTCGGTTGCAGACAGAAAAACACACAATCTCCATTATAATAAGATGATGAATGAAATTCATATTCATATGTCTTTTTATACTTTTTATATCTATTTTCATACATGGTGTGCGACTTCTGGGACATCCTGTATATATATATATTATATAATATATTATAATATATATATATATGTGTATGTGTGTGTGTGTGTGTGAAAAATACAGTACGAACGCAATCAGATCGTCTGTTATGTTGCTTTCTTCTAACCAAAGTTTGGTAGTCTACATTGCAATTCTCCAGTTCATGTCTGATTGTTTTACAGTGTTCAGGGAGCATTGGGCAGCAACCATAATCTCCTTATTTTGATGACCGGCGCAGGTCATCATGATACAATTTATTCTCTTCCATGATTGAAGGTGTGTTCCGTTCATCCATTCTATCTGTCAGAACGTATATGAATGAAGAAGGGCCCAAGCTTTTAAATGATGCGTAGTGTGCGTCAATACCTCCAACCTACAGAGAAATATAACCCAAATATAAGTATGTCAAATTTATCCCGAACACCCTGTATATATATATATATATATATATATATATATATGGAGAGAAAAATAGAAGTGAATCCGACGGTGTCTAATACAGTGAAAAAATGGGGAAAACACAGGTACAAATAAAATGAGTGGTGTTTATTCAGCCAACGCTGCAGTGTTTTAATCTGTTTAGTAGATCTTCTTCAGGGCGTTTGTTGATATAAGGAAAAGTAGAAATTTTATCACAGGATAATAAGATGGCTATTATCGGTTTGTTTACAAAGATTTGAATGGAAAGTCAGCGTTCCCGTAAATAGATTTATGAGACGCATAAGATAAACGGTTTTGAAGTCGAATAGTTTTATTACGTTGTGTGTGAGTGTATGTGAGAGAGATAGAGAGAGTGAGAGAGAGAGGCAGAGAGAGAGAGAGAGAGAGAGAGAGAGAGAGAGAGAGAGAGAGAGAGGGGGGAGAGAAAGAGGGAGAAAGAATATATATATATATATATATATATATATATATATACATTGTCATTTTACATATATTAAGTATTTTATATATTTTATTTGATATATTATATTCATTATTTCATGTATTTTATTTATCTTATTAATCTTTATTATTCTATGTATTTTATTTATCTTTTAAGCATTTTATTTATAATTCTATATATTTTATTCATCATTTTATATATTTCCCTGCTTTGCCGTTGAGCAATGAGACTTGCGCAGTAAGTAGATCTAACGGAGACTCTTCTAAAGAACAAGATATACATAGATAAGTGGTTTAATCGTCCAAGATGGAGCAAAAATAAAACCTAAATTGGCAGCAATGGTGGTAGATAAATTTCTTTTTAAAAACTTTGTTGGAACCCAGCTTATATAGACAAATGCAAATTGCCAATTTTGCCCCCACCCTCACGCGAGACATGTAAGTAAATCGCTCCATCCCCTACTTCGCTTCTAAAGTGATTTAAACTCATATCTCAAATCAGACAGCTTGTCTCACATGTACGACGCCTTAACAAATTAAATTAGGCTGCCTTAATCTCATACTTCTACTCAATATACACTGAGTAAGATAAAAGAAACATGTCAAAAATTCGATGACAACTGCTAAATTATTTAAAATTATATTCTGAATAGCCTTATTATATATATATATATATATATATATATATATATATATATATATATATATACAAGTTTTGTTGAACTGTACAGACAATTCCTGTTTCTGGTTGATCCGTTCCAATTTTCGGGCCATCTATCTGGTGTCGGGGTGGAACTGGTATAACAGTCCACCAAAGGTTACACCCCGACACCAGAAAGATGGCCCGAAAATTGAACGGATCAACGAAAAACTTGTCCGACAGGAATTGTCTATGCAGTTCAACAAAACTTGTATAAAAGAAAAAATGCTGCCAAAATACACTTATTTTAATATATATATATATATATATATATATATATATATATATATATATATATTTCCTGGATTAGTCCACCAAAATTCAGGTCCCGATTACTTTCGGCACTACGAAGTGCCATCATCAGGGGTGATCTGTTCCAGTTTTTCAAATCATATTAATGGATGTGAAGGCTTGAAGGAGAAGAATTCATATATATATATATATATATATATATATATATATATAATATATATATATATATATATATATATTAAGCTAAGTAAATAAATTCTTCTATTTGAGCGTCTTTATTTTGTTACAATGTAGCAATATTCACCGGAAGTTAACCAGACAAGATTAAATATATATACAAGCCGAGACTCATGGATGGTTGGTGGAGAAATTGCGTCGATCCCGTCGGCATTCCCGCTCAAGGGGGCGACTCAAGCGCTGGGCAATAAACCAAGCCCTGTCCCTTTAAATCAAGGGGGTAGGTATTGCCTGGGGGGTTGCCGCCAGGGATCGACGCTAGTAATTCAACACACCGGTCCAGTGGCCGAAGCACACCGGACCCCGCCTCGAAGGACGGGTTGGTTATGATGGGAGGTAAGTGGCCGTACACAATTGTTATTTTGGAGGATGTTGCTTCTGAGATTGGTTCGAAATAGTACGTAGTGTTACATAATCTATGCATAGATTATTGTCAACCCCCTGTATTTCTGAAGGGATGGTCCCTTTTCATATCACGGGCGGGACTTTCCATGGAATATTACAGAAAGCCCGCGAAATACGTGAAGTCACGTGGGACCGAGTTAACTCTCAGTTCCAGCTCAAATGCACACGCGCGTTGTGTTAGTTAGAAGAAGAAGTTTAAGCAATAAAAGTTTAAAGAAATAATATGGTGTTCTTGCTTGATGAATCTCTTGGCAAAAAGACTGACCAAGAAGAAGAAATGCATCAAAGACGAACAGCCAACAAGAATCTAGAAATAGAATTCAACATGGAGAGAAAAAAAGAAACCACTAGAGATCATCAAATGGCCAAAGAAGTAAGTAATGCAAAATGCATATGAATCTCTCTATCTACCTGTGTCTATCTCTCCCCTCTCTCCAGTATGTAACAGTAGCATCCAGTGAACGATTACACCCTGTATTGTTTGACTAAATCACATTTTTCAGCAGAATTTTCAGTAAGTCATCAAAAACGGTAATGTTAGTAATTAAACGAAGGCTATTATTTAGACCAAGCTTTATTTGAAAGTGAAATTTATAATGATTATTTATATCAAAGACATAAAAATGAAATTGATTTTTTCAACATAAGGAATCAATCTATAAATTGTTAAGCATTTTAGTGCTATTATCAAAGTTTATTTTTTCTATTTTTGAATTTTTGTGTCTAATATTCAGTGCTTCTAAAATTTTTAGTCGTTGTTTAGATATTTGTATTTCTATAATGGTGGTGTTATCGTTGAGTATTTTCCGGAATTTAGAAGTGGGACAAGAGTGTGTTTGTAAATGTTGGGCTATTGAGCTACTGTCTGAAAGGTGCATCGTAAGGCGCCTGGAAAGAGTAGTTGTTACACCAATGTATATATTGTTATTGGAGATACATTTTCCCAATGGACATTTAAATTGATATACTACATTGGCTATTAAAACAATCAGGCAATATGAAGGGACAAAAGACAAAATTTGCTGGCAAAAAATGGCTGCATTGTTCAATAATATATATATATATATATATATATATATATATATATACTTGTGAAGAAAAGGAAGTGAATCCGACGGTATGTAGCATATTAAGAAATATTGAAAAAATGAGTTAAGTGGTGAGTTTATTGGCCGACGCTCCAGTGTTTCGATCTATTAATTAGATCATCTTCAGGGCATTTGTTGGTATATGGTAACCATGCTCATACACACACACATACACACACATACACACACACACACACACACACACACACACACACACACACACACTTGAGGTTTGTCTCGCTGTCGTTTATCGCAAAAGATTTATACACACACGCGCAACCACACACCTATAAAATGCACAATGCTTTCTTTTCGATACACACACTTACACCGTCCCATACTCACACCGTAAAAGAGAATATTTGACGTCATATTTCAAACCGTCTCCTTTTTTCAAACTTCAAATTTTAAACAGACTGATAAACAAGGACTATCACTCGTTTTTCTCGTTATTCTGTGATAAAAATTTCTTATTACCTTCCACATACAAACAAATGCCCTGAAGATGATCTAATTAATAGATCGAAACACTGCAGCGTCAGACAATAAACTAACAACTTAACTCATGTAAACCTGTGTTTTTTCAATCTTTCTTCATATATATATATATATATATATATATATATATATATATATATATATATATATATACTTACTTTGCCTTCAGGCTCTATGTCTAGTGGGTTGTACATAGTGGGTTGTAAATTTCTTACCAAAGAAGCACCAACTAAAAAAAAAACCCTGGAATTTGCTGTAATAGTCAGACAATTTCCAGATATCCATGCAATACAAATAAACATCATGTATCATTATTGACTTCAACTTCAAATACCATATAAAACTACCTTTATATTTAACCAATCCGCTTGCTACGGGTAGGATGTGACACAAGGTGGGAATTATGGGATGCCAAGCGAGAGTTGAATTCACTATTAAGTAGTGATGTATCTGCGAGACTAGCTTGCTAATCATTTACCCACGATTTACACCTATTAAAGGGCTTCTAGGCGGTTTGTTATAGTTGTTAAGTATCTGGTCGCCATCCTTGGTTCCAGATGTAGTGAATAAGTAAGCAAGCCAATAAAAGATGGCTGCCATTTTTTAATGGGAATCTTTCTCAGGTCACGTGCTAGTCAACGAGTCTATATTTAGGAGTGACTATTTGCCCCATGATGCCTATAAAAAAAGGCTGCCATTTTTTTTAATGGGTAGAGGGTATTCGAGCGCGAATATTCAGATAACATAACAACAATAAGATAAAAGAAATGAGTGAAGAATTAACAATACGCGGTTAAAAAAATATAGAAAGCTGATATGTCGGCTAATGGCGATTAGGGGATTTTTGGGTTGAGCTTAATTCAAGTGTTTGTTCATTGATTGATGGCCATTAAGAATTTCATGAACCTACGAAAACGGAATTTGTAAGTTCAAAGAAAAACTCATCCATCGATACAAGAGCTGTACATCACTTTTACTTATTACGTTATTATATGTATGTATTATATATATCTATATCTATATACTTATTACGTTATATATATATATATGTATACACATATATATATACATATACTGTTATCAATGGAAGTATATATATATATATTTACAGTCATACATATGCACTTATATATATATATACAGTTATACATAAGTATATATATATATATATATATATATATATATACAGAGAGAGAGAGAGAGAGAGAGAGAGAGAGAGAGAGAGAGAGAGAGAGAGAGAGAGAGAGAGAGAGAGATATAAAGGATATGGAAACACACAATGCTGTTAAAATGAAAACATTTTAACAGCATTGTGTGTTTCCTTTTCCTTTTATCTATACTTATACCATCGGATTCATTTCCTTTCTATTAACTTATATACATATACATATATATATACTAGTTCAAAGACAAACTCATTCATCTATACGTTCTGATATATCATTTTTGCTTTACGTTATATATATATATATATATATATATATATATATATATATATATATATATTATTACGTTATTAGATATATGTATAGACATATATATATACATATATAGTTATCAATTGAAGTATATATGCATATATATATGAATATTCCCATTCATAAATTTACACTTATATATATATATATATATATATATATAAGATTTTTGGATGTTTGTTTTTAGAAGCATTGCTGAATAAAGTATATATTATTATTTATATTTCTGCTTGAAGGCAATTACAGTGCGTATATCGTATAAAATTCTATAATTATAGAAAAAAAAACTTTATTGTTGGCCGAGTCGTAAAGTCACAGACTTTGCCTGCTGGACTACCGGTTTCGATTTCTGTCGGAGGAAATCGTTAGTATACATCGCTGATGAGACTTAATAAAGTTGAAACAGACTGTACGATGTTCTAGCATCGCATAATCGTTTGCCAAATTCACATGTCATGGTTATTTTCTATAATTATCGAATTTTATACGATATACGCATTTATACGTAATTGCCTTCAAGCAAAAATATAAATAATAATAATAATAATAGTATATATATATATATATAATATATATATATATATATATATATATATATATATAATTCGAGGATGGCTGTGGCATTGAATATCCCACAATGGTTGATATGCCATTAAACAAAGAAAAAAAACCTACACCATCTATATATTGATACTCTTGTTCCTTAATCTTCCGACCATTATCATATTGCAACACCCTTTGGTTAAAAATGAGACCGTCCAAATCATTCAAGATGAAATGGTAAAAATGCAAATCCTGATTATCTGGTGTTGCTTATCAACCAAATTTTTATTTCTCATGAGTGTAGTCACCTCAGTTAAATAATGGAGCATTCCATTTTCATTAAAACGAAGAAAAGTATTTAAAAAAAAGAGATGAGATACTGAAAAAAAAGAATAAATAAGAAAGAGAGTAGGTGTAAGATAAAGAGAGAGGTTTGAGTGCACGGAAGCGATAGCGCTAATCTGTTTTAAGCGAAGAAAAAAATATAGATAGAGAGTTAAATCGAGATCATTATATTTTTACATATTGAATTATTTCACAATTTCTCTTAAGTAATCATATCAAAGGTTGCAATAATCTAATTATCATACTGTGGTATATCCACAGGTCCTGCTAGTAAGATTAATTAGTATTAATGCACAAAGGTGCGCAAGAGATAATATTATTAGATTACGCATAAAAAGTATTACATTTCAGGGAAGTACCCGAAATCTTTGAGACGCTATGGTTAGGTAAGGGTTAGAATTAGTGGTAGGGTTAGTGTTAGGTTTAGTGTTGGGGTTAGGGTTCGGATTAGGGTTAGGGTTTGGGTTCGGATTAGGCTACTTCTGCAGTTTCCGTAATCTAATGATATCATATATGTTTTTTTTTTATTGTAAGCAATTTTGGTGAAAGGCTTTGTTGGTTGCAATGCTACTGTGTAAATAGCAGTCATTGTATGAAGATTATTAGATTACGTATAAAAAGCATTACATTTCATTGCATTTCATAGAAATACCCAAAACCTTTGAAAGTTATGGTTTGGCATTGAATAAACCACAAAGGTTGATATGCCATTAAAGAAAGAAAAAACCCAAATCAAACCTACACCTTTGAGATTAATTCGACTTAGTTTATTAAATAAGCAAGAAAAGAAAATGTTATTCCCAGGTTAGTAATAGACGGAGAATCGTATATGTTTATTTTTTTATTGTAAGCAATTTTGGTGAAATCTTCCTGCGGGGTATTTCTAATCTAAGATGCACACAGAAAAGCTCCAAGCTAAACAATAATAATAATAATAATAATAATAATAATAATAATAATAATAATAATAATAATAGTAAGACAATAAATGCAATAAAAACCAGATTTGATTAAATAATTGCACATCTATTGTTGCATTGCGTGGGGTGGGATTTTTTTTGTGTGTGCTGCACCGTAATCGATTTCAACATTGTATGGGGAGATGAAAATGCGATCTTTTCAAAGATGTGAGATGCAAAAAAAAAAGCAACACAACTGACTTGAATGAAAAGTGTTCGATATAAAAGAAACAAACAATGAGTTTAAAGAAATTGAAACAAACACAATCGGTTTATGTTCTATGTAAACTAGCCAAGAATATGCGCCCTCCGCGAGAAGTTTAAATTTCAATGTAAAGTAAAGTCGTCGGGCGGCCTAAAGTCGGTATCGGCCAATCAGCGAGGGAGTCTATCCCCTTTTCACTAGCGCTAGACCAAGGAGATTGTTTTTGCATCTGAGGTGGAGCGCCACACCTACCATCAACTCCTTAACTTTACCGCACAGAATCCTGTGCTACTCATACGCTGAGTTGGCGGGGACCGGTATCGAACTAGGAACCTTGTGGTTTCTAGCTGAATGCTCTACCGACTGAGCTAACCCGGCCCTCTTTCAATGTAATGAAATATATCAAACTAGAATTGGATACCCGGCGGCGCCTAGGTAGTAAGGGATTTTTTAAAATTTAGTTTTTAATAATTTATTTCAACTGCAAGTCGTAATCTCTTCAGACAGAAATAAAAAAATATGATTGTTACTGATTTATTCTAGAAAATTTTGAACATATTTTTTCTCTTAATACTCTATTTAATGATAAATATGGAGGTGCGTGGTTAGAGTCGTAGGAAATGGACTCGTCGACCCGAGTTCAATTCCTGGACGAAGCTGTTGGCATTTCACATAGCGCTAATACCCTTGGGAAAGGCATTAATTCAATTCTCCCTCTAGCTATGGGTAAATAGCAGGGCAGACTGGGCTCTTTTACAATGTCTAGGTAACCAGTCTAGGAGAAGGAAAAATCTGAATTCAAACCTGTTAAACTCCGCTTAAGAAATTGACCTTGTGTCATATCCTGCTCGTGGGGAGGGGTTGGTAAATATATATATTCATTAAATATATATAATGATAAAATGATCCATTATTACTTATCGCGAGTGAGATCCTCGCTGGTTGACCCATAAAAATCTCCCACGGAAATATATAACAATATAGTAAGAAATTTCCATTCAATGATTTAGAATTAAAAAAAAAGAAGATATAAATGAGGCGATAAATTCAATTAATCAATATTAGATTTCAAAGGAAAAAAATATACAAAAAAAAAAAAAAAAAGATAAACAAAATAACATGCAAATGACTTTCCCTTCTGTTACTTTTCAAATTTGAATTTTTAAATATCTTCCCAAATATAAACCAAATCTTCATTTTTTTGCACAAAAAGTAAGCTCTAATGATAATGAATGTGTATATATATTTACTCTGTCGTTAAATGTTTTATTTTCGTAGTTTCCTCCGGATATACATACACACAATCGCCCTTTATATATGTATAGATTAGAAAGACTAACAGAATTAAATAAGAACGTATATAAAAACATTACACTTGTTTTAATTCTATGAGGCAGTTCATACCTTTTTCAAGGGTATTAGTCTAAAAATTGTTATACGTTTAACTGGTAACTTTTGTTCCTGGTCTTCGAACAGTTAATGCCTATTTGTTTGGGTCCTCGCTCATTCGTTTTGGGTCCTTGCTCTTTGAGCGAAAAGGACATTTTACTCAATTCTGTTCGTAGAACAGAATAGAGACAATAAGTCTCCGATTTTGACATTTCATTTAATTAAACTCACCATGAAATCATACATAGTAAGTCTTTTTATATACATTTTCTTACCACTTCATTATAGTTTGTTTGTTGATGGAACATTATATACAACTAGCAAATATATGCGCCCTCCGGACACAAGTATTCAAGTTTTGATACAATTAAATATTATATTGAATTAGACAGACTAATTTTAATCAGAGGGTGTTTTAATGATTGAATACAGTCGGAAGATTAAGGAACACGAGTATTAATATATATATATATATATAATATATATATATATATATATATATATATATATACTATGGACTCTCTCGTCGATTTTCACAGTGATTTATTTATAGTGGTGAAGGCTTTTGTTGGACCATCCACACTTTTTGGCACAGTCGATAGGAAAGAATTGGTGCATCAAGGGTTGCCATAAACCCAATCAACGACCGACTTCAGGAATTTTGAATTCAGTTATCTTTTGAAGTTTAGATTGAACAGAAACTCGTACGACAGGAATTGTCACTCGAGTTCAACCAAACACACACACACACATATATACAATATATATATATATATATATATATATATATATATATATATATGCTAACACCTTTGCATGAGCAGGATATGTCACAAGTTCAATTTCTTTAGCGGAGTTTAACAGAGAGATTGTTATAGCCGTGGAGACAGCGGGACATTAGTCTCACCTAACGGGCAGACGATATGAAACTTTCAATTTTGGGAAGAGAAAATGAAATAATAAGATTATTTTGTTGATAAGTTTATTAGATGATAATGGAAGAATTCGTGGGGAGTGAAGAAAGTTTAGGGAATTAACAGAAGTTTAGTGAAAAGCGTGTTACACCCATGACAAGTAGACAGTTGGCAAGATCGTCTAGTTTTGGAAATTGGCCAATCGTAGACTGACACGTCACGCATTGCTTCATTTGCATATTTACAAAGCTTTTGTTCTTATAATAACTATTCTTAATTTATATCTATAATTATTCTTGTTCTAACTTTATATTTATATATTTTTCATGGTTTGTTTTGTTTTGTTTTACGGCATATCAACCTCAGTGGGTCATTTAATGCCGACAAAGTTGTTAAATAAATTCATTCTTAATGCATAATACAATTTTGTTTATAAACTCATGTTTTTCTTTTCAGAGTGTACCAGGGAGCAATGGTGATGAAGGGTGGTCCACATTCCCCAAACCTCCAAAACTGGAACCTCACCATCAGATAGAGTTTAACGTCATTCCCAGGACATGTAGACCCTCAGCCACCACCTTCTAGCATCCATATGATAAGAAAGATTGGGGGTTGCCATAAGAGCAATAGGGTTGGAGCAACCATATAGATGCTAGGGCTTGACGTGGCCAGCCGATTGATCAGAGGAGGCCTCTCCGACCGCTCGTCTAGCCCAAGAAAGCCTAAAGTGGAATATTGCAAGTCATGGACTACTCAGCCACCTGGGCTCTATCTTTAAGCATCACGGGTCGCCACCCACGGCCAACAGGTGGCGCCATTGGGGGAGTCTTACCCCTCTGCAGAGGTGCAGTCGGTGCATTCTAACGCCCCAGCCGACAGGTAATTTTCATGTTTATTTTCATAAAGAACCAGCATATTACACATACATTTCTTGTGGAGAAATGTAGACAGACACAAGATGATACAATGGATGGAAATGTATTGTCGATGTTCGAGCCACCCACCTGGAACCAATCACGTGTACCAAGAGAAAACAGCTGTACGGCCACCTGCCACATATCACCTTAACCATCCGAGTAAGACGGACAAGACATGCAGGAGACTGCTGCAGAAGCAAGGATGGCATCATTAGTGACATTCTCCTGTGGAAGCCAGCACATGAGTACGCCAGTGTAGACCGGCCAGCAATGACGCATATGGACCAGCTCTGTACGGATACTGGATGCTGCGTAGAGAATCTCCCGAGAACAATGAGAGATAGGGACGGCTGGAAAGAGATTGTCATGGATATTCATGCTAATAGCACGACATGATATATATATGTGTGTGTGTGTGTGTGTGTGTGTGTGTGTGTGTGTGTGTGCGCGCACGCGTGTGTGCAGGATTCTAAACGCAATAATTAAACTGTTTCTACGCTAATCTCACTCAGATTTTCATTGAGACGTCGTTAATAAAAAACATTCTATGTATCAATTAATGATTATGAACACAAATCAAATACTCACTGATAAACTTACGCAATTCTTGAGGTATTGTGATGTAAGCAGTGATTTAGTTCGATTACAGGCAGGCACCGAATGTCCATTATAATAAGATAATTCTATACTACGTACGCGGTGTAAAGGTCATCCCCGTAGTGAATGAATGCATTGATAAACTTACTCAATTCTGGGGGTATTGTGACGTTGTTACATAATTATTAGATACCTAATATTTATGTGCAATAGTGTAGAAAACAAGATGGCGTTTTAAGTGCAGCTGACGGCCTTGAAGATGAGTGACAAGCTTGACCTCAGTCCTAACCCTATCTTCCGGGGATAACCGTGAGAACCGGTAGAGAGGACCCTCTCTTCCGGTTTAGATAGTAAGTAAATTTCGGGCAGTTAGAAGGTAGCAGCCGAGCTCGTAGGTTGTAAGTCGCGTTATACGCGCCGCCGTTCTCATCTGCGCAGATTGTCTGATTGGGGATTTAAAAATAAAATAAGATCAAGTAAATCGAAGTCTTGTGTTTATTATCTAAAAACTAACAATGACACAGGGCTTCTGATAACAAGAAATCCTCAAGAGAAGTCCAGACCTTAGAAGATTCCAGACCAAGACAAGATGTTATAAGATTCCAAAGACGGCCAGAAGAATAGAGTAAGAAAGAAGTAAGTAAAGAAGTAATGAAGAGGGTATACAACAGCGTAAGCAGTGACGTAGTTTCTATTACAGACTGACAGACACCGAATCTCCATTATAATAAGATATTACTGTCTATCCTTTTGTTTTTATTTTTGTTTTGTATGTTTGTTTTTGCCAAATTTAGACATAGCATCAACATGTTTAGCAAAATGGACATTGTGAGAAATGTAGCAGACATTGTTGTCCTAGAATAGCAGAATAAACGTGTCGTCCATTAAGTTTGATTTGGTGAATGGCAGGCGTGCAACACAAACATGCAACCGATGCATTTAGTTGCACAGAAAGTTGAAAGACAATCACTTCTAACAAGAACAACGGAGAACAAACTCTATCGATATCGCTAGTTTCAATAGCATCTATCTATGTGTCAATCTATCTATCTATCTATTGATACCTGTTTAGTTGTCTTATGCCAGTCTGTTTCTGTCCGTGCGCGTGAATATCTATCTATCTATCTATCTATCTATCTATCTATCTATATATATATATATATATATATATATATAGATATATAGATATATATAATGTTGTTCTGGTTCCAACGGTAGAAAATTTAATATTTTATAAAAATGAAAAAGCTCCGCAAAATGTATTGTTCTCAGAAAAAATGTTTTATTCTTTTTATTTTACATACGCAACACGTGTTTCAGATATTCTGGTATCTTCTTAAGGCTTTGATCAATACATACATATATATATATATATATATATATATATATATATAGGTTGTGCGTGTTTCTGCAATTTTTCTGTATATCTATCTATCTATCTATCTATCTATCTATATATATATATATATATATATATATATATATATATATATTTGAGAATAAAAAGGCCTTAAATACCAGGGGTATCGTGATTATGGACCATTTCCACTTATGGGTATCTGGGCCCACCGAGCTTCTTCAGACCACGTTTTTATTTTATTCAGGCAAGCAAATTAATATATAATTTTCTATTTATTTTTTTTATTTATATATAAAATAAGATAAATATATAAAGGTTTTACATATCTATTTATGTGATGACAAAGGAACAGTCACGACCATTTGGTTTCATGCATGCATAATCGCAAACATTCATCAGGTGACGTTGTTTCAAATACCAACGTCACCTGATGAATATTTGCAGTTACGCATGCATGAAACCTAATGGTCGTGACTGTTCCTTTGTCATCAAATAAATAGATATGTAAAACCTTTATATATTTATCTTATTATATTGTATAACAACTCTATTTTATATTTATCACTCTACCAATAATATTGCGTTTGGCACACCGTTCCAGTAAAAGCTGAAACAGTGACAATCCCACACAATATATATATATATATATATATATATATATATATATATCCTTTAAAAAAACATCCTAAAAGATTCATTGTATGAAAAAATATTATTACTTTTTTCTTTTTTTTTTTTAAGGGAAACTAAAAACGAGTTGCATGCTGACTAGTTTCGATCCTCGCTCAACAGATCTAAATATCGAGGATAATAGAATAACCGGTAAATGGACGAGAAAGAAAAGAAAAAAAGAAGAAAAGAACAATTTCTTTTCTGTACCTCAAAAGGGGGGGGGAAAGAAGACCTTATAGATTGATAATATTCAAACCAAGTAAGCCCTCTCTTTGTTTACAAAGAGCAGGCTTATTGGTCAGAATATACAATGTTTCTAAAATCTTGAGGTGGTAAAAAGAGTGTGACTTTCTCTCAACTGAGAACCAGTCAACATTAAATGAGTTGTCGCAATTGGGGTTATTTATGAGGTGCTCGCCTTTAGAGGAACCATAAGTATTCCTCAGTACATCGTTCGGACCGACGATTCCATTTCTAATCTTCGTAGGGACATGTTGCTTAATTCGGGCATCCAACTAAGCAACCAATTAAGCTAAATGTCCCTACTAAGATTAGAAATGGAATCGTCGTCCCCCGACGACATATTTTTTCCATACAATGAATCTTTTAGGAGATCTTTTTAAAGCAGTAATAAAATTCTGTACCCTCTCAAAAATGTATACATATATATATATATATATATATATATATTATATTTGGGAGAATATGTGCTTAATTGAAGTCATACCTAATTTTGAAAGTTTATTTATTAATATTAATTAATTTACGACTTCAATTAAGCACATATTCTCCACATTGTCGGCTAAAAAAAAAACATTATCAACACACCGCGTGTGAATTTACTTCTCATATATATATATATATATATATATATATATAGAGAGAGAGAGAGAGGAAGGACAGAGAGATTGAGAGAGAGAGAGATAGATACATAGATAGATAGATAGATCGCACTGGTGAGAGAGCCGTTGTGAGCGGTTTAAACTAGCAAAAAGTTAAATAAAAGAAGCTGTATTTTACGTAATAAATAAATTGTTATCAATTAATTGAACCCAGGAAAACGGAGACAGTAAATAAATGAGAACATCCGTAGGTAGAATAGGATAAAGAACAACCTATTTCCGTCTATTCAAATCTATCAGATATCTCTGGCCTTATGCCAGACTATGGTAAACTTGGTAAATTACGGCTCATATCTCTCTGTGGAACTGTGACATCTTCTGTGCGTGATTCCAAATCTGCTGAATTCTTTCCAATTATCGAACAGGAAGAGTTAACGCTGGAGTATATATATATATATATTTAATATATATATATATAGTATGAACAAAAAGTAATAAAACAAGCAGGAATATTTCTTATATGTTATTTATTCTCAACTAGTTTCGACCTTAGGTCATTGTCAGGAGAAAAATTCTATATTTGAAGAAATTGTTTTTAGATTTTTTGAAAAGGAGCATTATAGAAGAACTATAAAAATTGGAGTATTTTGAGGGTTTGACATGCTATATATATATATATATATATATATATATATATATATATATATTATATATATATTAACATTTTTGGGCAAAAAACAGAATGATTGTCAAGCAACCCCACTGGCATGGGCAGGGTGTTAGATAGGGACAATTTAGACGGAGTAAGGCTGGTTTGAAGAATTAATTCATTTAATCATGCAAACGTTTTTTGCGATCAAAAGGCAGTGGAAAAAGGGTAACATATCTCTCTGTGCTTATATATATATATATATATATATATATATATATATAATATGCAATATAGAATGAATAGAGAATGAATGAGATAAAGGTGCTCAATGCTAAAATAGCAGAGCTGAATTACAATAAACAAACCACCGTTTTTAAACATTTGGAAATCTCGTCTGATGATTGCAATAAGAATGAAACTAATAGTAACGAGATATTAATATCTATAATATCTAATATTGATTATATATATAATATATATATATATATATATATATATATATATATATATATATATATTGTCCCTCACATAAAAATTACTTAACAGTGTCCTGAAGAGGGTACAATATACCGAAATACTTAAGTATTGACACATAAAATTGTTTCTTCTAATCATAACATCCTGTGTTTGTTATATTTTTAACATATTTTTTCTCATAATATATATATAATATATTTATATATATATATATATATATATATTATATATATGTGTGTGTGTGTGTGTGTGTGTGTATGTGTGTGTGTGTGTGTGTAGATATATACATAGAATTAAACAAAAGACACGTCTCCTGTTTAACAATTTTATTAACGATCTTTTCGAGCTTTCTGGCCAACTTTTTTTTACATTTGGATGGAATTCGCGGATTAGTCCACCGAAGTTTTTATCCCAATTACTTTTGGTACTTTGAAGTGCCATCATCAGGTATGATGTGTTTGTGTCCCAGTTTTTTTTTCAAGTTAGTAGTTGTGAGAGTATCTAGGAGGGGAACTCGTAGAAATTATATTAAGGGGTGTGGGGGCTGGAAGGAGGAGAATTGTTAGGAAAAGTGTTATAGGCATTTTAAAATGTAAGTACTGTATTCAAAATTAATCTTATTTAAGGATGGTTTGTATTGTTTGATGTGTAAAGCTTCTAGTATTTGGAGATTTTGTTTCTTTGTGCAAAATGTGCGTATTTTCCGTTTGGATATTTCGTTAATTAGAATAATTACATGAATGTAATTTTAGATGTTGTGAAATGGAGTTATTATCTGACATATGAAGAGTCAAACGGCGTGACAAATTCGTTGAGGTAAAACCGATGTAGGTACTTTCAGTTTTTTGGAGACAACATTCTCCTAAGGGGCATTTAAAATTGTATACTACTTTAGTCTCATTAAGACGACTTGTCTGGGGAGATGAGTTGCTGCGGATAACAAGGTTAGTGGTTTTAAATTTGGTGTAATAAAAAATTAATTTTACCTGATTATTTTCTAAAGAAAAGCAACAAAAAATGTTGTGATCTCTTCT
>CM042172.1:15889706-15949706 GCA_023376005.1 Doryteuthis pealeii
AACAGATTGATAGGATCTATAAATAGCTAAATATATACCAATATATTCATGTATGAGGTTAAAATTTTGAGATCTATTTTTGCATTCTATATTACTGCTTAAGTTAGATTATTTCTCACCAATTTGTTTCTAACGCACCAGTCAGTTCAGGTCATTGTCAGGAGAGACATAGTTTGCTTAATTATGTTGTGATGTAAGATCAATTGGCTGTGCTCTACTATTTCACTAGTAAAGTATATTTGGAAAATATGGGAGCATTATAGAATTTCAGCACACAAATTTATTAAAAATCTTTTGCGCACGCTCATAGCTGTATTAGGAGAGTGTTTATTCGTACAAAAAATGAATATAAAACAATTGTTGATAACAATGCAGCAGTAATAAAATCTTAGGTAATTCCCTATATAATATTCATGTAGTTTGCGGTGTAATCACAGATATGACGCAGGATGTTATTTTTATATATTTAGCTCACAAAGATTGTTATAGATTCCAAGATTGTAAATTAGTAATATGTTGGGTTAACATTCTCTTGGGCAAAACAGCGGATACTGAATTGTCAGAGTAGAAACATGAACAACCATGTGGACACCACCCCTGGCATGGGCAGAGAAGTTGTTTGTAATTTTATAGAAATGTAACATAAGGCGCAAAGTCTTAGAATTATGAGAAATTTGTGAGTTATTGGGAGGCCTGTTTGTCGCACAGAATCTTATTGTTATATTATTCATCATCATAAGTATCTATCATGCAAACGTTTTGCTCGCAGGTAATCCTACAAAGACAACGTGTTCAGAATTGTTTGTGTTTTATAATGTGAGATATTACCTTAAAAATATCTATCATGAGTCATTATTCTGACTAATTTCACCAAGATCAATAAACGTGTTTTTTGGAGCTTTAATTAGTGTTTACCGTATATAACACTTACACTCAATAATATAGGTGCTCCCAAGCAAGCATAATTCACACTCACAACACTTATTTAAACATGAAAAATTGAAATAGACAGTATGTAATAAAAAGATAAGGTATGCTCGACAAATGATTAAAGTTTACATGTGACTTAATATAAAAAAACACATCAAATTTTAAAACTACGCTGTCAAAGCAGGTGTATTAACTTTACTGCGTAAATCTTCGCTTGTTTGCACTATGTGTTGACATATAGCAGAGAATATAAATCATAAGAAACTTACCTAGTTGTGCCTTATAGATTCGCAGATATATTTATCACCAGAATTCTGGATCTATACTGTAGTATTTCTTTATCAAGCAATGCTTTTACATCACAAGAAGTTTAAATCAGTTGATAGTGGGTGTCACATATATATATAACTGTACAATAGGAAATAAGAATCTAAAATTAGATAAAGTATATTACAATAATAGAATTATTCAGATTCATTAATAAAATCAGAAGATTTGATTATACGTTAAGTAATACTTTATAAACAATCTAATGCAAGTTGAAGTGAAATAGGAATATTAGTATATTTTTTTTCAGTTGCTTAATATTGTCCCCTCACATAAAAATTACTTAACAGTGTCCTCAGAGAGAAGGCAGTATCAGAAATATTATAAAGTAACTCAAAGGAAGGTGATGAGAATATATATACTTCTAATAATTTCATTTATTCTTTGAACATACCGTAAAATGTTATTCATTGCTACAAACTCTCACCGTGGGCAACAAGTATTTCTCAAGTTGTAATTGTTATAATATAATATTAATGAATTAACTTTATAATTTGAATAATGGTCTAGATGAATAACTAATAAAATATAAGAAATATGCAGATTAAATGATTTGTAAACTAAGTAGAGGTAGTATTATCGTAACAATAATAGAACAACTGTGAATAACTTACTCCATACTTCCATCCTATAACTCTAGTCTTTTATTGTTGTTTTATTTCTAATTTAAGTTAATTAAATAGTGTAAAAGAGGAATGTAAAGATTAAATATATAATCGCTAGGTTAGTTGTTGTCGTGTCGCTTTGGTGTTGTAATATGTGTGTGTGGGGGATTTTCATTGTGTATAGGAATATTACATTATTGAGAGAAGTAGATTCTCTCAAATAGTTATCATGTATTCCTTCCATGTATATTAAATAAAAACCAAAATTTTGTTCAAGTTATGACTTAATTTCAGGAGAATTTCATGGCACAACATTGTCACTTATTACTTTGTAGTATGGGAATTACGTCTAAGGATTTAATGTAAATTCATCAAGATAGGTTTCTTAATCACCAAATTTACATGTCTATGGTCAGCTTTTGAAGGTGCCTATCATAGGTATAGATGTGTTTGTGGTACGCCATGTCATTCTATTTTTTTCTAGTTAGTAGTTGTGAGAGTATCTGGAGTGGGACTCCGTTAGAAACTTATTAGGGGTGTGGGGGCTGGAAAGGAGGAGAAATTGTTAGGAAAGTGTTATAGGCATTTTAAATGTAAGTACTGTATTCAAAATTAATTCTTATTTTGTAAGGATGGTTTGTATTGTTTGAATGTGGTAAATGATGTAACCGCTATTTGTTGTATATATAAATAATAAATTGCATGTTGTTAGTATGTAGATATGGTCAACAGTGGCTTCGCTGCTGGGACGCATTGATAATCATTAACGGGGTCGATCCAGGGGGCCACTCCCAGGCATACACATGCCCCCCTGATTAAAGGGCAGGGCTGGGTTTATTGCCCAGTGCCTGAGGCGCCCCCCCTTGAGGGCGATGCCCGACGGGATCGACCGCAATTTTTCACGTGCCCCACTCCATGAGTCCTCGCTTGTGGGTGGTCCCACAATAAATAGGCCTTTGGTGCCTGACCCTACATGGGGTACGTGGAAAATATCATGTGATAATGGTTAACAGTAATTAATATGTAAAAACAATTTTATTGATAATTGGAGTTTAAAATAAATACAATCATGGAGAATGTGATGTGCATATAACTAAGGGAAGTTGTGACAATAAGTAGTAATATAGTTTCGGTTTACAGATACAGAAAAACATGCAATCTCCATTATAATAGATACTTATCTGACTAGGAATATGAAATAGGAAGGTCAGATTAAGTGGTTGGGTAATTGAATAGCGATCTTTATGACATTTTGAAATTTTCTGATTTTTTTTTCGCTTTAAAAAAAAAAAAGTAAACTTCTCCATTTATTTCTCTGAATGCTTTGAGATGAGGCTTGATGATTAGTATTTATTCTGTCTAAATGGGACTATCTGTCCTAATCTTCAATTGTTATCTGTACAACGTTTTTTTGGCCGATGTGCCCTCCCAGCCTTCTTCAGGAATAGAAAGGTTCCGGTCCAACAGAAATACCTGAGAGGCAGAGGGCACATCGAGCATAACGTTTACCAGATAACAATGAAAGATGAGGACAATAGTCCAAATAATGCAGATTAATTTTTCCATTTATTTATCTAATACCTAATTGAATTCTGTTCAATACGACTGGTTGGCATTTTATGCTGCTTGGAACACCCTTGAATATTTATTTAATACTTATAATCATTTTAATTAATAACAGCATGAATGCCCTTTCGCTTACTAGAGTTTTAATAGGGGAGATCTAGGTTTGGGTTTTTTTATATTGCACAGAAATGCTGTGCGTATTTTAGCCCTGTTTCGCGATATTTCGTCTATTTATCAAAAAAGATAACAGGTAGAATGTATAGTTTATAGTTAGAATGTTTGTGACAAAACATGGAGTTTTTATTTTTTCTGTCTATATCAGTTGAGGCAGTGATAGGGCTGGTTGATTCAGATAAACTTTCGCTATCATGATAATAGTGATAATATACCGATGTGGTATGGGTAACTTTGGACATGGTGGGAGGTGTGGTGGGGTTTTTTGGTAGGACACCACATGTTCTCACTATAACAGATCGGCCACGCACATTACTCTAAGCATGTTAGCTTACTGTAACTACATATAGTACGTACTGCATATATTAGGATCGTTCCATATTCTGGTCTGGGGAGATGAGTCGGCACTTTGTTTAAATTTTTGTGAGCGGATAAAACTAAAGATGATATGTAGTGTGTTTTTATTAATTTCAGGTGTATAAGTATACAAAAAAATTAAATTCATATTATGCTGAATTATGTGCTTCTAAAGAAAAGCAAAAAAATGGTTGTTGACAATAACAGGAATCATGGATGAAGTGATTTAATGCAGTTGCCGGTTTTCAAAGAATATTAATCAAATTTATTAATTGTACCAAACTACAGTTAGCTACAATAAACTATATAGCAAAAACTGTGCTATTCGCAGGGTTCCGTCCCTGTCCCCTGCCTTAAAAAACGCTAGGCGGTGATCGGTCAAAAACAAGCCCTCCTAAGAATGATGTCATTAGCTGAGGTGGTGCCTGCTGTATATGAAAAAATAATTTGTCGATTGAAGGCGGGAATATCTTTTTTAGTGATTTGAAGGCCTTAAAAGTAAATTATCTAGTCTGTTCATATCTATCATACATTAATTTTTTTTTATATCTATCTATCTATCATATATCCATCTGTCTATCAGTCGTTCACACCTATCTACTATTTATCATACCTATCTTAGTCTTTTCATATCTACCCTACACTGTTTTCTCTCTCTCTCTCTTCTCTCTCTCTCTCTCTCTCTCTATATATATTATATATATATATATATATATATATTTATATATAATATATATATATATATATATATATTATATTAGTCTGTTTCATATCTATTCTACACTATTTATATGATGTATGTATGTATCTATCTATCTATCTATGTTGTATAGCGGGGCTTTGCAACGAGCCTCCAAATTCACGACACTAAAAAGGTATTTGGTACCGTCTTGTCGATAAAAAAGGTACAATGCTTGAGATATGTCTTCCCCAGGGCTTAGCTTTTATTTTCGGGCTCGTGTCGTGGCTCTGTTCGAGAGAGGAGAAAAGGCAGAGAGAAAGAGAGAGAGGATACTGATAAATTACTGTAATCCCACACTAGGGACCAGAGGCCCGTCCGTACTCTACATCCCCGGAAAGCAAAAAGAGGACGATCTTGTTGTTCGTCGTTCCTCGTGACCACGTCACTTTCGGTTCCGGTCAACACCCGAAACTTCCGGTTGGCTTTCAATTCTCCATTCGGGGGTCATGCCTCGGTCAAATTCCCGACAAACCGTTTTGTGTCCATCACTACTTTTTTTTAAAGATTTTTACTCTCTCTCTCTCTTATTCCTTCTTCCTCTCTTTCTTTGAAAGGTGAACGACATTTTAATAGATAGTTAACATTTATATTCAGTTATTGCCAAAAACGAAATATTCCTGGCAACCGATTGTGAGATAAGAACCTTCTATTTAGATTAAAAGATAAAAGTTATTCTGGTACACCGGAAAACTTAAAATCGGATTTTAGAAGCAGACATTTTAAAGATTTACTCCCAGATTTCTTATATCTATAATATTAATAATGGAGCCGCATTGTGTAATGGTTATCGTCGTAGGAAACAGACTCGGCGAAACGAGATCAAATCCCGGACATGCCTCGGTCAAATTCCCGAGAACCCATTTTGTGTTCATCACTACCTTTTTTTAAAACTTTGACTTTCTCTTATTTCTTCTTCCTCTCTTTCTATAGCCGTCCGCCCAAAACTCTAGACCTTCATAATCACGTTACATCTATCTATCTATCTATTATCTATCTATTTATCTGTCTATCTTACCAGGTGGATGAGCAGTTCATGACTTGCAATACTCCACTTTGTCCCTATCTTGGGCTAGACGGTCGGTCGGAGACGCCCCCTCCGATCAAGCAGCTGGTCACGTCAAACCATAGCACCTATATGATTTTCCCAACCCTATTGCCCTTATGGCAAGCTCCAACCCCTTTTTATCATATGGGTGCTAGAAGGCGGTGGCTGCGGGTCTACATGTCCTGGGAATGACGTTAAACTCTATCTGATGGTGAGGTTCCAGTTATGGAGGTTTGGGAATGTGGAGCACCCCTTCATCACCATTGCTCCCTGGTCTACTCTGACCCGGAGTGGTAGTACCTGTTAAGGTCCCATCTATGGGTTAAATAGAAAAATGTATATATATAAAAAATTGTATTATCCATTAAGAATTGATTTATTTAAAAACTTTATCGGCATTGAATGACCCACTGAGGTTGATATACCACAAAAAACCAAAACCAACAAAAAACCCCTATCTATCTTAGCTTGTTCATATCTATCTATCTATCTATCTATATATCTATCTAGTTTAGTCTGTTCATATCTACCCTACAATGTTTATATCTATCTATCTATCATGCTTCCATGTTGGTATGTGTTTAATTTTCACATGTCTAAGAGTGATTCATTCATTGATTTAACGTTACTTTTTTTTGTATTTTTTTTGTATTTTTTTCCCGCGATAATTAGAATCGTCTGTGTTGAGAAATGTCGGTTCGTATTTGAACGGTGGGAGGAAAATTCTGTCTTAAATTTCTCCTAATTGTCAGTCATTAACTCTGATTTTTTTTTCTTTTTCTCTCTTTTATGCGTCGATAGTTTTAGGCCGACAGAAATGAAGTTTGTTTAACTTTCAGTTTCTTTACAACTGTGAAGACTATCCGCTAATTATTTAAGGCTTTCAAATGGTTAGCATCGTGGGAAATAGACTCGTCGACCCGAGTTCAAATCCTGGACGAAGCTACAGTTCACATAGCACTAATACCCTTGGGAAAGGTATGAATCCAACTACTCACACTCCAGCTATGGGTAAATAGTAAGGAAGACTGGGCTCTTTAAACTTGGTTAGGTAATTAGGGTTCAAATCCTGGACGAGGTTGTTTGCATTTCACATAGCACTAATACACTCGGGAAAGTTATGAATCCAACTACTCTCCCTCCAGCTATGGGTAAAAAGTAGGGAAGACTGGGTTGTTTAACCTTGGCTAGGTAACTAGGGTTCAAATCCTGGACGAGGCTATTTGCATTTCACATAGCACTAATACCCTTGGGAAAGGTATGAATCCAATTACTCACACTCCCGCTATGGGTAAATAGTAGAGAAGACTGGGCTCTTTAAACTTGGCTAGGTAACTAGGGTTCAAATCCTCGACGAGGCTGTTTGCATTTCACATAGCACTAATACACTCGGGAAAGTTATGAATCCAACTACTCTCCCTCCAGCTATGGCTAAATAGTAGGCAGACTGGGTTCTTTAACCTTGGTTAGGCAACCAGTCTATCACTTATAACAAACTTGAACTTTACCCTATAAACTTCTCCCTTAAACTGATTTCCAATCCACTTAGCAACAAACAACTGCAAACTGTCAAAATCAATAAAAATACTTGAAAAAAAAAGACTTAACAATAAATTTTACCATCACTCACAACCTACCGATTGGCATAAAATAACCCTGGATGGGTTGACATAGTTTCGGTGCTCAAGGTACACCTTCTTCAGTGAACTAAAAAATGATAAGTAGCTACATTTATATATACTTGTCAGCTTAAGAATTAATTTCCTAGTTAGGGTAGGTCGATTTTGGAACTGTAACATCTCCCATGTGGCAAAAGTTGTAAATTAACATAAAGAATTACCACAGAAATTATTTTTTCCAAAACTTCCCTTTTAAAATGTTATCACTGTTATAGCTTAATTATTAGGTAAAGATCAGCATATCAGAGATGTTGGTGTTGATATGTGGGGGTATTTTCAATTTGAATTCTAGCTATATTATATTTGTTTTGTTTGAAATGACAATCTTTTGTTTTACATATTGAAATAGATTCTGTTTAGCCTTACATTTGAACACATATGCCCGCCTAAATTCATTAATTATTAACTAATTAATTTTCAAAATTAGGTATGACTTCAATTAAGCAATTATCCTCCAAAAATTGTCGGCTTAAAGCCATATAAAAATAAACACATTTGTTTGTTTACTTAACCTCATATTGAAATAGCTAAATTTTCGAACCAATTTCTAAGCTAAATATTGCAAAAACAAGGTTTTTTGGTGCCTTTTAGAAGATGATCTTTGATGCTATTTCCTTAAACAATCCTGCGAGTAAGTGATCGAGTTTTTGGTATCATTATTTATTATACCAACACACAACTTGCGCTGTTTGAGAGAATTTGAAGTTTTTTTAAAAACTGAAAAATCAACCTACCTATTCCTCGTATATCAAATCAATTTCCACCAATGAAATAAACTAAAAAGCCATGAATTTGTCGAGACCTCCCCCCGCCCCCAAAAATCTAAGTTTTTTAATGTTTTTTTTAATAGATGAAATAGCACTATATTGTATAAAAACACAATGAAATATAATGTAATGAATTATGCACGGTAATATGTTTTAATATTTTTGGACTTATTTTTATTACTTTTATTAAATTGCATAAACTTAATTTCTAAGTCTAACAATTCTTTTCTTTGAAGTCGAAAATTCATTTTCTCCTTCATTCAGCCAAAAGTCATTTTGTAATTCTATCTATTATATTGGTTGAATGCCGTGGTGTAATGGTTTGAGGCGTAGGAAATAGACTCGTCGATCCGAGTTCAAATCCTGGACGAAGCTAACGTTCACATAGTACTAATACACTTGGGAAAGGTATGAATCCAACTACTCTCCATCCATCTATGGGTAAATAGTAGGGCAGAATGGGCTCTTTAACTTTGGTTTGGCAACCAGTCTAGGAGAAGGAAAACTCTGAATTCAAACCTGTTAAACTCCGCTTGGGGTGGTCACTACTAGAATAGGCTCAGTCATAATTAGTGATCTATTTCACTTATTAAAAAAATGTAACGAAGTTAGTTGGTTGGTCGGGTATATTTTACGGCATGTCAACATTTGTTGCATTATTTTACGTCGAAGATGTTTTTAATATTCATTCTTGATTTCGCAATTTTTAAAGTCAATTTTTTAAACACATTTTTTAAATCTAGTTTTTTTAATTTAACCTATGGGTAGGACTCTAGTACGTATTACCACTCCGGGTCAGAGTGGATGAGGGAGTAATAGTGATGAAGGTGTACCCCAAAATCTCCAGATCTTCACCATTAAATGTTTTTTAACGTCTTATCCAGGACACTAAGACCCTCGACATTCACCTTCTAGCACATATAGGTATTCATTAAGTTTACTTTGAGCGGCACAAGGCCAGCAGTATGGGGCACCCAATGAGAATCGAACTCACTAACAATGGTTATCTTCTCTCTCTATCTCTTTCTGTCTGTCTGTCTGTCTCTCTCTCTCTATCTCTCTATCTCTTTCTGTATCTCTCTCTCTCTATCTCTTTCTGTATCTCTCTATCTCTTTCTGTATCTCTCTCTTTCTCTCTCTATCTCTTTCTGTATCTCTCTCTTTCTCTCTCCCTTTCTCTCTCTATCTCTTTCTATATATCTCTTTCTGTATCTCTCTCTCTCTATATATATATATATCTTTCTGTATCTCTCTCTCTATATATATATCTCTCTTTCTGTATCTCTCTCTCTCTCTATATATATATATATATCTTTCTGTATCTCTCTCTCTCTCTATATATATATATATCTCTTTCTGTATCTCTCTCTCTCTATATATATATATATATATTTCTGTATCTCTATCTCTCTTTCTGTATCTCTATCTATATGCATATATTCTCTTCTGCTCTCTCTCTATCTCTCTCTCTCTCTCTCTCTCTCTCTCTCTATATATATATATATATATATATATATATAATATCTTTCTGTGTGTGTGTCTCTCTCTATATAAGCAAATCTAGCTTGCTAACTATTACACCACTTGATGTGCCCCCTTCTAACACATATACGATAAAAGAGTTTGAGGATTTGCCCTAAGATCAATAGGGTTGGGACAATCATCTAGGTGCTAAATTGATAGACTAAACGAGGTCACGTGGTTTAAATATCAGCCAATCAAAAGCCTGAATACGTGGCTGGTTAGGTACTTAATCGCTCATACTGAGAGACGTCCATTTGCAATCATTGACGAAGTACCTCCAAGATTGAGGAGCGCCAAGGAACAACCAAAGGATTCTTTACTAAGAATCGCGCTCTGCTTAACACAGAAGATCTCCGCTGGACAAGCACTCTTGCTTGAAGCCTAAAGGATTTCTCTGAATGTTTGAGATGAGGCTTGAAGATTAGTATTATTAGCGTTATTCGGACTATTGTCCCCATCTTCATTGTTATTTGTACAACGTTTCGGCCGATATACTCTCCGGCCTTCTTCAGGTATTTCTTGTCGGACTCGGGAATTAAGAAGGCCAGATCAGATTGAGGAGAAAAAACAAAAAACAAAAAAAAAAAAAAAACACACAATATGAGTCTAGGTAAAAAAATCATACATAAGTAAAATAGGTAGATATTCTAGCCAAATCAAGACATTAGGTTTATAAGTTCCCAAAATTCACACTTAATTGTCCAATTAAACACATGGCCGAGTGGATTAGGCAGTTAGGTTAAAAGACAGTTCTAAGTGACAGTTATCTCTGGTTCCTGAGTTCAATAGAAAAATTCGTAGAAAAATAATTAATTAACACAACTCCTACCCCAGCTATGATTAGCGGAATGAGAACAGGATACCCCCGTGGACTAAATAAAGGGTTAGGTTCAAAGTTCCGCGATGGCTCCCGAATACGTCAAGAAAGTTCCCGAGTTCGAAAAGAAGGTTCCCGAGTCCGATAAGGTTCCCGAGTCCGACAAGAAATACCTGAAGAAGGCCGGAGGGTATATCGGCCGAAACAATGAAGATGGGGACAATAGTCTGAATAACGCTAATAAGCCTAAAGGATGGCCATAAAAATCGTAACACGTACTACACTGGAGCTGTGATTTGGTGAAGTATGCCTTGACGCTGCCCTACATGGGCGGTGGCTAAATATTGTACAACAGTGGCGCGTGGTGATTTGGCGGAGTAGGCCTACGTGGGCTGCGGCAAAACATCATAGTACACTGGTGCGCTATGATTCGGCATGGATTGCGACCAAGCATTGTATTACACTAAAGACGTAACTCGGAATTTCGGAATGCGGATGTATGGTTATGTGACGAGACTGAAAGGCAGCCGTATGAACAAGCGGATTCCCAGCCCCCACAAACAAAGCGCGTCAGGATATGTTTGACCTGTGGTGAGCGACTACGTATACTCGAACTCGCTACCTCCTCGTAGCTGAGGTATTGTTAGTAGAGACTCAAATAAAGTATATCCAAATTTGCATAAGCGCATCCGAACGAGTAGAAATAAAGACGGACTGTCACTGACAGGGCGAGTGAGGAAGAAAGTGATTGGACGGCAAGTGAAATCTGACGACTGCTATTTGATGTGAGAGTGGCGTGTTCAGTTTTAAAAGGAATTGCATTTCGTTTGCTGGAGAGACTTTGAAAGGATTGATATTACCTTGAATTTTTGGACCCTTTTCAAAAGAGTGTTGCATAGTGCCTTTTCTTTGACGGTACCAAATAGGTATATGTTGCATACCTCTTTACCGGCACTACATATCTATATGTTATATACTTCTTACGTCTTACTCTGGTCGTCTATTCTTCTGGTCGGATCTGGTATATCTTCTAAGGTCTGGTCTTCTTGGGATTCCGGGTCTCTGTTGGGGATCATTTCTTATCAGAAGCCTTGTGCTATTGTTAGCTTTTAGTAATAACAACAAGACTTCGATTTACGATGATGTTACTTTATTCGTAGTTTCCCCAGACCAGACAACTGCGCAGTCAGCTCACATCTTGCTAGCTTCGCTTCTAAGTCCTAACTCTCTAACTGTCTAACTGAGTTGCTTACTCATTAAACCGGAAGGGGCTTTCTATCGGGGTTCCGTTTCTCACGGTTCTCCCCAGAACGCAAGGTGAAAGTGAGGTCAAGCATTGTCACTCACTCTCAAGGCCATCAGCTGTACTAATCGCCATAAGGATTTCTATACTACCTTAAAAGGATCCATAATTATGTAACAAGAGGTTATCAAAATCTTAAACTAATACGGCGATATGTTCGTATGTCCGAAAATGCGTAACTCGAATGTTCGTAAGTAGGGTAGCGCTGTATTTGGTGGGAAAACTCTAATGGCGTAAAAACATTTTTAGTGTGGCTATCCAGCAAGGAAAAGTTAAGTGGTGTTCTTGTTACCAGAACCACTTAAAATTAATCTTGCTTCCGGCAATTCGTATGTTTGATGAGTTATCTGTATATTATCGGTATCAATCAGGAATCAAATCCTATCCTGAGGCGACTAATCAAAGTTTAAACATTCGAACAAATGCCAGACTCATTCAAAGAATACGGTGAATTTTGCCTAAGGAGTTGGCAATAGGAAGGGTTTTTTTCAAGGAAATAAATAGTAATGTCCCTTTTGGTGTTACCAATGACTAACAGCATGACCTTCTTTATTGACCGCTGAGATTGTGTTGGATAGTCTTTTTAATTTCTTCTTATGTTATCTGCCAAGTCGTCAGTGTAGTAGGATAATTAGCCGTAGCCCATGTCGGCCATCATTGACGCATTCACCTAACAGCGCCTGTGTAATACGATGTTTTGCCGCAGCCCATGCCGGACACCATAGATGTCTATTCTGCAAAATCCCAACGTCAGTGTAGTACGAGGATTAGCCACAGTCCATACAGGGAACGTCGAGACCTAGTCCACCAAATCACAGCACCAGTGTAGTATGATGATTAGCCGCAGCCCATGCCGGCTATCACCGAAGTCTATTCTGCAAAATCCCAACGCCAGTGTAGAACAATGCTTAGCCGAAGCCCATACAGGGAGTGTCGAGACCTAATCCGCCAAATCACAGCGCCAGTGAAGTACGATGTCTAGCCGCAGCCCATGTAGGCAGCATTGAGGCCTAATCCACCAAATCACAGAGCTAGTATATTACGATGTTTAGCTGTAACCCATGCCCCGCAACAGTGAAGTCTACCATGCAAAATCACAACGCCAGTGTAGTGCGATGCTTCGCTGCAGTCCATGCAAGGAGCGTTGAGGCCTACTTCCCCTAATCACAGCACCAGTGTAGTATGCTGATTAACCGTAGTCCATGCCGGCCATCATCGAAGTCTGAGTTTGAGTTTTGTTTAACGGTATATCAACCTCTGTGGGTCATTCAATGCCAAAAAGGTTATTTTGGATTTCAGTCTTTAAAGTAGTGGTTTTATGGGGTTTGAGTTTTGTTTAACGGCATATCAGCTTCTACGGGTCATTTAATGCCAAAAAGGTTATTTTGGATTTCAGTCTTTAAAGTAGTGGTTTTATGGGGTTTGAGTTTTGTTTAACGGCATATCAACCTCTGTGGGTCATTTAATGCCAAAAAGGTTATTTGGGATTTTAGTCTTTAAAGTAGTGGTTTTATGGGGTTTGAGTTTTGTTTAACGGCATATCAACCTCTGTGGGTCATTTAATGCCAAAAAGGTTATTTGGGATTTCAGTCAGTAGTGGTTCTATGGAGATATTCGGTCATTTTATGTTATATCTTGTTGAAAAGGTTGCTTTTTTTTAATAAAATTTAAAATGTTTTCAGGGTTTGTATTCTTAAAGATGTCTCTCGGGTTTCTTGCTTGATAGTAATTGGCGCGGATAGTAATTTGGCGAAGTCTACTCTGCCAAATCGAAACTCCATTGTAGTACGATGTTTAGCCGCTGCTCATACAGGGAGCGTCCAGACCTGATCCACCAAATCACAGCGCCACTATTGTACGATGGTTTGCCGTAACCCATACTGGGTATCAACGAAGTCTACTTTGCCAAATCACAACGCCAGTGTAGTATGATGTTTAGCCGCTGCCTATACAGGGAAGCATCGATGTTTAGCCAACAAATCATTGCGCCAGTGTTGTACGATGCATAGGATACGACTAAACATCTCACTACAATGGCGCGGCTAAGCTGTATCTGGTTCTATGTGTTACTTCTGCATAGAGACGTATATGGGATTGTATATCTCCGCTTCTATCTTAGTATTAATTAGGAACACGGTGATATATTCTTTTTGGTGTACACATTTTTTATTTCGCCGATACCCATTTAACTTACATGCGCGGTGGAATAATCTGCAGAAAAGGCACATATGCGTCAGACCCAACGGCTATCTGATCGATTCCCTATTAACTTTATTTTCGAACGCTTCTCCGATCATGTGATTCTACTAAACCAATCAGCGATGATCGCTCCGATGACAATCCAGCCAATCAAATTTTATGACATACGGAAATTTCCATAAATTACTTAGAGTTAAATGTTAGATTAAAAATCCTACACTTCATTACAAAAATGATAGACTCTGCCTATTCATCATGAGTTCTGTCGCCTGGGGCTTTAGAATACACCGACTGCACCTCTGCAGTACATTCCTCCACTTCTTACTTTTCTTCTTTCTTTCTTTTCTTCTTCTTCCCCCCTTTCTTCCTCTTCTTTTTTCTTTCTTTCTTGAAGTATTGGACTTGGATTTCATTGACTTGATTTTTAATTTCGTGACTTTGGTATTTCCTTTCCTTCTTTCTTTCTTTCTTTTGTCAACTTATTTACTTTCTTTCTTTTTTTTTTCTTTCTTTTCATATTTCTTTCTCCTTTCTCTCTTTTTTTCTATTTTCTTTCTGTTATAGGTGATACACCCTATAAGACTAATGGAATGCGCCGACAGGTTACTATAAGTAACAGGGATAATTGTGGCTTTGCAGTAAGCCAATGCGAGTATGCCAATAACTCTGTTCGTCGGACGTAATTTCCACATCTCTCTATTGTATTTGTCTACTTTCTGTTAATAAATTTTTCTACATTTGTTACCCGTCGTTTTGTTCTTATTTCACCCCTTAAAACCTCACAACACTTTCTTTCTTTTTCTTTTCTTTCTTTTCATATTTCTTCCTCCTTTCTCTCTTTCTTTCTATTTTCTTTCTTTCTTTTTCTTTCTTTCTTTCTTTCTTTCTTTCATTTACTCGACTTTTACTTTTATACATTCCGTATTCTCTTTTCTTTTTTTTCTATCTTTCTTTCTTTCTTTCTTAGATTCATTCTTTCTTTTTCTCTCTTTATTTCTAGTTTCTCTTTCTTTTTTCTTTCTTTCTTTCTTTTCTTCTTTCTCTCCTTCTTTCTTTTTTCTTTTCATCTTTCTTTCACCTTTCTCTCTTTTTCTTCTTCTTTCTTTCTTGAAGTATGGAAGTTGTACTTCATTTACTCGACTTTTACTATCAAACATTCCTTATTCCCTTTTCTTTCTTTCTTTCTTTTATTCAGTCACCCTTTTTTCTTTCTTTCTGTTTCTTTCTTTCTTTCTTTCTTCTTTCTTTTTTCCCTTTCTTTTTTGTTCTTTCATCTTTCATCTTTCTTTCTTTCTTCTTTTTCTTTCCTTCTTTTTTAAAAAATTTCTACCTTTCTTTTCCTTCTTTCTTTCCTTTCTTGAATTAAGGAACTTGGTCATCATCGTCTCGCTGGCTGTGGGTAGTGATCTGTGATGCTTAAGGATGGAACCCTGGTGACTGAGCATCCAAAGACATGGAACACTTCACTTTGACCCTTACTCAACCTAGACGGGCGGCAGGAGCGTCTTCTTCCGATCAATCAGCTGATAACGTCAAGCCCTAGCACCTATATGATTGTCTCAACCTTATTGCCCCGATGACAAGCCCCAACCCTTTTAATCCTATCTGTGCTAGAAGGCGGTGACCCGAGGGACTTAATATCCTGGGTATGACGAGCTTTCGGGTATGTGGAGTGGCCCTTCATCACCATTACTCCCAGGTAAACTCTAACCCGGAGTGCTAGTACCTTTTAGGGTCACCTCTATGAATTAAAGAGAAAATATGAGTTTAAAAATGTGTTTAAAAAATTTTAAATAAAAAATTTTAAATAAAATTTAAATAAAAATTTTTAAATAAAAGAACTAAGTACTCATGAAGAATGAATAAAATGAAATGTCTTCGGTATAAATAACCCAACAAGAGTTGACATGTCGTAAAATACAACCTACCAAGCAACCAACCATATATATATATTTACCAATCTCTCATCGCGTAGTGGTAGAACCTGTCAGGTCCCATCTATGAGTTAAATAGAACAAAATCTATTAATAATGGAGATTCGCTTCCGGTTTTTGTCTGTAACAAAACACTGCTTACGTCACATTACCCAAAATCGTCATAACATAGAATAAATACACTCAAAATTTGAACATGCAACATTAGACAGTCCTCATTGTTTTTTAAAACAAGTTTTAATAAATACATGACTGGTATTATATATCTATATATAGTTTGTTTTATTTTAATACATATTTAAAGTTTACATTTCAAATTGTTTTATTTTTTAATCCTTTAATGAATTTGATGATTTTACTTACTTAGGGTACAAACTCGCTGACATTGAATTTTTAACTCCCATCCCTCAGGCAATATGTTTAAAAAATCTATCTTTTTATTTTGTACTCGTTCTATTAATGAATAAATAGAAAGGTTTTAAAAAAATGGTTATAAATCAGTTTTAATTATCAAATTTCAATTTTATTATTCTATCTGGTCTAATATTTGTTTCATAGGATCGGAGATTTTGTAGATATTTATAATTTGCTTTGGGTCATAATTTTTAACTTAAAAACATAAAATATAACTAACGCAACTCAAATTTGACTAAATTTTGAATGTCTTTCAGAAGACGATTTATAATTCTGTCTATTGGTGTTATTTCCCCAGTCCTCCATCCCCCAGCATTTTAATACGTTTCAAAAATATATTTTTACATTGCCCAGAAATTTTGTTAGTGAGTTCTAAAAAATATGTGTAAAAATTGAGTTTAAGAAAAATTAACACTCACCAAGAATGAATAAAACAAAAAGTATTTCTCTGAATGTTTGAGATGAGGCTTGATGATTAGTATTATCTGCGTTATTCGGACTATTGTGTCCCATCTTCATTGTTATTTGTACAACGTTTCGGCCGATATGCCCTCCGGCCTTCTTCGGGTATTTCTTCTCGGACTTGGGAACCTTCTCGAAATCGGGAACTTTCTTTTCGAACTCGGGAACTTTCTTGTCGTAATCGGGAGCCATCACGGAACTTTGAACCTAACCCTTTATTTAGTCCACGGGGGTATCCTGTTCTCATTCCGCTAACCATAGCTGGGGTAGGTCCGAGTCCGAGAAGGTTCCTGAGTCCGACAAAAAATATCTGAAGAAGGCCGGAGGGTATATCGGCCGAAACGTTATACAAATAACAATGAAGATGGGGACAATAGTCCGAATAACGCAGATAATACTAAAGCATAAAGTATTCGGCATCAAATGACCCAAATGGGTTGAGATACCATAAAAACCAACCAACCAACCAACCAACCAAATCTATCTTTGTCTCCCTGCTTATTTGACGGAATGGTTCAAGTCATCCTATCTCATTCCATTCATCGATGAAAAATCGGGCACAAATCATTTCCACCCTTGTTTCTTTTCCCCCCCCTCTTTCTTTCTGGATTGTGTAAGCCACCTCTCTCTCTCTCTCTGTCCTACTCCCCCTCATTCTCTTTCTCTCTCTCCCCCGCGAGTACCATCCCCCCATCCCCCAGCGCCTTTGTCAGCCTGGACATCTTCAATGTAATTAAGACATATCGACTTTTCCCGCTTTTTTTGTAACATCAATGGCAATAAAAATATAATGTTGCTTTCATTTTTATTTCTCTCTCTCTCTCTCTCTCTCTCTCTCTCTCTCTCTCTCTCTCATTCTCACTCACTCACTCACTCACTCACTGACTCTATATGTCTCTCTCCCTCTCTCTCTTACTCTCTCTCTCTCTTCTCACACTCACTCAATATGTCTTTCTTCCTCTCTCTCTCTCTCTCACTCATTCACTCACTCCCTCAATGAACCATTCACACACACACTCACTCTCTCACGCACTCACTCTATATGTGTGTGTGCGTCTCTCCCTCTCTCATTCACTCACTGATTCACTCTATATGTCTCTCTCTCTCTCACTCAATCACTATATGTGTGTGTCTCTCGCACTCACTCACTCACTCTATATGTGGGTGTGTGTCACTCTCACTCACTCATTTACTCAATTAATCAATCACATACTCACTCACTCACTCTATATGTCTGTCTGTCTCACTCACTCACTCACTCGCTCACTCTCTATATGTGTGTATCTCTCTCTCTCTCTCACTCACTCACTCAATATGTGTGGTGTCTCCTCTCTCACTCACCCACTTAATTAATCAATCACACACTCACTCACTCACTCACTCTATGTGTGTGTGTGTCTCTCTCTCTCACACACACTCACTCATTCACTCTATATGTCTCTCTCACTCACTCACTCTATATGTGTGTTACTCACTCACTTACTCACTCTCTATATATGTGTGTCTCTCTTTCTCTCACTCACTAACTCTATATGTCTCTCTCTCTCTCTCTCTTACTCACTCACTCACTCTATATGTGTGTGTCTCGCTCCACTCACTCACTCACTCACTCATTCACTCAATTAATCAATCACACACTCACTCACTCTCTCTCTCTCTCTCACTACCTTCTCATTGGCTTTTATAAGTACATTAATTAGCAATTAAATAATTAAATTACAAGCACTGATTTACTCCCCCGGGGACATTAGAGATAAATACGTTACTGAGGTACAAGTTCGTAATTTATAGAATTTTTTTTGGTTCTCAATTGCTTATAATGGTGAGGTCTGATTCTTTCTCTTTAAAAAAAAAGATGGCGTTACGTTTATTCATCGTCAAAGATTCATCGTCCAGAGATGCAATGATTAAGACTAAAAGAGAAGTCATTTTCGGTTAATTCTTTCTTAGATATTGCTTTTTTTTTGTTGTTTTTGCTTATTTGAAATTTTTTGAAAAAAACGCTTTTAAATTTGGTCTATTGTAGTTTCACCCCCAAAGGTCGGAAAATAAAAGAAAACAAATTTCTGCTTGTAGTTAAGACTATCTCCTAATTAATTGTAAAATTTCAAGAATTTTGATAAAGATTAACCACTTTGATTTTATGAAAAAAATAACACGGAAAATTTGACCGCTGAACAAAATTTATATCACTCATTTTCGGCCGATTTAACACAAAATACCATTTAACTCGCTGTAAAAGATAATTCAGTGGATAAAAGAACACATACGAATTACATATTCAGAAAGATTATTTCATTTTCCTTCCAACCATATAAATATTTTTTAAATTGGGCCCGAAATATGCTAGTAATTACCTTTTTAAGCTGATAAGGTCAAAATTACGAGAGATGGTTTACATTTGAAAATCGAGTAAATTTGACGGTTTTCTTTTCAAAATTAGCTACTTATGTTACATAATTGTTAGGGTACTAACAATTATGTAGGGTTAGTGTAGAAATCAAAATGACTGTTAGAAATTACGGCTAGCAGTTTTTTTTTTAGTGGAAGTATGTAACGATATCATAGAAGATTGATTGGCACATGTTAAACTCGTGTTAACCCCTTTTCCGGTAGATACCGTGAGAATTAGTAGAGAAATAAGAAACAAAGGCTCTTCCGGCTTTGATTTGAAAGAGTTGGTTAATTTAGTACTGGGCAAGCCACAGATATAGCAAATCGTGCTCAGCGCGCTCCCATACTCACACTCTGCACAATTGGTCTGGATGGGGATTTCTAAATAAAATATAATATAAAGAAAATCTAAGTCTTGAGTTATTTACCCGAAAACTACTAATGACCCAGGGCTTCTGATAGACGAGAAATCCCTAATGGAAGACCAGACACGAAATCTCCAAATGAAATTTCCAGACGCTAGAAGAAGAACTCCCAACTACATAAGATACCAAAGATGAATAGAAGAATATAACAGTATGGGTAAATAGTAGAGCAGACTGGGTTCTTCAACATTGGTATGGCAACCTGCTGAGGAAAAAGAAAATTACGAATAGAAGCCAAAGGGGTTCTCTTCACTTACATATCTTAGATAAGAAAATCTATTTTTAGCTTTTTTTAGATACGAACAACGTCAGGTAGCTTTGCTAAATATATCTATACATATATAATGTTCAGTTGTATTATATGTATGTCCGAGGAAACTTCGAAAATAAAAATTAACGACAAAGTAAATATATAAACATTAAATATCACCAGGCTTTGGTTTCTATACATATATAAAAGGCAGTTGTGTGTATATGTATGTCCGGAGGAAACTTCGAAAATAAAACAATTAACGAAAGTAAATATATATACACATTAAATATCACCAGGGCTTGGTTTTCTATACATATATAGGGCAGTTGTGTATATGTGTATGTCCGGAGGAAACTTCAAAATTAAAACAATTAACGACAAAGTAAATATATATATACATTAAATATCACCAGGGCTTGGTTTTCTATACATATATAAAGAGCAGTTGTGTGCATATGTATGTCCGGAAAAAACTTCAAAATTAAAACAATTAACGACAAAGTAAATATACATACATTTTAAATATCACCAAGGTTTGATTTTTGAGCAAAAATAATAGAGATTTAATTTATATTTGTGAAGATAATTAAGAAAATAAATTTTAAATGATAACAGCACGGATTTTTTTTTCATTTAATATTTTAGATAGTAGACATTAACATTTCTTTTGAGAGTAGCTGGATCAATGCAAGGTCTATTTTATATAGGGATTTAAATGGGGCATCCGACGAGGATTCAACTCACGATAATGGATCTGCGGGACTAAATTAAAAAAAATTCCCCTCTACCCCGGCGACGTCGGGTAGCCGCTGCTAGTATGTCATAAGAGATTGATGGATTTTATCTATATCTTGTATATAGAATCTTATTTCAATCCTTTACGTGATGCTATTAATATATTCATTAATCTTTGTTTAACGCCAAGGGAAATGTTTGTTGAATATTTCCTTCTTAAATATATTTATCCAATTCTGTTTATAACAAAAGACTCTAATCCGTATATCCCCTTCTTTACACATACGGATTAATGTGCGCCTACCATAGAGCAAATGTTATCAATTTCCTCTCTCTCAACCTCTCTCTATTTCTCTCTCTCTCACTCTCTTTCTCTTCCTCTCTCTAATTCTCTCTCGAATTCTTACCTTCTCTTTCTCTTATTGACAAATACAGATTAATATGCGCCTACCATAGAGCAACTGTTATCAAGTTACTATCTTTCTCTTTCTCTCGCTCTCCCTCTCTAATTCTCTCTCTCTCTCACTACCTCTAACTTTCTCTTTCTCTCTTTAGTTACATATACAGTTTAATACGCGCCAACCATAATGCAACTGTTATCAAGTTCCTCTCCTCCCTCTCTAAACTTACTTTCTCACTCTCTTTCTCACTCTCTAACTCTCTCTCTCTCTCTCTCTTCTCTCTTAGTCACACATATACTGTTTAATACGCGCCTACCATAGGAAAACTGTATCAAGTCCCCCTCTCTCTCTGTCTATTTTCTATCTCCTCTCTCTCTCCTATTCTTCCCCTCTCTCTCTCTCTCTCTCTCCTCTCTCTCTCCTATTACTCTTACTTTGTCTTTCTTTTAGTCACACATACATATTAATACGGCGGCAACCATAGTGCAACTGTTATCAGTTTTCCTCTCTCTCTATTTTTTCTCTCTCACCCTCTCTCTCTAATTCTCTCTGTTTCTAATCTCTCTCTCCCTCCTCTCTCTCTGGCTCTACTACTTTCTTCCTCTACCTTTCTCTTAGTTTCACACATTAGAGATTAATACACGGCAAACCAGAGAGAAACTGTTATCATTCAGGTGCACCAAAGACTGTCACTTCTCACGAATTGGTCTGCAGAGTCACTTGCGCAGAAAATTTTGACACCACGCCATCGTCTTTAGTGACGGAAAAGTGGTGCCACCACACACACACAGCGCTAATATCATTGGGAAAGGTATGTCCACATTCTCTTTCTCCAAATTTATTGGGTAATACAAGGATTAGACGTTTCTTTAACCTTGTTAGTAAGGACTAAAAAAATGAGCCCAAATAAAAGAATTTGCAATCACACACTCATTCATTCACTTTATGGTGTGGTGAGTGTGTCGTGTGTCTCTCTCTCTCTCACACACACACTCACTCAATTCACTCTATATGTCTCTCTCACTCACTCACTCTATATGTGTGTCTCTCTCCACTCACTCACTTACTCACTCTCTATATATGTGTGTTCTCTTCTCTCACTCACTAACTCTATATGTCTCTCTCTCTCTATCACTCACTCTATATGTGTGTGTCTCTCCACTCACTCACTCAATTAATCAATCACACACTCACTCACTCTCTCTCTCTCTCACTACCTTCTCATTGGCTTTTATAAGTACATTAATTAGCAATTAAATAATTAAATTACAAGCACTGATTTACTCCCCCGGGGACATTAGAGATAAATACGTTACTGAGGTACAAGTTCGTAATTTATAGAATTTTTTTTGGTTCTCAATTGCTTATAATGGTGAGGTCTGATTCTTTCTCTTTAAAAAAAAAGATGGCGTTACGTTTATTCATCGTCAAAGATTTATCGTCCAGAGATGAAATGATTAAGACTAAAAGAGAACTCATTTTCGGTTAATTCTTTCTTAGATATTGCTTTTTTTTTTTTGTTTTTGCTTATTCTGAATTTTTTTGAAAAAATCGCTTTTAAATTTGGTCTATTGTAGTTTCACTCCTAAAGGTCGGAAAATAAAAAAAACAAATTTCTGCTTGTAGTTAAGACTATCCCCTAATTAATTGTAAAATTTCAAGAATTTTGATAAAGATTAACCACTTTGATTTCATGAAAAAAATAACACGGAAAATTTGACCGCTGAACAAAATTTATATCACTCATTTTCGGTCGATTTAACACAAAATACCATTTAACTCGCTGTAAAAGATAATTCAATGGATAAAAAACCACATACGAATTACATATTCAGAAAGATTATTTCATTTTCCTTCCAACCATATAAATATTTTTTAAATTGGGCCCGAAATACGCTAGTAATTACCTTTTTAAGCTGAGGTCAAAATTACGAGAGATGGTTTACATTTGAAAATCGAGTAAATTTGACGGTTTTCTTTTCAAAATTAGCTACTTATGTTACATAATTGTTAGTACCCTAACAATTATGTAGGGTTAGTGTAGAAATCAAAATGGCTGTTAGAAATTACGGCTAGCATTTTTTTTTTTAGTGGGAGTATGTAACGATATCATGGAAGATTGATTGGCACATGTTAAACTCGTGTTAACCCCTTTTCCGGTAGATACCGTGAGAATTAGTAGAGAAATAAGAAACAAAGGCTCTTCCGGCTTTGATTTGAAAGAGTTGGTTAATTTAGTACTGGGCAATCCACAGATATAGCAAATCGTGCTCAGCGCGCTCCCATACTCACACTCTGCGCAGTTGGTCTGGATGGGGATTTCTAAATAAAATATAAAGAAAATCTAAGTCTTGGGTTATTTATCCAAAAACTACTAATGACCCAGGGATTCTGATAGACGAGAAATCCCTAATGGAAGACCAGACACGAAATCTCCAAATGAAAGTTCCAGACGCTAGAAGAAGGACTCCCAATTACATAAGATACCAAAGATGAATAGAAGAATATAACAGTATGGGTAAATAGTAGGGCAGATTGGGTTCTTCAACATTGGTATGGCAACCTGTCGAGGAAAAAGAAAACTACGAATTGATTTTTTTTAAATTTTTGATTTTGTTCTTGTTTTACGGCATATCAACCTCAATGGGTCATTTAATGCCGACTACGTTTTTGAAATGAATTGGTGATAATGTTTAATTTTCTGAAGATTTTTTGTTTTTGACATATTTTTTGTGAATGGAACTTTTAGATGATTCTTTTTAACATATATTTTTGTGTTTTCATTTTTTGGGGAAGATTTTAGATTTTGTTGTAGATGTGTGCCTCTTTTATGTATCCAAGTAGTTTTTCTGTGTTTATTTGGTAGAATATTTATTTAGATTTGTTGTCTGGTAGTATTTTTTCGTATTTGTTTTAGGTTGCTACATTCTGTTAAAATGTGTTTGATTGTGTAGGGTTTTTGCATGGTATGCAATATGGGGCTGCTTCTTTTTGAGGAGGTATGAATGGTAATGTATGAGTGTCCTATTCTTAGTCTGGATAATATTACTTCTTCTTTTCTGGATATTTTGGTTTGATTTATTTGAAGTTTTCCTATTTGTGGCATTATTTCATGTAGTTTGTTGTTTTGGAAGTTATTCCAATAATTTTGCCATTTTTGTTTTGTGTATATATTTATGGTTCTTTTTAAGTCTGTAAAATTGAAGCCAAAGGGCTTCTCTTCACCTACATATCTTAGATAAGAAATCTATTTTTAGCTTTTTAGATACGAACAACGTCAGGTAGCTTTGCTAATATATCTATACATATATAATGTGCAGTTGTGTGTATATGTATGTCCGGAGGAAACTTCGAAATTAAAACAATTAACGACAATGTAAATATAAATACACTTTAAATATCACCAAGGCTTGATTTTTGAGCCAAAATAAAAGAGATTTGATTTATATTTGTGAAGATAATTAAGAAAATAAAATTTAAATGGTAACAGCGTGGAAGTTTTTGTCATTTAATATTTTAGATAGTAGACATTAACATTTCTTTTGAGAGTAGCTGGATCAATGCAAGGTCTATTTTATATAGGGATTTAAATGGGGCATCCTACGAGAATTCAACTCACGATAATGGATCTGCGGGACTAACTTTAAAGAAATTCCCCTCTACCCAGGCGACGTCGGGTAGCCGCTGCTAGTATGTCATAAGAGATTGATGGATTTTATCTATATCTTGTATATAGAATCTTATTTCAATCCCTTACGTGATGCTATTAATATATTCATTAATCTTTGTTTAACGCCAAGGGAAATGTTTGTTGAATATTTCCTTCTTAAATATATTTATCCAATTCTATTTATAACAAAGACTCTAATCCGTATTTCCTCTTCTTTACACATACGGATTAATGTGCGCCTACCATAGAGCAAATGTTATCAAGTTCCTCTCTCTCAACCTCTCTCTATTTCTCTCTCTCTCACTCTCTTTCTCTTCCTCTCTCTAATTCTTTCTCTCTCGAACTCTTACCTTCTCTTTCTATTATTGACATATACAGATTAATATGCGCCTACCATAGAGCAACTGTTATCAAGTTCCTCTCTCTCAACCTCTCTATCACTCTCTCACTCTCTTTCTCACTCTCTAACTCTCTCTCTATCTATCTCTTACTTTTTCTTTCTCTCTTAGTTACATATACAGTTTAATACGGGCCTACCATAGTGAAACTGTTATCAAGTCCCCCCTCTCTCTCTGTCTATTTCTCTCTCTCTCTCTCTCTCTCTCTCTCTCTCTCTCTAATTCTCTCTCTCTATCTCTCTGACTCTTACTTTCTCTTTCTCTTAGTCACACATACATATTAATACGCGGCAACCAGAGTGAAACTGTTATCAAGTTCCTCTCTCTCTCTCTAATTTTCTCTCTCTCTAATTCTCTCTCTCCCCTCTCTCTGGCTCTTACTTTCTCTTTCTCTTAGTCACACATACAGATTAATACGCGGCAACCAGAGAGAAACTGTTATCATTCAGTGCACCAAAGACTGTCACTCACGAATTGGTCTGCAGAGTCATTGCGCATAAATCTTTGGACACCACGCCATCGTCCTTAGTGGACGGAAAAGTGCCACCACACACACACAGCGCTAATATCATTGGGAAAGGTATGTATCCAACTATTCTCTCTCCAATTATTGGTAAATACAAGGGTAGACAGGTTCTTTAACCTTTGTTAGTAAGGACTAAAAATACGAAAGGTCTTATCCATTCCATTCGACCCCCTGCCACACCTCTCGGAAAAGTCAAAAAATGGTTGTCGGCGAATTTATACCTCTACACCAGTCGCAATGTTTCGCCTCCGAACTCCCCAGATCTTAACCCCATGGATTATTATGTATGTGGCGCTGTTGAGAAAGACACCAATCGCCGTGCCAGTACTACAAAAGCCCAGTTAATTGACAGAATTAAGGTAGTTTTAGAGACCCTTCCCAGGGTAACTGTAACATCAGGTTGCTCTAGATTCTGGAGCAGGATTGAGGCTGTGATAGACGTTAATGGCGGTTACATTGAGTAAAACTTGTTGACAGTAGTGTAATTTCCGCGCCTGTTGAATTTCTTTACAATCCATTAAATTTTGTAGTTACCAATCACTTTTTCTTTTTCCTTATGAAACTGTCAAATTTCTCCCGAACATCCTGTATTGCATTTTTGGCAGTGAAACGTCCATGTCCAAAGTCGTCTTCTCTTTAAGTGAATAGCAAATATCTGTTTTGGGACAATTTGGCGTCTAGGCCATAAATATTGACCATTTTGCATCCCATGTTCCTTTTACCACAACCTCCCCCCCCCATTATAAACGATTGTCTTCAGTTTTGTCATGTCGTGAACTGAATCAGTGATTTGATCACAACGATGCCAAAAATTGGCAGCCTCTTTAGGAAATACGGGGAATTTGAAACTGTAGGATTAAAAAAAAACATGACAAGAGAAAGCCAAGCGACAACGTGTTCAGTGTTATCATGTTTACCCTCCGGTTGCTGAAATAAACAAATCGCATGCGTGAAATTAATAATCTAAAATGGCGACAGTTTGCCTATTTTGCTCAATATATATATACTAACAAAATAAAAAAAGGTTTTTATTAGATTGTTGTTCAACAAGAGAAAGCCACAAGGTCAGCAAATAACCAAAGCCTTGTGTAGCGGTTGTCTGCCCCTGTTTGAATCGATGTGGGGTTCAGAAGAGTTATCTTCCCCTGCCGCCAGGTTTTCGCCCGTAGAGGGCTAGAGTATTTAAGTAGTAGCCCCGGAAATTCTAACACTCTTTCTTTCAATCAAGCAATCTCTACACATGGTATAGGCGCTTGATACCTCTGCCACTTAAGTGGGGGACTTTGACCCCCCCCCCAACCAACTATCAGTAAGTGATATTTCCTCAGAAAAACTGTATCACTTCCTTACGATGTAAGTCCTACATTCTTATATATGTTTAAGTATCTGTTCACTGTGTATTACTGTACCTTTGTTATGAATACTAGTACAAAATAAAACCCCGCCCCTGGTGATGTAAAAATAGATTTTTGAAACATATTGCCTGAGGGATGGGATTTAAAAATGCAATGTCAGTGAGTTTGTACCCTAAGTAAGTAAAATCATCAAATTCATTAAAGGATTAAAAAAATAAAACAATTTGAAATGTAAACTTTAAATATGTATTAAAATAAAACAAACTATATATAGATATATAATACCAGTCATGTATTTATTAAAACTTGTTTTAAAAACAATGAGGACTGTCTAATGTTGCATGTTCAAATTTTGAGCGTATTTATTCTATGTTATGATGATTTTGGGTAATGTGACGTATTTTTTGTGACAGACAAAAACCGGAAGCGAATCTCCATTATTAATAGATATACAGGGTGTTTGAGATCACGCTGTAAATTTCATTAATAGTTAGGTGGCCGAAACCACCTGACACACAGGCACCGAAGGCCGGTGTTATTAAGGTATTTGCCTCTCGTCCCACTTATGAGGGCGTGACACAAGGACATTTTTATGTGAGCCCACCTACGAGCCGAAGCTCATGGGTGGTAGACACAACAAATGCGTTGATCCCGTCGGCATTCCCCCTCAATGGGGGGGCGCCTCAGGCGCTGGGAAATAAACCCAGCCTTACCCCTTTAAACCAAGGGGGCAGGTGTTGCTTGGGGATGCTGGGATAAACACTGTTAATTTACATTAACACAGGCCCCGAAAGGCCCGTGTTGTTAAGGTATTTGCCTCTCGTCCCACTTATGAGGGCGTGACACAAGGGCATTTTTATGTGAGCCCACCTACGAGCCGAAGCTCATGGGTGGTAGGCACAATAAATGCGTTGATTCCGTCGGCATTACCCCACGAGGGGGGGGGCCTCAGGCGCTGGGCAATAAAAGGAGTGACGTCACCATCCATAATGATATCGTCGTTCGTCCGGATCTCCTTATCTGTGGAGCTTCATCAACGTTATGTATAGGGTCCTCCCTCGGTATAGGAATAACGGAAGTACCCCTATCTTGTTCTGCAATCGGGGACTCACTGCTTAACTCCGTTTCTGGGCAGGGTGCCAAATCTCAAACAAAATGCAGGAGTCAAGTAATCCCCGGGTGGCATAGACCATTGTGAATATCAATGAGGGTTGAAGTAGTAATAGCTGAACAAACATAAGCTCGGCTAGATGTGTCAGGAACCACGTTCTCTCGGCCAGGAGCGTATTTTATCGTATAGTCAAATACTGCAAGTTCTAACCGCCACTCCTGAATTTTGGCATTTTTAATTTTAGTCCACCTTTCGTTGCTAAACATAAAGGCCACTGATTTTTGGTCGGTAACTAAAGTGAAATGTTGTCGCGACAGATAATGATTTCATTTGCGAACCGCTTCGATAATTGCTGTCGCCTCCTTCTCAATTATGTGATATTTTAGTTCGCTTCCTTGTGGTGTTTTCGACGAATGCTACTGGGCGCTTGCCTTGGTTGAGGATGGCAGAAATTGCCACGTCTGACGCATCACATTCAACCTCGAAAGGTAGGCTTTCGTCTATTGGTTGTAGAGAGGGCTTCTCCAATTCTCTTCTTTTAGTTGATTAAAAGCTCTTAAACTTTTTTGTATTTTAAAACTTTATTACAGAATTCAATCATTTAAAATGAAATAAAATAACTTTCACAATTATCAGATTTAATCTTTGACATTTATATATTTTCTGTAATAAAGTTTTAAAATACAAAAAAGTTTAAGAGCTTTTAATCAACTTGATAAATGAACATTTTTATTATTTGTTTAAGACAGGAATGATCAGGATGAATAAAAAAAATGTTTGAATTGAAGAAATCAAATGAAAACGGAATCAGAAAGTCAGTTAAGAAAAGAAAAATGGGAAGTAATGTTTTCTTAAAAATTACAGGTTTTTATACCATGGAATTGGTACGCTCGAATGAGTTGAAAAGTAAGTACTTTTGTGATTATTTATGTTACCGTACATACTCATGTAATTAACATCAGTTTAAGACCAGTTTTTTTTTCACCTCAAAAGCGGTCTTTTTGGCCTCTTCCCAAGGGGGAATTTTTTAGCGTCTATTAAAGGACGAATTTTATTAGAAAACTCGTTTATCCACTTTGCGCATAATATGCGAACATGCCCAGCGCTGTTTTTAATGATTTTGAGTTTTCTGGTGGAGGTAGCTCTCTTAGGGGACGAAGTCTTTCTGGGTTGGGCTTAATAACCCCACCGCCAAGAAATTATCCCAACACATTGATAGAGCGTACCGAAGCTAAAGATTTTGATTTGTTGAGAATAATTTTAGCCTTCGCAATAACTTTCAGAAATCTTTTTAAATTTTGGTCGTTTTCAGTCTGCGTGCGTCCTGCAATTGTTACATCGTCCATGTAAGGGAAAGTACCGCGTAGATTTTGTTCGTTTACCATTTTGTTCATAGCACTTTGAAAAGCAGCGGCTCCGTTTTTGCCCCTGTATGGTATCCTACAGAACTGAAATAAACGACCATTTGCCTCGAAAGCTGTGTATTTTTATCAGATTCTTTAAGCGGCAATTGGTGATAGGCGCTTTTGAGATCGAATGTAGAAAAAACGTTGTATTTAGCGAGGTCATTTATCATTTTATTGATTCTAGTCAGGGGATAAGCGTCCTGTTCTGTGTATAAGTTTATCGTCTGTGAGTAATCTACGCACATTCGCTTTTTACGACGGTGGTTAGGGTCCTTCACTATTACGAGCTAGGCTCGCCATGGTGAAATACTTTCCTCAATTACGCCTTCCGAAATCAAGTTTTTAATTTCTTTAGCAATGAAGGTTTGGTCTTCCTTGTTAAAGTACCTAGATATGATGGCAATGGGCTTACAGCTCAGCGATAAATTAGGAAATAGAGAAGGTTCCTCTATCTCTGCCGCGTCTAATGCACAGAATTGACGTGCACTGTCCATGGTCAATTCTGGCAGGGGCCCACCATAGTTGAACGTTGCCCTTTGGTGCTGACTCAGAAAGCCCTGACCGAGTATTACGTCAGAATATAGATCCTTCCAAACAGCCAGGGGGTGGCAGCATACGACTGGTTGTTAAGGCAAAGGGTTAAGTTTACAACTACATAAGCCCTTAAGTTAGTATTCAAAGTTTTCTGGGCCATGGTGATACCCTTACTATACGGGCAAACTTTCAAATTCAGTTTCTGCACGACTCCTTCGCTGAGATAACTGTCAGTGTTACAAGAATCGAGAAGAGCACTTAGTTTTTTTCCGTTAATAATCACATGCGTAGCAGCTGGGTAAAATTTTTGAGCACATTAGTAATATGAGGACCGGTAACTGTGCTAATGAATTCGACGACAGTTTGTACCGACATGCACGAGCGTAATGTCCTTGCTTGTTGCACTTTTGACAAGTCGCTTCGCGAGCAGGACAGCGGTCCCGTGAATGATAAGAAAATCCACAATAAAAACATTTGCCTTTTGTTTGAGATGTCACAGGAACGTCGGGTAGGTTCTACTGGAAGTTCACAACAATTCTCACATACCTTAACAGGGTCCGCGTCGACGACAGCCGCCATTTGAGCTTCTGACGTAGTTTAATTAGCAAACGAAATGTACTTCTGCTTCTACCAAAGACAACGTAACACTTGTGAAGATCTTAAACAAAATAAGTTCGTTTGTCTTTTGCCCCCTCGCCACTGTCCTTTTATACTCGGTCTGGCCGAGACACGCCACAACTCTCGTCTCGCCAGCTACGAGACTTGCCACTATAAATCGCCGCCTCAAGGACACTCACGATTTTTACCTCCACAACTAGTCGGACTCGTCACATTTTTTTCTTCCCGCCCACACGTGCAACATGCCACCCGCTGTCTCTTCGATCGACGGACCGTTGTTGGCTCATCACAGGTTCGTGAGTTTTGCTGTTCGATCTCGCTACACGTGGTATATATATATATACCAACCCCTCCGCACGAGCAGGATGCGACACAATGTCAATTTCTTAAGCGGAGTTCAGCAAGTTTGAATTCAGAGTTTTCCTTCTCCTAGACCGGTTGCCTAACCAAGATTAAAGAGCCCAGTCTGCCCTGCTATTTACCCATAGCTGGAGGGGAGTAGGATTCATACCTTTCCAAAGGGTATTAGCGCTAAGTGAAATGCAGTTACCACATCCAGGATTTGAACTCGGGGTGACGAGTCCATTTCCCATGACTTTAACCATTACACCACGCACTTCCTAAACGTAGTATATAAGTCATTATTTTGTTGGGTTAGATCCAACGCAGAAGCTTGAGTATAGGCTGTTTGTAGGTCCAAAGTCTTGTTTTCCAGGGGTCGTTTGCCGTTTGATATGCGAACCTATGCCGGTAATAAAGGCGTCTCGCATTGCTTCGTTGCCACATTCTTCAGCAGTATGGTCTCTGAAGGAGAAAGAGGCAGTGAGAGAGGGGGAGAGAGAGAGAGAGAGAGAGAGAGAGAGAGAGAGAGAGAGAGAGAGAGTATGATCTCTGAAGTTACAGGTCTTCCTCAGTTTTTCTAACTCCCTAAAAAATTTGTCCAGTGACTCTCCGGACTTTTGGCGTCTTGTAGCCAGCCGGTGTCTTGTAAAAACCTCATTAGGTGTTTTGATGAATAAGTCGTCCAATTTTTTGATAACCATGTCGAAGTCTGTACATCCGTCAACGTATTCGAACACGCTTGAAATTATACAGCTCAGGAGGGCGCGGTATTTGTTAGGAATTTTTTCCTGGGAGTCTTCGAAATAGTTGAGCATTATAGTTCGCTAATGGCGGTAGTCTGTGGCAGCTGTGGGTGAAGAGGGGTTTATGTTTAAGCAGTTTGGCTTTCACACCGTTTCACTGCTTGTTTCTATTTTAACGTTTAGCTAAATAAATTGTAGTGAAGTAAAACAGACTCAGAACTGACATAGAAGAACTAAAGGGAGAGAGAGAGAGAGAGAGGGAAATGAAGAAAGGGAGAGAGAGAAAGGGGAAGGCAATGTAAAATAGGGAGTGAGAGACAGAGAAAGAAGAGGAAGGAGACAGAAGAGAAGGAGAAAGAGAAAAAGAGGATGAGGGAAAGATTAAGAGAAAGATAATATCTATCTATCTATCTATCTATCTAACGAGGCAGAGAGAGAAAGAGAGAGAGAGTGAGAGAGAGAGAGGAAGTGAGAGAGAGGGAAATGAAGAAGGAGAGAGAGAGAGAGAGAGAGAGAGAGAGAGAGAGAGAGAGAGAGGGAAATGAAGAAAGGAAGAAAGAGAGAGAAAGAGAAAGGGGAAGGCAATGTAAAAGAGGGGGTGAGAGACAGAGAAAGAAGAGGAAGGAGACAGAAGAGGAAGGAGAAAGAGAAAAAGAGGACGAGCGAAAAGGTAAGGGGAGATAAAACGAGAAAGAGGGAAAGATTAAAAGAAAGATAATATAAATCTATCTATCTATCTATGGAAATACGATGAGGAAATTAATCCGACAATATGAAAAGAAAATATTTTAAAAATATAACAAACACAGGATGTTACGATCAGGAAACAATTTTTAGTGTCAATACTTAAGTATTTCGGTATTTTATACCATCTTCAGGACACTGTTAGGTGAGGAACAAAATGAAAGATGTTGAGTGTATAGTGGTTGTGTGAATCTGATGCGCATATGAAAATTAACGGTTAACAAACGAAAAGCAAATGACGTGATCAATGCATGTGCAAAAATGGAAGGCGAAGAACATTTAATGGCGCATGCTTTAACGTGAATAAGCGGAGAACGAAAAGTTAATAAAGATATATCGTATATCATATGGAATATTAATGTTAGAAAAATAAGAACATTAAAACAATATATAGATACATATATTCCATATATACGCCTATCCACATATAATCATACATAGACCTATATATATATATATATATATATATATATATATACACACATATACACATACATACGCATACATATACATACATACGCGCAGACATATAAATCTATCTATTTATCTATCTATCTATATCAGTCTGGTAATATCTATCAATCAATCTAGTTATTTGTACGGACACTTACCTCTTATCACACAAACGATCCAAGTTAGATGAACAAGACACGCATTTGACATCTACACATGTACACATCAACAGGGGCCGAACAGACGAAGGTGGTACTATTTCATGCGCTGATACCCTTGGGAAAGGTGGAGTGAAGTAAAAAAGACTCAGAACTGTCATAAAAGAACTAAGCTTTATTTAGCTAAACGAAACTCAGCTACAAAAATGAAGAGAGACAAATCACTGTTTATATAGATTGCATGGTCGAGTCTATTGCTCGTAAAATGTGAGCGTAGAATACTACAAAGGGTATGCATCCAACCCCACCTCTCCAGCTAAAGGTAAATAAGCAGAGCAGACTGGGCTCTTAACCTTGGTTAGCTAACCTGTCTAAGAGAAGGAAAACTCTGAATTCAAACCTTTCCGCGTAAGAAATTGACCTTGTGTCACATTTTTCTCGTGCAGTGGGGTTGGTAAATATATTTATTATTCTTTTATAGAAATCAATTAAAATGACATTAAAATAAGTGTAATATTTTTTTTATATTTGTGCTTATTTAATATACATCGTTGATGAGACTTAATAAAGTTGAAACAGCTGTACGATGTTCTACGTAGGGGGGCGATATTTGCCGAGTTCGCTTGTCATGATTATTTTCATTAATCATCAAATTTTATACGATATACGCATTGTAACTGCCTTCAAGCAAAATATATATATAACAATATTATTTAGTTTCGTTTGTCTTTCTGATTTGATATAATATTTTATTACATTAAAACTCAAATACTTTTGCTAGTACATATAAAAACCAACCAAGAAACCAGCCAATCAATTGATACGTCCTATTACACTGGTTTACAAAGAAATTGAGGCAAGCACAAAAATAGCTGTTTTAACCTAATTTGGGGGTGCTGAATTCAGATTTGATGGTGAGGTTACTTTCAATGCATTTATGTAGTAAAATTACTTCCAATGCATTTATGTAGTAAAATTACTTCCAATGCATTTATGTAGTAAAATCACTTCCAATGCATTTATGTAGTAAAATCACTTCCAATGCATTTAAGTAGTAAAATTACTTCCATGCATTTATGTAGTAAAATTACTTCCAATGCATTTATGTAGTAAAATTACTTCCAATGCATTTATGTAGTAAAATCACTTCCAATGCATTTCTGTAGTAAAATCAGTTCCAGTGCATTTCTGGACATTGCTTGTTTAATAACACTGATTTACAAAGAAATTGAGGCAAGCACAAAAATAGTTGTTTTAACCTAATTTGAGGGTACTGAATTCAGATTTAAAATCCGTTTTTACTCATCACCTCTAGTTTTTTAGATATGCATACTGTACATTGTGCACACATACTGTACATAAAGGCGTATATGCATTCAGGGTTAATTTCTAATATTGTGTGACTTATATCTTCTTTTTTTAGTTATTATGCAATAAATGTAAGTGATAGCATTACATTATATATATATATAGCTATATATCAAGACGGATTTTGGCAGTTAAGCGTAGCCAACACGTCTCAATCAACAGTCAGTAGTGCGCTGGCCAGTAGTGCACTGGCAGTCAGCAGATAATCTAAGAAAACACATTTCTAACTGTCTACGGTACTATGAACTGTGTACATTGTGTCATCCAAGTATATTTATTCCGTCAATGTTCTTTATCTATCCAGTTTTATCTGTAATAAGCTGCTGCAACTGTTGAAATAAGCACGTATATACTCTGCATATACTAAAATGAGACTATCTAAAAGACAGACAATTAGAGGTGATAGAGCAAAACTGTTTATAAATTTGAATTCAGCACACCCAAATTAGTAAAAAAAACACCTATTCACATTCTTGCCACAGACAAAAAATATTTTTTTGTAAACCAGTGTTATCAGTACGTTTAATTTCTTAGTAAAATCAAACATGTATTCAAAGTGTTGTAGTTTTTATGTTGTGCTATTGTATTCATTAAAAAATAAATAAATACATAACGCTTGTTTGTTTTAAACATTGAGTGTTCCCGCATAATGCATTGATTTTTGCCATTAGTAAAAGAACAAAATTGTCTGGCCTGAGGTTGAAGAATACAGAAAAAGAGAGAAAAAAAGCATTCCATTATTATCAAACAAGAGACAATAGAAATAAAAACATAATTTCTATATTAAATATTCCATAGAAGAAAAAAACACAAAAAGGTTGAAGGTGACTTCTAGCGACGATTACCGCCATATTGAAACGGTTTTAAAGTAGGGCATCTTATATGGTGTAACAATAATCCTTTTTGAGCGGATAGCTTTGGCAGTAAATAACCCATGCGATTTGATATGCCATTACACAAAGAAACTGTTAGGTTAAAGACTCCCCTTGATCAATAGATGCGAACTCAGAAGTGGGATTGCATTATCATCAAACAAAAGACAATAGATAATTACATAATTTATTCATTAAATATTCCATAGAAGAAATAAACACAAAAATGTTGAAGTGACTTCGAGCAACGATTACCGCCATATTTTCGCAAGTCATCGAGACAGTCCCGATGAAGGTTGCAAAAACAGAAACGTTATAACGTCAACTTGTCCATCAGGAATAAATTCATCTTTTTTTAATACTTTGTTTTTCTATATTTTCTACATACCGTTGGATTTATTCCCACATGAAACCATTGTAGCATTTTTTAATTTTTTTTACGGCATATCAACCTCAGTGAGTCATTTAGTGCCGACAAAGTTTTGAAATAAATTCATTCTTAATGGATACTCAATTTTGTTTTTATAAATGCATTTTCCTATTTGGCCTATAGATGGGGCCCTAATAGGTACTACCACTCTGGGTCAGAGTGAACCAGGCAGCAAAAGTAATAATGGGGTGCTCCACATTCCCCAAATCTCCAGAGCTGGAACCTCACCATCAGATAGAGTTTAACGTCATGTCTCAGGACATGAAGACCCTCAGCCACCGGCTTCTTGCACCCATGGGGTAAAAAAGGGTTGGGGCTTGCCTTAAGAGCAATAGGGTTGGGACAATCATATAGCTGCTAGGGTTTGACGCAACCAGCTAATTGATCGGGGGGGGGGCTCTTCGATCGACCGCTTAGCCCAAGTAAGGGCCAAAGTAGTGTGTTGTATATCATGGAATGCTCAGCCACCTAGTGTCCACCCTTAAGCATCCCGAGTCACCACCCCGGCCAACAGGTAGCCCCATGGGGGGGGTCTTAACCCTCTGCAGAGGTGCAGTCGGTGCAGTCGGTGCATTCTAAAGCCCCAGTCGACAGGGCGGTCATCGATAACTGTAACACTAGTGACTATGTTTTCATATAAATCTCATACACTAAACACTAAATACTAAATGTTATTATTCTGGGACAGGTGGAGCACCCCTTCATCATCATTACTCCCTGGTCCACTCTGACCCGGAGTGGTAGTACCTGTTAGGGTCCCATCTATGGGTTAAATAGAAAATTGAGTTTATAAAAAACATTGAGTATCCATTAAGAATGACTATTTCAAAACTTTATCGGCATTAAATGACCCATTGAGGTTGATATGCCGTAAAACAAAATAAACCAAATAAACCAAATAAACTGGGACAGAGATACATTTTGTAAGACACAGGTTAATTCTTGAAGGATATTTTCCTTCTTTTTGTTTGTTTTTGATGGCCCCATTGGGGGAGTCTTACCCCTCTGAAGAGGTGCAGTCAGTGTATTCTAACGCCTCAGCCGATAGGGCGGTCCATTGTAGCAGATTTTTGAACTTCTCTTATTACTATCAAAGAGGATGGGCCGTGAACATGGTCATCCGTGGTTTTTGTTGGCTGGCGAAAGGGTTTGGGGAGAAATGGCTCGGAGCCGTCAAGCTTTCACGAAAGCATTGAAAGATTGTAAAGTGGGAGGAGGAGCAGGGGGGTTTGTTAAGGAATTATGGATAGAATAGAAAATAGGATTTCACCATCATCTGCTCCTAATTAACCCCTTGATGACGACAAAGATCAAAGGAATGGACTCAACGAAATTTTGATAATGGGGAACACATTTCCAAGTTTCCCTTTAATTTTTAACGGCATATCAACTTCTCATGAGCTATTTATTGCAGAAATGTAATTTGTTTCGAAATTGATATTATTTAGTATGTAGATATAGTCAACAATATTAATAATGTAAAACGATTTTATTAATAATTGCGGTTTAAATAAAAATGAAATCCTGGAGAATGTGACATAAATAACAAAGAGGATTGTAACTTGAGTAGTAATAACAACAACAATAGCATAATCTTTACAGATCATTGCTGTCCCTCACAATCCCATAACTCCACTACCAGAACCCTTCCTTGCATGAGCCCTCAAATGACTCATCAAACCGCTGCAGATCCACAAAGTTTGATGCAAATATGACATTGAAAAGACTTCCTTCCCGTTGAATGAGATGATTCAGATGAATCAGATGATACAATTTGATGATTATGCACCATCCTATGTCTCTTAAGACCAGAAGCCGACTTACAGACTTTGCCACAGATAGCACAAGACACATTGTTTGTTCCTGGAATTTGCATGGATGGACCCTGGTGAGATTTCCTATGATTGACATATCCAGCCTTAGAAAGCAAAATTCGACCACATGTCAGACATTTCCAACCCTCCATGTTATCTCCAATATGACAGGTGTAACCCTTTCGAAGTTGACGCTTTAGGTTTTCGTGCACGATTCTTTCACTCTCAAAACTGGTACAACCATCATCCACATGAACTCTCCAGTCAGTTCTCTCCAGTGCCAGCTTTTCCCAGTTCTCAGGATTTATTTTTATTTTTACAAGGTTGTTTTTTAAGCAATCCTTATACCTCTTCCTAGGCTTATGCTGTGGCCTTTTGCCATCACGCAACTGACCGTAAAAGAGTTGCTTTGGCAATCTAGCATTACTCATACGCACAACATGACCGGCCCAACGCATTTGAGCCGCTATGATAAGAGTTTCATAACTTGAGTAGTAATATAGTTTCGGTTACAGACAGACAAACATACCCAGGTAGTAATATCTCATCTACAGAAAGCGATATCAATATACTAGAAAAAGTAGTAAGAGACATTGGCTTCTATGTGAACTCAGATAAAACGGAGTTCATGAGTTTTAAACAAGATGGAGACATCTCCACACTAGATAACAAGACTCTGAAATTCGTAGACCAGTTCACATACCTTGGTAGTAATATCTCATCTACAGAAAGCGATATCTATATACTCGAAAGGCATGAACTGCTATAAACAGATCATCCAGTATGTGGGGAATCTGATCTATCTGATTTGATAAAGTAAGAATTCTTACAAGCTGTAGCAGTGTTGGTGCTACTGTATGGCTGCACCACTACAATTGTCTTATCTAACGAAGAAAAAAGACTTCACGTTCAAAAAGGCAAGAGGCAGGTGATATCCCGCAGTAACTATAACAGAGGTGAACTACGAATATAATCTAGGGCTTCTCGTAAATACACTGAAACAAGCTGAATCACTTCTACATAGCCCATAGAAAACAACAAGAGATAACAGAAGTGGACTACGCATATTATCTAGAGCTTCTCGTAAATACAAACAGAATCACTGCTGCACAGCCCATAGAAAACAAGAGATATTGGCGAATGTGGACACAGATAAAGAAAATAAAAGGGAGAAATTTGGAATCCTTGAAGAATGGGCGCTCGATAATGGCGGTTCCTGTAGAAGAACAAAAACCGTTTGTCTTTTTTTTTTTTTTTTTCTTACTTCTACCCCCCCCCCATTTTTTGGCAAAATGTCTGCTTCTGCTGAATCTGTCGAGTAAAGGCGGAGAGAGCGTCCAGGAATTGGCAAATGAAGAATCGTTTGCAACATCAAACGGCACATTGATAAATGGAGTGAAGTAGAGAGGCAATAAATTCGGGCAAATAAAAAAGAAAGAAAGAAAGAAAGAAAGGGTAGCCTCTTCTCTCCCCACCCCCCACCCTGAGAAAAAAAAATGACCGATGGTTATTGCTATACGGTTGAAGTTTTCAGAAATGTATTACCAGAAAATGTCTAACAATGCCAGTGAAACGATAAACAAGAGGGACGATCCGAAAGTAATGCCTCAAATTCATCTCCAAGGAAACGGTCAAAGATACACTGCATTCCATAAAACTGTTGGATAGAGCAAGTTTTCTGCTATGAAGAGGAAATTCCTCTCATGTAATTCAAGAAGTTATAACTTCAAAACTTATCTATATATATATATATATATATATATATATATATATATATATATATATATATATATATATATTCATTTATGGGTACTACTATGTGAACATAGCGTAAGTAGTTAATCCAATAGGGCTCAATATATTGCCGTGATATATTTTTCAATGTTACCGTGATATATTTTCTAGTTCGGTCCGAGGTCTGACGGACCTATACTTCTTGTGTCTACAGGAAAAGTTAGAAATAATTAGATTCCCAAATAAAAATGACTTAATTAATAAAAAGGATGAGTTCCTAGGAAAATGTATGCATAGATTACGCAATGCATTAGAATACCAATAAGATATAATTGATCAATAAGGACACAATACAGTAAAGTTATGATAAAGCAGTAACAAAGAAAAACTACTAGAAGAAATAAAGAAATAAATAAAAAATCTTAGCCAAACTTCAGACAAACTGACCCCATAAAGGTCAATAGAGGAAGTTGAAGACAGTGGTAAAAGTATAATATTACAGTGCACTACTACCCACGTAGGTCAAAATAGGAGGAGCTTAACCTCAACTACAAACTAGCAGCCCACTAATATTTCAAGAAAAATTAAAGAATATCAGTCTAGCTATATAAAGTAACCGAAAATATACACTCAGTCCCCCTGATGAAGGTGTTAGAGTAACACCGAAACCGCGGTCGGGAAATAACTTATTCTACGACTATTATATATATATATATATATATAATATATATATTTATATATATAACCGAAAAGGTATTTTTGTCGGCATAATTTTAAGTAATACATATATGTACAAGTATCCTAAAATTACAAAAGCAGAGTACTCTTGCCGTATTTTCTAAATTCTCTATATATATATATATATATATATATATATATATATATATATGTTCTCTATAAAGAATGGAGCACTCTTTGACGGCCTTTACACACAAAGCGATGTGTGTATTAAAACAGTTAAAATCCCCTTCCCATTCTGTAAATGAAGACAGCCTAATGGTTACGGTGCCGGTCTGACACCCAACCGACCGGATTTCAATTCCGGCTGTAGGTAGCTTACAAAATGTCTAGCCACACTGAAGAGACTTGATAAGTCGAAACACGTGTCTGTGGATGACCCTATATATATATATATATGGGGGGTGTAATATTATGAAAATTGAAAATCACAAGTTCATAAATAAAGTAATGTTTATTTCGCCTACGCTGCAGTGTTTTGATCTGTTTCAATAGATCTTCACCAGGGCTTTCGTCAGTATGAGGAAAAATGAATGAATCACAGAAAATAAGGAATCTGCGAGACTCATTTGCTTCATGATCGGTCAGACTATTTAAAATTGTTGAAATGAAACGCGGGCGTTCGTGGATTTTTTAAAACGTAAACAAACGCCGAAACAAACGGCTGTCATAGATTTTTAAAAACGTAGACAAACGCTGAACAAACGGGTGATTCACTTGCGCTAGGTGATGTGTGTGTGTGTGTGTGTGTGTGTATGTATGAAAATTATTAGTAATTATTACATTATTATTATTAAAATAATTTTAAAATTTTCATAATATTACATACTGTCTGATTCACTTCCACTTTTCCTTCACACACACACACACATATATATATATATATATATATATATATATATGCATATGTATCATCATCATCATGTCGCGCATGCAGCATGGGTATCCATGACAATCTCTCGCCAACCTTCCCTATCATTCATTGCAACTGGGAGTCCTCTGCGAAGCAGCCAGCATCTTCGCATAGCTGGTCAATGTAGTCCATGCTGGGTGCCCCACACTAGCATGTCCATGTGTTGGCTTCCACAGGAGAACGTCGCTTATGAGTTCGTCCTGCTTCTCCAGCAGTGTCCTGCATGCCTTGTCCGTCTCACTCGGATAGTTTGTGAGATGGGGGCAGGTGACCGTACAGCTGTTTCCTTGTGGGGTGCTGTTTCCACGACTTGTTCAAGACCGCACGCAGCATTCTTGTGCAGCTCCCATCTAGCTTATTCTCAAGACGCTTCGTTAGGGTCCAGGTGGTGCAGCCATATAGCAGCACCGACACAACCACAGCCTGGAAGAACTGTAGCTTAGCTTGCCAGGGAGAACGGACCTCCATATGACTGATAATCTATTTGTGGCCGACCATGCCTTTGCTATCCGTGTATTTACATCGCTCTCTGTATATATATATATGTCTATGAAAAGAAAAAAAATGGAAGTAAATCCGACACTATGTAATATTGTAAAAATTGAAAAAAAAAACACAAGTTTCATAAACGAATGATGTTTGTTACGCCTACGCTGAAGTGTTTCGGTCTGTTTGGAGGCTTTCGTTGGTTTAAGGAAAAATAAATTATTACTCAAGACAAAAAGTCTGTGAGCCTCTGTTTTTGGTATGTTGGGCTGTTTTTTGGTGATCTTCAAATGTGAGGAAGAAAAGATCTACTTAAATTTCAAATTAAGACGCCGACTTTAGTCAACAATTTTAAATAGATCTTTTTCTTAAATCGTTTTCAGATATCACGATAAAGATGAGACAACAGCCTCCAAAAATCAAAATAATACATAGTTAATCCTAATTCTTCTAATCACTCATGTAAATATAACCTTTTATGTAGTGGTCTGTGGGGGCTGTGGTTATATCAGTGCTGCTGTATGGCTGCACCACCTGGACCCTAACAAAGCGCCTCGAGAATAAGCTAGATGGTACCTGCACAAGAATGCTGCAAGTAGTCCTGAACAAGTCATGGAAGCAGCACCCCACAAAGAAGCAACTGTATGGTCACCTGCCCCCCATCTCACAAACAATACGGGTGAGACGGACTAGGCATGCAGGAGACTGCTGGAGAAACGGGGATGAGCTCATAAGCGACGTTCTCCTGTGAAAGCCAACACATGGACATGCTAACGTAGGACGCCCACTAAGGATCTACATTGACCAACTATGCGAGGATTCGGGATGCTGCATGGAGGACCTCCCAGGGGAAATGAGTAATAGGGAAGGTTGGCGAAAGATTGTCATGGATATCTGTGCTGTGCGAGCGACATGAGATGATGATGATGATGATATGATGATGATGGAGAATTTGGGGATTGAAAAGAAAACGGGAATTGGATTTCTGGAGAAAGTGAAGAAAAAGAAATCAGAACAAAAAGTGGTTAAAGTTTGGAAGGGTAAACACTCAACGGAGGACAGCCATTTGACCGACCAATGACCCCGGAACTAGATTTTAAAATAAAAACGGAAATCCCAGTTTCTGCGGAGGAGCGGAATTTGATGTGACCCCCACCCCTGACCACAAACAGAAATAAGGCAATTGGGGTTCTTTTTCCCCTGGCCCGAGAAGGGTCAGACGCGTTTGTTGGGGCTCCGTGGAGACATGTCTAGGGTGGCAACAAACAGCACGGATGAACGTGATTTACACTAGAACAGCTCAACCTTACTCCCTCTTACTCTCCTTCTCTCTGAAAAAGAACCCACGAACCTAGGAAGAAATAAACAATCCCTTTGTGACTATACAACTTTCGTATGTTGTTTCTGAACTAACGACGACTACTACTACTAACGACTACTATTAAAACTCGTCTTTGGCTCCTATGCAACATTTACTCTTTTTAGTAGTTTTGTCACTCTTCTATGTTTGTATCTCTCTCGCCCATTTAAAGAATAAATAACCTTACTCCCACTCACTCTCCCTGAAAAAGAACCCACGAGCCTAGGAAGAAATAAACAACCCCTTTTTGACTATAATACTTTCGTGTGTTGTTTCTGAACTAAAACTACTAATACTACTAACGTCTACTATTAAAACTCGTCTTTGGCTCTTTTTAGTAGTTTTGTCACTCTTCTATGTTTGAATCTCTCTCGCCCATTTAAAGAATAAGTTAGAAATTGCTTATATTTTTATCTGCAAAGTTGTGACCAGGGATGTGTATGTAAATGCGATTATTTTGGGGGGTCTACATTATCTTTTACAATCTCTCGGTATTTTATGTCGTCCATTTAAAAGGGTCACGCTCAACTTCGTGGTCAAAATGCTGAATCAGGATTTGAAATGTTGTCTTTCGAATGGAAGTTGTTTCCATTGGTCATGGGACCTGGTCTAGAATATGGTTGACTTCATTAAATTCCATTAAGTGTGGAAAAGTCTGGGATTGATAGATGAGATGGTGTGTCTGCGAATTGTTGGTCGCGAATTGAGGAATGAGAAGAAAAGTGGCCAACAAGGAATGGTAAAACATGGAATCAAAAGTCTTGGACGTGGAAATAAAGGAACCGGAAATGGTAAAAAAGAAATGGGGCAGAAGAATAAAGAGACGGGGTTATTAAAGAAATAGTGATAGAATAAGAGAATGGAAAGAGAGAGTAAGGAACGAGAAGAGAGAGAGGTAAAGAGAGAGGGGGAGGTTATTAAAGAAATAGTGATAGAATAAGAGAATAGAGAGAGTAAGGAAAGAGAAGAGAGAGAGAGTGAGGGGAGGTTATTAAAGAAATAGTGATAGAATAAGAGAATAAAGAGAGTAAGGAAAGAGAAGAGAGAGAGAGTAAGGTTATTAAAGAAATAGTGATAGAATAAAAGAATAGAGAGTATGGAAAGGGAAGAGAGAGAGAGAGAGAGAGAGAGAGAGAGACAGAAAGAGAGAGAGAGAGAGGGGTTTATTAAAGAAATAGTGATAGAATAAGAGACTACAGGGAGTAAGGAAAGAGAAGAAAGTAAGAAAAAGAAAAGTTAAAGAAGAAAACGAAAACAGAAAAAAAGAGTCGATACAAACGAAATATTCCCATCATTTTCTATTTGCTATTTATAAACTACGCATGGTCATGTGGTTTAAACCTCAGCCAATCAACAGCCCAAATGCGTGGCTGGTTGACTAGTTAATCACTGATACTGAGAGACGTCCATTTCCAATCATTGACAAAGGACTTGCAATACTGAGGAGCACTAAGGAACAACTAAAGGATTATTTACCAAGGATTGCCGCTGGACAAGCTCTATTGCTTGGACCCTAAAGGATGGCCCATAAAATCGTAACAATTATATTCATAATTCTTGTAAATACTAAGAAGGTTTAGTAGTTTCCATTGGCCCTTTTGTATGCCACCAAATACTTACATAACCCCTACGTTGTTGTATACACCTCAGGGGGTTTGGGTAGACCACTTTAAGAAACCCCGGCCCTCGGACATTTTTCGCAGAACTGGGTTCTTCTCAAAGCCCCATCAATCGACACCTCCATAAATTCGGTCCTTTGAGCAATCGTTGAGATACTTCAAACATGAGATACGAAAAAGCTTGAGATATTGCAAAACTTTTGAATCACCCTCGTAAAAAGAAACAAAAAGAAATTTGAAAATAAAAATAAAGATGAGAACGAATTAGATATTTGACAGCTTTAAATGGGAAAGAGAAGATGGTGAAAATTGCCTAAAAGAAAAACAAATTGAGATAGAAATCAAACGAGTCAGGAAAAAAAGTAAAGAAATTGTTTATATATATATATATATATATTATATATATATATATATATATATATAAATGGTGTACATGAAGGCGTAGATGTCAGACGGTGAAAAGGAAATGTCCAAAGGTGGGAGGTAAAAAAAAAAGCAATGGCTTTGCAGTTCTGGGTTCTGAAAAGGTTGACCAATCATGACTATAATGACGGGGCTTGAAAAACACTTTTTATTGCTTTGTGGTCAGATTACCGACACATCAAGCGCCACTTACTCCAAACGGCTTTTAACGACTTTTTTCCCCCTTTTAGGATTATGAATGCTTACTATCTAAGAAAAAGAAAAAAAGAAAAAGGAAACACAAAAATAAAAGGAAATATAAAATAAAAATAGTACATTAGGCATAAAAATACTTTGACTTATTTTAAGATTTTTTTTTCTTTCATTTTTCTTTATTTTTTTCTTTCTTTCATTTCTTTCTTTCTTTCTTTCCTTCATTGCTTTGTTTCTTTTTTTGTTTGTTTGTTTCCTTCATTGCTTTCTTTTTTTCTTTCTTTGTTTCTTTTTTTGTTTGTTTGATTGCTGTTTGTTTGTTTCTTTCTTTTCTTCACTTTCTTACTTTTTTCTTTCTATCTTTTCTTTCTTTCTTTCTTTTACATATTTTTTTCATCTTTCTTTCTTTCTTTCCTTCATTGATTCTTTCCTTCATTGATTTCTTTCTTTCTTTTTTTTCTTCTTTCTTTCTTTGTTTCTTTCTTCTTTCTTTTTTCTTTCTTTCTTTCTTTCTTTCTTTTTTCCTTCATTGCTTCCTTTCTTTTTTCTTTCTTTCTTTCTTTCTTTTTTCTTTATTTCTTTTTTTCTTTCTTTCTTTCTTTCTTTCTTTCCTTCATTGCTTTCTTTCTTTCTTTCTTTCTTCCTTCATTGCTTTCTTTCTTTCTTTCTTTCTTTCCTTCATTGCTTTCTTTCTTTCTTTCTTTCTTTCTTTCTTTCTTTCTTTCTTCTCTTTTCTTTCATTTTTCTTTACCTTAGACACGTTTTTTCTTTCTTTCTATTTTGTTTGTGTGTTTGTTTCTTTGTTTCGTTTTTCCTTCGTTCGTTTTTCTTTCAATTGCCTTTTACTTAGTCGTTTTATTTGATTTTATTTCATTACTGCCTTTTGACTTAGACAAATTCCTTCTTTTTTTCATTCTTTTCATTCTTTCTTTCTTTCTTTTTGTTATTTAGTCACTCATCATATATTTCTTTCTTTCATTCTTTCCTATCTTTTCTTTCTTTCTTTTCTATCGCTTCAGTATTTTCTTTCATCTTTCTTTCTTTTTCCTTTTCTTTCCTTCTTTCTCTTTTTTTCTCACTTTGTTCGCTGTACTGACCTTCACTAAGACAAATTCTTTCTTTCATTCTTTTCTAGCTTTTCTTTCTTTCTTTCTTTCTTTCTTTCTTTCTGTGAGTATCTATCTATCTATCTATCTATCTATATGTATATTCAAGTTAGTTCATATTTCTTTATTTCAGTCTATTCTTTTTTTCTTTCTTTCTTTCTTTCTTCCACACATTTCTATTGTTTCTTTCTTTCTTTCTTTTCTTTCTTTCTTTCTTTCTTTTCATTCTTTCTTCTTTTTTCATTCTTTCTTTCACAGTTTATTTATTTCTCAGACTATTTTCTTTCTTTCTTTCTCAACTATTTCTTTCTTTAATTAAATATTTCTTTTATTCTCCTGGCTTTCCCTTAGACGAGTTCTTTCTTTCTCTTTTCTTTTCTCTCTCTCTTCTTTCCCCTTTCTCTATTCGTTTTCTATCATTCCTTTCTTCCGTTCGGTTATTTCATTCTCAATAGATCCTTTCAATCGATCATTCCGCCCAATAATCTAATGTATTCCTATTTTGGGATTTTTCTTTTTCTTTTCTCTCCCCTTTTTCTCTTCTTTCGTCAATTCTTTCTTTTTTTTCTCTTTCATCCTTTCTTCAACCCATCAATCAAATCGACAAACATTTTCGGTACCTGTACTATAATGGCCAAATCGGAAACACATTAATACTGAGTAGTGAGTTCGATCCTCACCAAGTGCCACATATTGATGACTGCCTCGAAAATCCAAAGCTTAGATCTTTTGCATTACTTTGTAGAGGCGCATGGTTTAATGTATATCTTCAAAGGAAATGAACAGGGTGAGGTTTCAAATCCTGGTGTTTGCACTTCGCATAGCGTTAATACAGTTAGAAAGTAAAAGTAAAGTCGTCGTGGTGGCCTATAGTCGGTATCAGTCAATCAGTGAAGGAGTCTATCCCCTTTTCATTAGCGCTAGACCAAGGAGATGGTTTTTGCGTCTGGGATGGAGCGCCACACCTACCATCAGCTCTTTACTTTACCGCACAAATCCCTGTGCTACTCATACGCTGAGTTGGCGAGGACAGTAATTGCATTTCACTTAGCGCTAGCTAATACCCTTGGGAAAGGTATGAATCCTACTCTCCCCAGCTATGGGTAAATAGTAAGGCAGACTGGGATCTTTAACTTTGGTAACCGGTCTAGGAAAAAAGCAAACCTGAATGCAAACCTGTTAAACCCCGCTTAAGAAATTGACCTTGTGTCACATTCTGCTCGTGTGGATACTTATATGATAAAAAGGGGTTGGGGGTTGCCATCAGGGCAATACAGTTTGAACAGTCATATAGGTGCAAAGGAGGCGTGGTCTAATGGTTAGAGTTGTACGAAATGAACTCGTCGACCCGAGTTCAATTCCTCGACAAAGCTGTTTGCATTTCACATGGCGCTAATACCCTTGGGAGAGGTATGAATCCAATTTTCCCTCCAGCTATGGCTAAATAGTAGGGCAGACTGGGCTCCTTAACCATGGCAAGGTAACCCGTTTAGGAGAAGGAAAACTCTGAATTCAAATAATCAATTTTTCTATTATTATTATTATTATTATTATTATTATTATTATTATTATTATTATTATTTTATTTCATTTGATTATTTTAAAATAATAATAATAGTTTGAATAATGTACACATGGATATACTCCTGACCGAAACACGTGTAAGTAATATTGATTAAAATATCCTATATTATCCATTCTATACTTTTCTTTCCTTTATTCATTTTTTCAACAACGGACACCCTATTTAGCCTAAGTAGGAGCCAAAGTGGATTGTTTCTTCGGATCCGAGTCCTTCTGACTGTCCAGTTCGTAATTTTGTTTGGTTCAGTAGACAAATAAACATTTAAAGTAAAATGAATATACGGATAGATATTAGAAATTAGTTTAATTTATTGTTGAATTTGGTTTGTTTTGTTTTACGGCATATCAACCTCAGTGAGTCATTTAATGCCGATAAAATTTTGAAATAAATTCATTCTTAATGGATAATACAATTTTGTTTATAAATACATGTTTTTCTATTTAACGCATAGATGGGACCCTAACAGGTACTACCACTCCAGGTCAGAGTGGACCAGGGAGCAATGGTGATGAAGGGGTGCTCCACATTCCCCAAACCTCAAAAACTGGAACCTCACCATCAGATAGAGTTTAACGTCATTCCCAGGACATGAAGTCCCTCAGCCACCACCTTCTAGAACCCATATGATGAAAAGGGTTGAGACTTGCTATAAGGGCAATAGGGTTGGGGCAATCATATAGGTGCTAGGGTTTGACATGGCCAGCCGATTGATCGGAGGGGGCCTCTCCGACCGCCCGTCTAGCCTAAGTAAGGACTTTGATTTATTGTAATGCATAGGATCAATCATCTTTTGCTCAATTTTATTTTTTAGTTTAAAAGAGAAGTAAGGATGACCACAAAATCTGGACCAGTTAAGCAAAACTTGTCTCGTTCGTCAATGATGTATGTGTTGGAAAAATAGGTTTAATGATTTTCAGTTTATTGGGCTTTTAAACCTGAACTTATTTAGTGTAGGTTTACATTTAGGAAATATCAGAAAATGCACAGAAGAGAAACTAGAATAGAGAGAGAGAGAGAGAGAGAGAGAGAGAGAGAGAGAGAGAGAGAGAGAGAGAGAGAGGGGGGGAGAAACTAGAGTGATATATATATATATATATATAGAAAAAAACTAGAGAGAGAGAGAGAGAGAGAGAGAGAAACTGAGTGAGAGAGAGAGAGAGATAGGGAGAGAGAGAAAGAGAAACTGGTAGTTTCGTAGTTTATTTTGTTTTACGGCATATCAATCTCAGTGGGTCATTTAATACCAGTAAAATTTTGAAAGATTCATAGCGATAGTTTGGAAGAAAGGGGTATTTTATTTGCGATGGCAGTGTCAGTTGAAGACTTACAGCCCTTTTTTCAGGAATAGGACCAATTGTTACATTTTATGTGGTGTCATAAACTGTTGACAAGACCCTGTAGTCAGTTTGAAATAGGTTCGCTGGAGTTAAAAGCGTAGGAGGGTAGATTTCCATTGAGTGACCCCAACTGACCCCAAGAGGCGCGAATCGCGCGTCACGAAAAACACCTGACTAGATTTAGATTATAGATACAACCTGATATTGGAGCAGAGGGCATCTGCCTTTCTCTGCTGAGGTTGAAACTCACCCGCGCGGCGAGAAAGATATGGGCTAGACTAATAAAATCTTGATCAAGAAAATAAAAGTCTTCTAGTTCATTTAATTAATTACATGACTAGTTAGCCCAGAAGAAGCTCTTAGTTAGTGACAGCAACTAGAAGACAACAATATGACAGCCAGACAAGAAGTTAATAGAAGCTGTAAAGAAGAAATGAAGAACAAGTAAGTCCCTACTCTCTCCCTCTCTCTCTCTCTCCCTCTCTTTCTATATATATATATATATATATATATATATATATATATATAAGTTAAGAGTAAGGAAATGAATCCGACGGTATATGTATAGATATAAGGGTATGAAAACACACAATGCTGTTAAAATGAAAATATTTTATATCATATTCATAGCTAATATTGAACAATATTTCGATTTATAAAAAATCATCTTCAGACCTTGTTTTTAGTCCGGACTCATCGAGAGAGAAGCAGAAAATAATTTAAATTCAAAGCGGAAGCATTGTTGTTCCAAAAAGTGTGTAAGCTATGCGATCGCTTCATCATTTGCCCATCCGCTGCGCGTTTCTCTGCCAACGACATAATTGTATATCTTTAGTGTAACAGTTTTTGAAAGAAAAGACATATTTCGAATTCAAAAATAGAAAAATTCTCTTTTACAAAAAAGAAGCGTTTTAACCCGTCCATGGTCGGTTAGTAACGATTTTCTTTTTCAGAAAATAAATGTTTATTTAGTTATTTAAAAAAATTACTTTTTTATGTAAAAAATATGAATGGTGTATTGGGATAATGTGAAATTTAAATTTGTTAGAAAGTGTATGTCTAAAATGGTTATATGAAAGGGATTTTATGATTCCTGAGTACAAGTGTCGCTAAATAAGGGGATATATTAAAAAAGCCTTGTCTTTGGGGGATGGTTTGATGGGTGAGAATAACGCAAGATTCCATAATTCTACGTAGTGTTCTATTGTGTACGTGAGTTAATATTTTGGCACCTTTAAAATCAAAGGCGTTCCATTTTTTTATTTAAAAGTTTTTTTTTTAATTATATTAATGTGGAGGCTGGAAGGAGAAGAATTGATGAGAAAGGTGTTATAGGCATTTTAGAATGTGTGTACTGCATTGGAAATTAATTTTGTTTAAAGGATGGTTTGTATTTTTTATGTATAAAGCTTCTAATATTTGGAGTTTTGTTGTATTTTTTTCTTTGTGCAGAATGTGTGGTATTTTCCGTTAGAATATCGTAATTAGGTGCATAGGGGGCATGAATGTAATTTTTAGGTGTTGTGAAATGGAGCTATTATCTGTTAAAATATAATTAAAAAAAACAAAAAACTGGAACCACCCCCTTGATGATGGCACTTCGAAGTGCCGAAAGTACTCGGATTCCACCCAAATATTAAAAAGTTGGCCTGAAAACTCGAAAAGATCAAAAATAAAATTGTTAAACAGGAGATGTGTCTTATGTTTAATTCTACATGTATAAATGAAAGAATGATGCCCTAATACACACACACACGCACACACACAACACACACACACAAATCATATATATATATATATAATATATATATATATATATATATATATATGATGTATTTTAGGAGGTTGATTTAGAAGGCTATCACAATGCAGTTTGGAATAAATAAAAAATTAATAATACGTAACAATGTGTTGTGTGTTGACCTGTATTATTATTATTTCTTGAATTTCGAGGTAATACCTCTTTATCAAAAGAATTGAAACTGAAGCAGTACAGCTATGGCATTTCTTCCTAAATTAATTAAAAAAAAAAAAATTATTTTAGGAAGAAAATGCCATAGCTGTACTGCTTCAGTTCAATTCTTTTGATAAAGAGGTATTACCTCGGAAAATTCAAGAAATAATAAAAAATACAGGTCAACACACAACACCATTGTTACCGTATTATTATTTTTTATTTATTCCAAACTGCATTGTGATAGCCTTCTAAATCAACCTCCTAACCAATACATACACAATGCTTCAAGCAAATTATGAAACTCTCTTATATATATATATATATATATATATATATATATATATATATATATATATATATATATCACCCGCGTTTCCTCTCTCTCTATATACCTGATGTTGGGTATATACGGCTATACAACACAATGCATTTGCTGTTGTGTGACAATCATATTGTGTGACCTTCAAGCAGGGCTATTCTAAAGGACATAAGTTCATTTGCAATTAAGTTTACCGATCTCAAAAGCGATTCTTAGTGCAATGTAAAACACGCTTCAATAAGTTGAATGATGCCAAGAGGAATATTTAAAGAAGACGAAAAGATTCCATTCTTCATTCCTGTCTTTTGTAAATACGTCAATAGACTCAGAACTTTGTCATCACAACACTTATTTTGCGTCTTCAGCTCGAAGAACTAGCAATAAATTGAATTACCGACATTTGATTAAAGGTGAATAATTAAATTACTGAAATAAAACGACGAGTCTTTTATTTTGAACTTTGGACATTTAAACTTCTGCCCAATTAAAGGCACCTTTCAGCAACAGGTTTTTTCTTTAACTGTCTGATGTTTATTGTTAAGTTGATATATATATATATATATATATATATATATATATATATATATATATATATGTGTGTGTGTGTGTGTGTGTGTGTGTGTGTTTGGACAGCATTCTTTCATTTATACGTAGAATTAAACAAAAGACACATCTCCTGTTTAAAAAAAAATATTTTTGATCTTTTCGAGTTTTCTGGCCAACTTTTTAATATTTGGGTGGAATTCGTGATAAGTCCACCAAAGTTCAAGTCCCGAGTACTTTCGGTAGACTTATCCACGAATTCCACCCAAATATTAAAAAGTTGGCCAGAAAACTCGAAAAGATGAAAAATAAAATTGTTAAAAAGATGTGTTTTTTTGTTTAATTCTACACACACACACACACACACACATAATATATTATATATATATATATATATGTGGTGTGTGTGTGTATGTATGTGTGTGTGCGTGTGGTGTGTGTGTGTGTGAGTGCGTGTGTGTATATATATATAATATAGAATGAATAGAGAATGAATGAGAAAAGTATTGGGATATGAAGGTGCCCAATGCTAAAATAGCAGAGCAGGATTACAATCTAATATTATATATTATGGAATTAATACCCGTTACTAAAGTTTCATGCTTACTGCAATCATCAGACGAAATGTTAAGATTTTAAAAAATGTGGCTTAAACAAGCGGTTTTTAAAAAAAATCTTAACATTTTGACCGTCTCGTCTGATGATTGCAATAAGCATGACATTTTAGTAACAGGTATTAAATCCATAATATATAATATTTTGATTATTATATATAATATATATATATATATATATATATATATATATATATATATATGTAGAATTAAACAAAAGACACATCTGCTTGACAATTTTATTTTTGATCTTTTCGAGTTTTCTGGCCAACTTTTTAATATTTGGGTGGAATTCGTGGATAAGTCCACCAAAGTTCAGGTCCCGAGTACTTTCAGCACTTCGAAGTGCCATCATCAGGGGTGATGTGTTCCAGTTTTTTTAAAACCACTCTCTCTGTCACACCGTGTTGGACGAGATAGGTCTCTTCTCTCACTACAGAATATATATTCTATATATGTATTTATTTTGCCTTTAATTATTTTCTTTTCATAGTTTCTTCCGGACATATATGTATTCATACGCACTAACTGCTCTTTATCTATGTATAGATTTTCATTTCATGCGCTCGTATTTTATTTTATTTATTCCATGTATAATAAACAGTGTTATAAATCCGTCTCGTATTTCATGATTTCTATTACGTTTGTTTTAAAGATTTTTGTTTGTTTGTTTTTTAAAATTTTGGTGTAGGGCTTAATGATTTGCATTCATTGCTCATTGATACCTTTTGCTATAGCAACAATAAAAGCGAAAAGAATGTGATCGATAGTCAGTTCAACTCGTGCAAATGCAATAAGAATTGACTTTAAAATTTATTAACAACTAGAAGCAGCTACCCGGCGTCTAGGTAGAGGAGGAAGGGGGGATAAAAAAGGTAGTCTCGCGAGGAAGATATGGGCTAGACTAATAAAATCTTGATCAAGAGAATAAAAGTCTTGTAGTTCATTTAATTAATTACATGACTAGTTAGCCCAGAAGAAGCCCTTAGTTAGTGACAGCAACTAGAAGACAACAATATGACAGACAAGAAGTTAGTAGAAGCAGTAAAGAAGAATTGAAGAACAAGTAAGTCCCTACTCTCTCTCTCTCTTTCTTTATCTCTCTCTCTCTCTCTCTCTCTCTCTATATATATATATATATATATATATATATATGAGTTAAGAGTAAGGAAATGAATCCGACGGTTAAATTTATTAATAACTAGAAGCAGCTAACCGGCGTCCAGGTAGAGGAGGAGGGGTTAAAAAGGTAGTCTCGCAGATCCAGTATTGTTGAAACACAGGTTGTATCCTTGCAGGAGGACCCATTAAAATCCCTATGTAAAAAAAAGACCTTGTCTTGATCCAGACACTCTAATAATGTCTCCTATTTAAAATACTAAACACAAAAAAATCCATGTTGTAATCATTTAAATTTTATTTTTTTATTATCTTCATGAATATACATCAAATCTCTATTATTTTTGCTCAAAAACCAAGCCCCGGTGATATTTAATGTGTATATATATTTACTTTGTCGTTAATTGGTTTATTTTCAAAGTTTCCTCCGGACATACATATACACACAACTACCCTTTATATATGTAGAGATAGAAGTTTCTCCGGACATACATACACACAACTGCCCTTTATGTAGAGATAGATTTTATTATTATTATCTATATATTAATATACGTGTTCCTAAATCTTCCATCCATTATCATCCTGCAATACCCTCTGGTTAAAATGAGACCGTCAAAATTTACAAGTTTAACAGCATGACCAGGTTTGTACCCCGTCTCCCCCCACCCAAAAAAACCCAAAAAAACTTCGGGCCTTGTGCCCTGATGTGCATTCGGCTCTATCTTTGTATCGACTTCATGTAAATAAATGAGCTGTATTTGTTGCGTGGAGTCGGATGCAGGGATGCAGCCGTCATACATAAAATACACTGCAGTAGCATTTTGTTGTCGAGACGAGCGGGAAAAAGAAATACATTTGGATATTGTTGTTGAGACGAACGTGATACAGTTGGGTAGAGTGTTTAGACTGAAGACTATCAGTTAGAAGAACATTGCGTCGGACTTGACTGTGACCCCCGGCAAAGTAACCATAGATACACATTCACTATCACCAGATCTTGCTTTTTGAGCAAAAGTTATTAAAATCTGATTTATATTCATAAAGATAATTAAGAAATAAAATTAAAACTGTAACAGCATGGATTTCTTCTCTTTTTTTTTTTTTGGCATTTCATATTTTAAATAGGACACGTTAATTTTTCTTTTCAGAGTGTCTGCACATTTTTTTAACGTGTAAGGTATTTTAGTATTATCTGCGTTATTCGGACTATTGTCCTCATCTTCATTGTTATCCTGTACAACGTTTCGGCCGATATGCCCTCCGGCCTTCTTCAGGTATTTCTTGTCGAACTCGGAACTTTCTCGGACGCTGGAAACTTATTTTCGAACTCGGATACATTCTATACAGTGTTTCTCTGAATGTTTGAAATGAGGCCTGATGATTAGTATTATCCGCGTTATTCGGACTTTTGTCCCCATCTTCATTGTTATCTTTACAGCGTTTCGGCCGATATGTCCTCCGGCCTTCTTCATGTATTTCTTGAGGGCATATCGGCCGAAACGTTGTAGAGATAACAATGAAGATGAGGACAATAGTCCGAATTACGCAGATAATACTAATCATCAAGCCTCATCTCAAACATTCAGAGAAATAGTGTAGATAACAATAAAGATGAGGACAATAGTCCGAATAAGGCAGATAATACTAATCATCAAGTCTCATCTCAAACATTCAGAGCAAGGGATTTTTATGTAGAGAATTTAATGGGGCATCCTGCGTGGTTCCACCTTAAGATTTAGTAATAATGGATCGATGACACTAAGTTCCCCATCTACCCTGGCAACGCTGCGTAGCCGTTTCTAGTTATTTTATCAAAACATATTATTTTATTTAAAAAAAAAGGAAGTATTTTCGAGTAACAACGATTTGTATGCAGACAAATCTCATAAATTTAAGTTTTATTTCGCGGTCAGTAATGATGAGGACCCGGAAGCCACAACATGGCGGCGATATATGTCTGCACATTAAAACAACAACAACAACAACAACAACAACAACAAAAATACAAAAAAACAAAACATGTGCCCTCCTATCGAAATAAGATACCGATCTGGTCAAGCGTGAAAAACAAAACTTGTCTATGGGTCACATCAGTCAGACGGGTCAGACAGGCGTAAAATAATGAAAATATAAACGAACGCCGGATGAAGGGATAACAGAGGAGTTATGGGTAGTCTGAAAAATAGCAGGAAGAAGGGAATGCTGGGAGAAAGTCAACGGAAAATAAATCATTATTATTTTTTCCAATAGTATATCAATCTTCGTGGGTTATTTAATGCCTATTCCTTGTAGAAGAACAGTAAAGTCCTCGTCGGGATGACCTAAAGTTGGTATCAGCGAGGGAGTCTATCCCCTTTTCCTAGACCAAGGAGATTGTTTTCTTTTCATCTACCATCAGCTCCTTACTTTACCGCACAGATCCCTGTGCTACTCATACGCTGAGTTGGCGAGGTCCGGTATCCAACTAGGAACATTGTGGTTTCTAATATAACGCTCTACCGACTGAGCGAATTAAACCATAACTCGGGAAGGTGTGACAATGTTTATACCTTTCCCAAGGATATTAGTGTGTTGATTTGGTTTTGTCTTTGCTTAATGGCATATCAACCTTCGTGGGCTACTCAATACCATCGTCATACTTGTAGAAAAATAATAGTTTTGGTTTTGTTTCGTCGTTTAATGGACAGATCAAACATCGTGAGTTATTTGTATTATTTTTATTATTTGGACTATTGTCCTCATTGTTCTCTGTACAACGTTTTGGTCGATGTGTCCTTCGGCCTTCTTCGGGTATTTCTTGTCGGACTCGGGAACCTTCTATCCGAACTCGGGAACCTTCTTGTTGTAATCGGAAACCTTCTTGTCGTAATCGGGAGCCATCACAGAACTTTGAACCTAACACTGAAGTTGTTGTCTTGTTATGCCATTTTTCAGGTATTTCACCTGACAAATGCCATAGCAGGACAACAATTTCAGTTCCGGAGATCTTCTGTAGAAGAGATTTTTATCTCGAAATATTAAGAATAAATCACAGGTTAATAAACAACACCATTGTTACCTTATGTTTCTTTACACTTGCATTGTGATAGCCCTCAAAACCAACCAACAAACCAAATATATATATATATATATATATATATATATATATATATTACTAATAGGCAAATGTATATATTATATATTATATATAATATATTGTACACACACTTACATATATGCATATATATATGCGTATTAACTATAGGTAAATACATGTACATTATTATACACACGCCCTCACACACAAACGCAACCAAACTCACACACACACACACACACACACATATTACTAATAGACAAAAAGATGAATCACACACATACACACAAACATACAAATATGAAATATTTATATATATGCGTGTGTACAAGATACATTTATTTGTCACTTAGTCATATATCCAACAGGCTTCCCTTCCACACAAGCTAGGAAACTAGCTGAATTAAAATGGATCATTAGACTAGACACGCACTGGAATGGACTGAACACAGACACCGGCACATTAAAGGCATACTCATATTTCCAAGACACCCCCATACTACCAACCCCATGACCCCTATCAGATTACTACACACACAGTAAAAACTCATTAATCACCAACTAACCAATCAGTATTAAGCACCCCCATATCATTCAAACGGAGCAACAAGCAGCCAGAAGATTACCACCATTCACGTTCTTGAAGAAGGGATGTCACTATCTTGAAAATTTACCACTACATCTGAATAAAAGAAACTCACAAAAAATTACCGAGTTTTCTGATATTTATTCCTAGATTAACATATTAGGGTAACACACATTATCATAATATAATACTTTAATGCTTCACACTAATGCCCAAACCTCAAAAAACGGATACAGATACAAAATATATATATATATATATATATATATATATATATATATATATATGTTACTGATAGGCAAATAGAAGTATATTGTATACACATGTACATGCATGCGTATATATGTATTGACTAAAGGCAAATAAGTGTATCTTGTACATACGCGCATACTCTCACACACTCTCTCACACACAAACGTAGCCATACGCACACATATATTTTACTAATAGGCAAATTGATGAATTACATACACACACATACACACACACACACAACTAGATATATATATATATATATATATATATATATATATATATATATATATATATATGTGTGTCTGCGTACAAGATACATGTATTTTCCTATTCGTAATATATATATATATATATATATATATATATATATATATATATATATATACTATATTATATATATATATATTGCTTATAGGCAAATAGGTGTATTTTATACGCATATTTACATATATGCATACACATTTATTGACTAAAGGTAAACAGGTGTATATCATACGTACACACACACTTTCACTCTTTCTGATTCACAAACAGACACACCCTCACACATATATATTACTAATAAGGGAATAGATGAATCACACACACACACACACACACACACACATCGGAAATTGGAAACCCCTGGCCGCAATCTGCAATATCGACTTCCGGCGAAGTACTTGCTGACAGCATGAGATGCCACCAAAATCCATGAAGTTAAACAGTATCGAACCCGAGACACCGTTAACAACCTGAGACATCGTGTAACTCACGAGGCAAATCATATCAAATAACAATAACAACAAGTTTCCCCATCATTTTGTAAAGAGAAACATTTACTGTAATGAACCAGGATGAACCAATAGATAACGCTTAGGTCTGCCCAGGTGCATCTTAACCAGAGTTCAGTGATCTCAAAGCTGGGAGCCTCGAAAGCTTCTTGTAACATTGTAAGGCAGCGGTACCCAACCACCAGGTCGCGACCGGTACCGGGTCACGGCCATTAGGTACCGGGCCGCACAGAACGTTTGAATTTTTCACTGAACGTACGAAACACACTTCATGTGTCACTGTTTCCCATTTACCCGGCTCGTTGCAGAGAAACAAGCTCGGAGATCTCACTAATTGTCATGATTACTATTAGCAACAGAAAACACCCACCGGGCGTTGTAAAAATCAATTTTTGAAAGACATTGCCTGAGAGGGTGGGAGTTAAAAATTCAATGTCAGAGGGTTTGTATCATAAGTAAGACAAATCCTCATATTTATTAAAGGAGTAAAAAAAAATAAAACAATTTGAAATGAAAACTGAGCCCCGTCCCTCTCAAATAGAATTAATTAAAATCTGTTCAACCTCGCTTAAAAATTGACTTGTGCCACATCCTGCTCGAATGAAGGGGTTGTTAAATACATTCATTAGCTTCTTTGAAAAGATTTTCTATAAAAATGCATTGAAAATGATTTTCACAATAAAAATGCATTGGGTAAGATTTATTATAGGAATATATTGTAATAATTTTAACTATAAAAATGCATTGTACATGATTTTAATAGAAAAATGCATTGTACATGATTTTAATAGAAAAATGCATTGTACATGATTTTAATAGAAAAATGCATTGTACATGATTTTTACTATAAAATGCATTGTAGATTATCTATAAGTAGATAATTTACAATGCATTTTTATAGTAAAAATTATTATAAAAACGTCTATTCCCTTTGTTCTTTTTAAACCCAATAATGAAATATTCTACGTCGAGAATTTAATTTTGGGTACATGGACGGTGCTTTTACCAATTACACCATGGAAACATATTTTGACGAGGCCAGAAAAACCCTGATCTCAGTGGAATAATTTACACGCTATCGACTTTAACGGTATTCGACCACAGCAGTGAGATGAAAATTAATGAAAATGACTCATTATTCAAACTAGCAAGAATATGCACCCTCTGGTTATAATTATTTAAGATTTAACGTAATGAAATATATTGAAATAGAAAAAAGTTAGGCTATAAATATAAAATTAAAAAAAACAACAACCGGAAAAAGAACGAGTTTAGAAAGTTCAACGAAAATATTTCGTCTGAAATTGTGAGATAAGGTTTGAGAATTTGAAATTTCTTCAACTTTATATATGTATACATTTATATATATATATATATATATATATATATATATATTATATATATATATATATATATACTTTACTCTTTTCCTTTCGTTGTTGTTTTATTTTTTGTCGTTGTTCTTTATCACCTTTAATCTTGTTCTTTTTCCTTCATCTTTTATCACTTTTGTCTTCTTCTTCTTCTTCTTCTTCTTCTCTTCTTTTCTTCTTCTTCTTCTTCTTCTTCTGTTTTGATTCTTCTTCTTCATTATTATTCTTTTTTCGTTTTGGTCTTGTTGTTGTTGTGGTTGTTCCTCCTCCTCCTCCTCTTCTTCTTCTTCTTCT
>CM042172.1:15952206-15957206 GCA_023376005.1 Doryteuthis pealeii
AGAAAGAAGAAAAAGAAAGAAAAAAAAATAGTATATAGATATTATAGGATGATGGTGGGGAAACTGGGAATAAAAAATCAAGGAAATAATGTAGGAAAAAAATGATAGAAAATGAAAGAGGCGAATGAATAAAATAAATTAAAGAAGAAAGGCGTAGAAAGAAGAGGGTTAAAAATCGTTGTAAAAATGTAGAGAATCCTAACATGAATGAATTAATGAATGAATGAAAGAAAGAAAGAAAGAAAGAATATATATGATGAAAAAATAGTTTAAAAAATTAAAAAAAATTAGGACACATTTTTCGAAGCTATCAAAATCAGCGAACTCCGAAAAATTGCCAATGCCCTTAGTGGTTAAATACATCCAAGAACAATTAAATAAAATCAGACATGCAGTAGAAGAGAAATAGAATTAGTGGTAGGAAAAGTATCCCTAGATCAAAATTGAAGGCAACCATCCAAAACGATAGACTTCAGAAATGGAAAGAACACTTCCAGAAACTGTTGGGAACTCCCCCTAAAATCATAGAAAATGATATCCAAAAAATAATGAATAACCAACTAAACATTAGACTTTGCTAACTCCCTTTTCCCTAATCTCAAATATCTACCCAGAGCTGAATAAAATTGTCTAGCATAACTAACCCCATGTTTTAAACTATTTATCATTTTTATATGTTAATTTTACAATGGGTGAAATAATACTACCTGTATTTTGTTTGTCTGTTTTTTTCTCTTTCTTTTTCTTGACTGATAAAAATGTATTTTTTGAAACCAGATAGTCACTAAGGGACTTTCTTTCTTTCTTTCTTTCTTTCTTTCTTTCTTTCCTTACTTCATTCGTTCTTCTTTCCGTGCTCATCTGGGGATTCTTTCTTTCTTTCTTTCTTTCTTTCTTCTTTCCGTGGTCATCTGAGGATTCTTTCTTTCTTTCTTTCTTTCTTTCTTCTTTCCGTGGTCATCTGAGGATTCTTTCTTTTTTTCTTTCTTTCTTTCTTTCTTCTTTCCGTAGTCATCTGAGGATTCTTTCTTTCTTTCTTTCTTTCTTTCTTTAATGAAAGACGGGAGTGATGGAAGAGTAAGCTTCAGTTGTTTGAATTTTCGATTATACCCCGCCTCTGTTTTAAATCATTTTATTTGCATTCTTATTTAGTTTCATTAGCCTTTCTAATTTAATATATTTTATTACATTAAAACTTTCTTGCTAATTATACTAAAGCTAAGCGAATCAATATTTTTCTCCTAATGGCTTTTTGCTGTATAGTTTAATTACAATAAAGTTATAATAAATTAATCCTTAGTTTTAGGATTAAGTTAACCATGAAAAAAATCCATTTTAATTGGTTCTAATTAGTCGTAATTTATAATCAAGTAAAAAACTGTCCCCTCTCTTACCCCACATTCTGTCTGTCACTTTTCCCTTCTCTATGTTTAGTATTGATTACCCCTCTTTATATATCTTAGTTTCTCTATGAGAGTAAAGAGTAATTTAGAGAAATATATTTGTATGTCAAGTTTCATAGCAGCTATCCCGTAACTTAAGTTAGGTCAAACGTTCCCTTTCTTAGAAATCCTACAAAATGATTTTAATGTTTTTCTTAATTCTTCGGTCGTATTTAATTTTTTTAAATAATTTACTTTACTAACAAACTTTTCCCTAATCTCAATTATCAACCCAGAGCTCAATGGATTACCCATCGGGTCACGATTTGTGTAGTATATATATATAGCAAGCCCCGCACTAGCAGGATGTGACACAAGGTATTTACCACGTACCCCACATATACGGATGGGATACTAGGACATTTTTATGTGGGATCACCCACGAGCCTAGACTCATGGGTGGTAGGTGCAAAAATGCGTTGATCTCGTCGGCATTCCCCCTCAAGTAGGCGCCTCAGGCACTGGACAATAAACCTAACCGTGCCCCTTTGGATTAACGCTGTTAATTACTTTATCGGTCCACCAAAGCGGTGTTTAACAAGTTTAAATTTATAATCTATATTGGTTACCTTGTGGTGCGAAGCCTGGACGATATACAAAGCGGATGCCCACAGACTACATGTCTACTACATGCGTCACTTGCGCAGTATATTAAATGTCATGTGGTGACAGCATGTTTCAAACAGGACCACCCTGAAGAGAACTGGAATCCCTGGCATGCATGATATACTTGTCCAACGCAACCTGAGATGGGCTGGCCACTTAAACACAATTGGCGATGACAGACTACCAAAGCATATTCTGTTCTCTCAACTGAGAGAGGGATCACGTGGAATCGGTAGACCAATGCTCAGGTACAAATGCAACATCAAGAGAAACCTGAAGGACTGGAACATTCCCATAGGCAGTTGACAAGACGCAACCAGAGACTGAATAAATTGGAGGAAAATGATTCACGTGGTGTCATCATCGGATACGATGGACAGCAAGTATCAATAATAATAATAATAATAATAATAATAATAATGAGATAGACTATATGTATCAAGAAAGGAAGGGGAAGAGGTCTTACCAACATAGAGGACTGCGTAGATGCCACAATCCAACAACTCGAAGACTACACAAAAAGAGCAAAGACAGATTACTTATGGCAGCCAACAAAAGTAGATGTGAATATGGACAAACAGAAAAACAACAAAAACTAGAAAAGAAAATGGGAAGAAAAACAATTATATGAACACTTCAAACGACAAATTGGAAAGGTTGCACATGAAAAAACCTGGACATGGTTAAGAAAAGGAAACCTCAAAAGAGAAACTGAATCACTAATAATTGCTGCACAGAATAATGCCATGAGGACAAACTATATCAAAGCAAAAATTAATAAGACCCAACAAAATAGTAAATGTAGACTATGCGGTGACAGAGATGAGACTGTAAACCATGTACTATGCGAATGTAGCAAACTAGCACAACAGGAGTACAAACCTAGACACAAGTGGGTTGGGACGGTGATCCACTGGGAATTATGCAAAAAATTAAATTTTGACCATACATCAAAATGGTATATGCATAAACCAGAATCTGTTCTTGAGAACGAAACGCATATAATTCTCTGGGACTTTGAAATAAAAACGGATCACCTTATCCTAGCAAGAAGACCAGACCTAGTGTTGATTAACAAAAAAGAAAGAACTTGTCAACTGGTGGACTTTGCAGTTCCAGCAGATCACAGGGTGAAGCTAAAGGAAAATGAAAAAAATGGACAAATATCTGGACCTTGCCAGAGAACTGAAAAAGTTATGGAACATGAAAGTGAAAGTGTTACCAATTGTAGTTGGTGCACTTGGAACAGTCCCCAAAGGATTGAAAAAAGTTTGGAAAATCTGGAAATCAGAGAAAGGATTGATACCACCCAGAACACTGCACTGCTGCAATCTGCCAGAATACTCAGAAGAGTCCTGGAGGCCCGAGGAGACTTGCTGTCACTCAGACTCCAGTGAAAAACCATCAGCTAATGCTGATGTGAAAACTCAAAAGGAGTAAATAAATATATATATATATATATATATATATATATATATATATATATATATATATATATATATATGAATTAAGCATTTTTAGAAAAAAACAAACATATGATGTTATAGTCCGCTGACAGAAATCTGTTTCGACCTTTTAATAAAGCGGTCTTTTTCAAGAGCGAAATATTTATGATGGAGAGATGGAATAAGTGAACTGTTACAAACAGGAGGGGTACAAACGAACGTTCATGTTCGGAGTCGGAATTTTTTTTAAATTTTGAAAATGCATATTCTATGTTAAAAATAAAATTAATTTTATTTAAAAAAAATCAGAAGCATTATAATCCACAAGAAAACTCAAAAGAGCTTGTTCTAAAAATATATAAAAAATGTATTAAAAAGTATTAAAAAAAGTGTTCATGATTCCAGCCACAAAAAAACAAGTTAAAAGTCCACTGCAAGGTTTACTTATTCCGTCTCCCCATCATAAATATTTCGCTGTTGATGAAGACCGCTTTAATAAAAGGTCGAAACAGATTTCTGTCAGCGAACTAATAACATCATTTCTTTGTTTTTTCTAAAAATGTTTAATTCATACTGTCGGATTCACTTCCATTTACTTTTCATATATATATATATATATATATATATATATATATATATATATAATATATACTTTGGTGCGGTACCAAGTTTCTTGGTACAAGGTGATTCTAGGTGGGTCCTAATTCTCTACCAGTAGTTTGTTGTAGAGTTCAGGTTCCGTATGAGAGCTCAATGTTTAATTATTGTAAACAGAGCAAAGTTATTTGGGAATAAAAGGCCTTAAATACCATGGGTATCGTGATTATGGACCATTTCCACTCGCGAAATGTATATATATATATATATATATATATATATATATATACTTAAAAAGTGATTCCAAATTCACTTATCTTTAAGTTAAAATAAAAGAGACGATAATATATATTATTTTTTCTCTTTTTTCTCGACTGCTAAGCTTTAAAAAAAGACAGTCTTGTCCGTTGTTTCAGAATGTTCATTCCATTCGAATCTCAATTGCCAAAATGCGAGTTCGTGACAATCGATAATCAATCGATCGACCTCAATTCTTTCATATCTAAGTATATTCATATCTATATATCTATTTAAGTATGTTCATATCTATCTATCTATTTAAGTATGTTCTATCTATTTATCTATCTTTCTATAGCTGCCTGTTCATATCTATCTATCTATCTATCTTCTATCCCAGTATGTTCGTATCTATCAATCTATTTATCTATATATCTAGTTTCATATCAATCCATCTATCTATCTATCTATCTATCTATCTATCTATCTGTCTCAGTATGTTCATATCTATCGGTCTATCTCCCTATTTTCATATCTATCTATTTATTTATCTCAGTATGTTCATATCTATCTATCTATCTATCTATCTATCTATCTATCTATCTCAGTATGTTCATAACTATCTATCTATCATTCTATCTGTCTATCCATCTCTGTCTGTTCATATCTATCT
>CM042172.1:15962206-15969706 GCA_023376005.1 Doryteuthis pealeii
CCCTTGGGAAAGGTATAAATCCTACTCTCCCTCCAACTATGGATAAATAGTAGGGCAGACTTGGCTCTTTAACCTTGGTTAAACAACCGGTCTAGGAGAAGGAAAAACTCTGAATTCAAACCTGTTGAACTCCGCTTAAAAAATGTAACTTGTGTCACATCCTGCTCGTGCGGAGGGGTTGGTAAATAAATAAATATAATACGCAAGGGCATATAAGACCCCCCCCCCCATTTCAGCAGGTCAGATTCAGGAAGAAAGGATTTTAGTATATTTAAGCATATATTGTTGACAACAGTCTAGCTGCGCATTACACAAACAGAAACATAGCTGTATAAAAGCAATTTGTCAGTACAGGCAAGCAATAAGCATACACAAGACATCTCAATAGCATGAAATAATAATAATAATAATAATAATAATAATAATAATAATAATAATAATAATAAAGGCATACGGGAGTTCTCTAACTTCACCTACGATATATAAGATGCAAAATTCATTGGGAAAGGATTTTACTATGAAAATGCAAAATGCATTGGAAATGATTTTTACTATAAAAAATGCATTGGAAATGGAAATGATTTTTACTATAAAAATACATTGGAAATGATTTTTACTATAAAAATGCATTGTGAATGATTTTTACTATGAAGATGTATTGGAAATGATTTTTACTATAAGAATCCATTGAAAATGATTTTTACATAAAAATGGAATGGAAATGATTTTTACTATAAAAGTGCATTGCGAATGATTTTTACTATGAACATGCATTGGGAATGATTTTTACTATAAAAATGCATGGGGAATGATTTTTACTATAAAAATGGAATGGGAATGATTTTTACTATAAAAATGCATTGGAAATGATTTTTACTATGAAAATGCATTGGAAATGATTTCTACTATAAAAATGCATTGCAAATGATTTTTACTATAAAAATGCATCTCAATAGCAGGAAATAATAAGATTAGCCTAAAAGAATTTACCTTGTGTCACATTCTGCGAAGAGTTGGTAAATATGTATAATAAAATTGTAAACATGTGTAAAGAAATCAAGTCATTTGAATGTAATAATCAAAAAAATTCAAAAAGAACGTATTTATCAAAGAACCAGAAAGTTTTCCAGGGGAAGAACAACAGGGTGTGACAAATGCAAGTTTTAAAGTTACTTGGCAGAGTATCCTGACAACCTAATATGTAATTGGGAGAGGAGATGGGCGCCACCAACTCCCATTGCCTTGGTACTATATAGGGATATTACTAGTTAGAGCAGCCTGGGAACGTATAAGGTAATGGGAAAGGAGATGGGTGCTACCTAGTAACTCCAATGTCCCTGATAAATGCATCCCAATGACCTAAGAGGTAATGGGAGAGGAGATGGGCGCTACCAACCCATTGCCTTGGTACAATATAGGGATATTACTAGTTAGAGCAGCCTGGGAACCTATAGGTAATGGGAAAGGAGATGGGTGCTACCTAGTAACTCCAATGTCCCTGATAAATGCATCTTAACCTAAGAGGCGATGGGAAAACATCCCAATGACCTAATAGGTGATGTGGGAGGAGATGGGCGCTACCAAGTAACTCCTATAAACCAAACTTTTACTTATTGTTTTCAAACTGTTTGTTTTAAAAAATTTTTCGTAATTTTTTTTTTGCTTGGAATTATGGGAATATTGCCAAAAATGTTTCATCTTTTTACACTACTTTGTATATCGTCTCGAAACGAAAAAGCATGCGATCGGCTTGCACTCAACATCAGAGAAATTGGCGGTCGTTTCATGTCGAGAAAGAGAGAAAAAGAAAAAAATGCTTTTCTGGTGTTGTGTTTCACGTGAGATATCTCGATACTTTTTCGTTTGCTTAATTTGATGCCATTCAAAAGAAGCCTATAGGATTTGAATCATTAAACACGGTAAGCACTAATCGAGATCAAGTGACAACAAGAACATCCATTTCCTTGTATGCATATATTCGCTTGCAGGAAGCGCGTGGTGTAATGGTTAAAGTCATTGGAAATGGACTCGTCGACCCGAGTTCAAATCCTGGACGTGGTAATGGCATTTCACTTAGCGCTAATACCCTTGGGAAAGGTATGAATCTGACTCTCCCTCCAGCTATGAGTAAATAGTAGGGCAGACTGGGCTCTTTAATCTTGGTTAGGCAACCGGTCTAGGAGAAGGAAAAATCTGAATTCAAACCTGTTGAACTCCGCTTAAGAAATTGACCTTGTGTCATATCCTGCTCGTGCGGAGGGGTTGGTAAATATGTATATTCGCTTGCAGCCGTTGTGGTCTAATGGTTAGAGTCGTAGGAAATGGATTCGTCGACCGGAGTTCAATTCCTGGACGAAGTTGTTTGCATTTCACATGGCGCTAAAACCCTTCGGTAAGTATGAATCCAATTCTCCCTTCAGCTATGGGTAAATAGCAGGGCAGACTGGGTTCTTTAACAATGGCTAGGTAACCTGCCTAGGAGATGGAAAAAGTCTGAATTCAAACCTATTAAACTCCGCTTGAGAAATTGACCTTGTGTCGCATCCTGCTTGTGCGGAGGGGTTGGAAATATATATATATATATATATATATATTATATATATATATATATATATATATATATTCCTAGCCAAATTTTGTGTTCATGTATGTATGTATTTATGTCTGGATGAAATTACGAAAAAAACAAACAATTACCGACAAATAATATATATATATATATATATATATATATATATATATATATATATATATATATATATATATATGTGTGTGTGTGTGTGTGTGTGTGTATTTAATAAAAATTGTTTTAAAAAAATGAGGACCGTCTAAACTTGCATGCTCAAAATTTGGGTGTATTTATTCTATGTTATGATGATTTTAAATAATGTAAATAGCGTATTTGACGGCATATACGACGCACGGGCATATAAGACGCACCCGCCCCATTTCAGCAGGTCAGATTCAGGAAAAAAAGGTTTTTAGTGTATTTAAGCAGATATTGTTGAAAACAGTCTAGCTGTGCATTATACAAGCAGAAACATAGCTGTATAAAAGCAATTTGGCAGTACAGGCCAGCAAGCACACACAAGACATCTCAATAGCATGAAATAATAATAATAATAATAATAATAATAAATAATAATAATAATAAAAGGCATACGGGAGTTCTCTAACTTCATCTACGATATATAAGATGCAAATTTTGGAAAAACAGTGCGTCCTACATGCCGTCAAATACGGTAAGCTATTGGCGTAGTTTCGGTTACAGACAAATGAAGACCTAATCTCCATTATTAATACAAGATGCACCTAATATACATCAGTTTATTACAAATTTTATAAGAGCAAAAATTGGAATTCTGTTATTCTGAAGTCGCCAGAACCTTCATATTGAAATAATGACACAAGACTGCTGTGATTTGTTCATGCTCACCCCCCCCCACTCCAATACTCACCTGCTATCCGCCCTGATACGGCAACGAGCCAAGCTTTGTGATTTTCCGACGAACTAGACTATGTTCACTTAAATTTATTAGAGTAAATGCTTCAACCTGATATCCTGAGGACATACTTGGGCTGACACAGAACTCTACCGTTGTTGACTTTATAAGATAAAAAAATTAAGAAGAAGAAGAAGAAGAAGAAGAAAAAGAAAAAGAAGAAGAGAAGAAGAGAGAGAGAGAGAGAGAGAGAGAGAGAGAGAGAGGAGAGAGAGGGGGGGATAAGATTGTTTTAATTGACCAAACCGACGTAGATAGATAGATTGATCGATAGATATCAACTGATTGACATTTATAGACAGAGATAGATAGAAAGATAGATAGATATGAACAGACTGAGATAGATAGATAAAAAGATAGATATGAATATAGATAGATAGATAGATAGATAGATATGATATGATATGAACAGACTGAGATAGATAGAAATATAGATAGATATGAACACAATGAGATAGATAGATAGATAGATAGATATGAACAGTCTGAGATACATAGAAAGATATAATATATATATATATATATATATATATATAAGAAGAGAGAGAGAGAGAGAGAGAGAGAGAGAGAGAGAGAGAGAGTGAGAGATATGAACAGACTGAGCTTGATAGATAGAAACATAGAGAGATATGATATAGATAGATACACACACACACACACACACACAGAGAGAGAGAGAGAGAGAGAGAGAGAGAGAGAGAGAGAGAGAGAGAGAGAGAGAGAGAGAGAGAGAGAGAGAGAGGCACTTGGCAAACGGTTTGCAAAATTTAATAATCTTGTCCAATTAACTCGAAGCAAAACTGTCACGTGACACGTTGCGAAACAAAATGGCAGCCGTGAGGAATTAAGTATTAATGAAACGATCGATTTGCATATGCGTTGTAGCGGCAATAAAAATGGCGTCGCTTGGCGGTCGGTGGGGGGGGGGTAGGGGGTGTGTTGTTGTTGAGGGAAGGGCCTGATTTTCCGAAAAGCTCTATGCGCTTTCCAATCTGCCATTTAAAGAATTGGTGTCCGGAAGTCTGAGAGGATTAAAGATTCTGCGACTAAGTGAGAATGGTTTTGGATTTGAGAGCGGGATTATCCCATTTCTTGTCCGGTAAATCCGACACGAAGTCATTAATTGCGACGATACAAAACCACACTATTGCGTAACGGTTATCGTCATGAGATAAAAGTTTTAAACATTTTAAAAAAAATGTAAATCGTCGGAGTGTCTGTATCAGTCAGACAGCGAGGGAGTCTATCTCTTTTTCACTAGCGCTAGATCAAGGAGATTTTTTGGCATCTGAAGTGGAGCGCCACACCTACGAGCAGTTCCTCACATCACCGCACGGATCTCTGTGCTATTCTTATGAGTTCCTTCAGAATCGTCATAAATAATAAAAAAAGTTTCCAACTGTTTTATTGCGCTACAAATTAAAAGGAGATTATTTTAGCATCTGAGGTGGAGCGCCACACCTACCAGTAGCTCCTCGCGTTACCGCACGGGTCCTTGTGCTATTAATATGAGTTTCTTCAGAATCGTCTTAAATACATATCCCTGTGCTATTCATACACTGAGTTGATGAGGGCCGATATCGAACCAAGAACCTTGTGATTCCTAGTCGGGCACCCTACCAACTGAGCTTAACCGACCCTCGACTCTGAATTTCACGTTCGAATCTTGAACGAGGTTGGTTGTGCGTCACTTCACATTAATATCGTTGGAAAAAGTGTTGTAAGTGAAGATATTCCCCCTACAAGATAGTTGGACTCGTCCAACAGAATATATATAGTTAATTACTCAGCTTAGGCGAGGCACAAGGCCAGAAGTATGAGACACCCAGTGAGAATTAAACTCACTAATAATGGTCTGAGAATCTAGATAGCTAACCATTACACCGCATGAGGAGACCGAATGGAACCCGTGTTAATCGTAGGAATACGCGTGGTTATACGTACTCGAGTCACTGCTAGTCGAGTAGCTAGTCATACTGTTGGAGAAGTGCGTGTCGACTCTATTATTTATATCCCTACACAAAACGTAATAAAACTTTTGCTGATTTTCAGTGATGTATTTGATAAATTCAGTCACAACAGAAAGGTAGAAATATACCTTATATACAAAAATAATCCAATAGCCAGATTCAAGCTTCTCCAAGTAGAACAAAAAAAGAATATCTCTATGTATCTATCTATATAATCTATCTATCACTGTTCATATCTACCTATCTATCTATCATTATTAATATCTACTAGCAAAATAAAAAGACACCCTCCAGGCGATGGAAAAATAATTTTGAAATATTGCCTGAGGGTATGGGAGCTGAAAATTCAATGTCATAGAGTGTGTACCATAAGTATGTAAAATCGTCAAATTTATTAAAGGAGTAAAAAAAAGAAAGAAAGAAAGACAATTTGAAATGGAAACAGTTCCGATAACTTTAAATATTATATTAGAATAAAACAATCTATATATAAATATATAACGCCGGGCATCTATTTATTGAAACAATGAGGATTGTCTAACGTTGCATGTTCACATTTTGAGTATATTTATTCTATGTTATGACGTTGGATTATGTGTTGGGTAATGTGACGCAAGCAGTGACGCAGCTTTTGTTACAGACAAAAACCGGAAGGGAATCTCCATTATTAATAGATCTATCACTATTCATATATACCTATCTATCACTATATATATATATATATATATATATATATATATATATATATATATATATATATATATCCCTGTCTTTTCATATCAATCTATCTATGCTCATATCTATCTATCTATCTATCTATCTATCTATGTTCATATCTACCTATCTATCTATCTATCTATCTATCTATCTGTGTTATATTGGTTAATAAGAAACGGAAGCACCGTTTCGGCCATCTTTTCTGTTGTGATAATAAAAAGGCGAAAGTGATTACTTCTCACAGATACGTACACCTGGACTATTCGTTGTGTTCATTGGTTGATAGGCAAGCTGCAACACTACAACAGTGTTTTCATATCTATCTATCTATCTATCTATCTATCTATCGAAGACTAGTTATTTTTATAACTACGTCATCTCTCTTTTCATTCCAAAATGAGAGCTATAACGCTACACTGCCCCAGCCTACAGGGTGACCTGTTTTAAGAGCGACCCATGAAGACATCGGTGCTTTTATTTAGGAAGGATTGAACGATTGTCATGACTATTTTATAGTTATCTTCACTATGTAAAGAATTCGATTCAGCCTCAATAAGATTATTGTTCGTGAGCAAATTGCACTGTGTGACAATTCCCGGTTTGCATTCGCTGCACCTTCGTTGCAAAATGTCGATAACCCCAACGTTGTAATGATCTGTGCTGGCCGATTCGAATAGAGATAAGTCGTCGGGTGGCCTAAAGTCGGTATCAGCCAATCAGCGAGGCAGTCTATCCCCTTTTCACTAGCGCTAGACCAAGGAGACTGTTTTTGCGTCTGAGGTAGAGCGCCACACCTAACATCAGCTCCTTACTTTACCGCACAGATCCCTGTGCTACTCATACGCTGAGTTGGTGAGGGCCGGTATCGAACTAAGAACCTTGTGGTTTCTAGCCGAACACTCTACCGACTGAGCTAACAAGTAATCAACGCTTATTTTTTACAACCAGGTTATCACTTCATTACAAACTATAAATGGTACAATGTAAGGTATCCTCAAGCATCCCAAGTTAGTTCCAGACTCAAAACAATAAAAAAATGCCAGCCCACTCAACATCAGATCCAACTGCTAGTGTTGACTTTTTTCGATATAAGGTGTGTACTAGACGCCCACTCTTACTTATTGACTGGGCGATAGTCATGTGACCATATTCTTCCCCAATCACTTGCAGAGCTCTGCTGCTGATATTATTATTTATACTGGCTGATTCTAATCTTAGCTCACTACTACTTGGATCTTCTTGGACGACGGACCTAAAGGATTCTATACCACAGGACTTATTTACTTACCAAAGGATTCTATACCACAGGA
>CM042172.1:15974706-15990552 GCA_023376005.1 Doryteuthis pealeii
TAATTTTGCCCATAGAGATTTTGGCACGGTCTTGAGATCTATTACTATTAACCGTTACTTCCTTTTAAGTTTGAGTCTTATAAGCCCAAAGGTACAATTTGATATTTGGTCATCTATTTCCGCGGTCTTTCATCGAAATTTCAAACGTCTCGTTTGATCATGTTCGACTGCTTACCGAAACTCTTCTCTCTAAACGTATCATCGCCCAAACTACAGGCTTGAATTTTTCCATACATACACTGATCATAAATCCATTCCAACGTTCATTCTCACTCTGATGAGGCCGTGGAATATGCCGACTGCCCACCTGCAGAAGGGTAAGACCACCCTGTCGACTGGGGCCGTACAATATGCCGACTGCCCACCTGCAGAAGGGTAAGACCACCTGTCGACTAGGACCGTAGAATATGCCACCTGCAGAAGGGTAAGACCACCCTGTCGCCTGGGACCGTAGAATATGCCACCTGCAGAAGGGTAAGACCACCCTGTCGACTAGGACCGTAGAATATGCCCCTGCAGAAGGGTAAGACCACCCTGTCGCCTGGGACCGTAGAATATGCCGACTGCCCACCTGCAGAAGGGTAAGACCACCCTGTCGACTGGGGCCGTAGAATATGTCGGCTGCCCACCTGCAGAAGGGTAAGACCACCCTGTCGACTGGGGCCGTACAATATGCCGACTGCCCACCTGCAGAAGGGTAAGACCACCCTGTCGACCGTAGAATATGCCACCTGCAGAAGGGTAAGACCACCCTGTCGACTAGGACCGTAGAATATGCCACCTGCAGAAGGGTAAGACCACCCTGTCGCCTGGGACCGTAGAATATGCCACCTGCAGAAGGGTAAGACCACCCTGTCGACTAGGACCGTAGAATATGCCACCTGCAGAAGGGTAAGACCACCCTGTCGCCTGGGCCGTAGAATTGCCACCTGCAGAAGGGTAAGACCACCCTGTCGACCGTAGAATATGCCACCTGCAGAAGGGTAAGACCACCCTGTCGCCTGGGACCGTAGAATATACTGCCACCTGCAGAAGGTAAGACCACCTGTCGCCTGGGACCGTAGAATATGCCGGCTGCCACCTGCAGAAGGGTAAGACCACCCTGTCGCCTGGGACCGTAGAATATGCCGACTGCCCACCTGCAGAAGGGTAAGACCACCCTGTCGCCTGGGACCGTAGAATATGCCGGCTGCCCACCTGCAGAAGGGTAAGACCACCCTGTCGACTGGGACCGTAGAATATGCCGACTGCCCACCTGCAGAAGGGTAAGACACCCTGTCGCCTGGGACCGGAATACCGACTGCCCACCTGCAGAAGGGTAAGACCACCCTGTCGACTGGGGCCGTAGAATATGTCGGCTGCATACCTGCAGAAGGGTAAGACCGACCTTCGACTGGGGCCGTAGAATATGCTGACTGTCCACCTGCAATAGGGTAAGACCACCCTGTCGACTGGGACCGTAGAATATACCGACTGCCCACCTGCAGAAGGGTAGGATGTTAACAATGCTATGGTCTATATTGTCTCGATTCTTCCTCTGATTTCCAATTCCTCCAAACTTTGTGATTATTATTATTATTATTATTATTATTATTATTATTATTATTATTATTATTATTATTATTATTATTTACTCCTTTTGAATTTACACATCAGCGTTTTGCTGATGGTCTTTGACTGGAATCTGAGTGACAGCAAGTCTCCTCGGTCTCCAGGACTATTTTGATTATTCTGGCAGATTGCAGCAATGCAGGGTTCTGAATGGTTTCAATCCTTCCTCTGATTTCCAGACTTTCCAAACCCTTTTCTAATCCTTTTGGGACCGTTCCAAGTGCACCAACTACAATTGGTATCACTTTCACTTTCATATTCCATAACTTTTTCAGTTCTCTGGCAAGGTCCAGATATTCGTCCATTTTTTCATTTTCCTTTAGCTTTACCCTGTGATCTGCTGGAACTGCAAAATCCACCAGTTGACAAGTTCTTTCTTTTTTGTTAATCAACACTAGGTCTGGTCTTCTTGCTGGGATAAGGTGATCCGTTTTTATTTCAAAGTCCAGGGAATTTTATGCGTTTCGTTCTCAAGAACAGATTAACGATTATTATTATTATTATTATTATTATTATTATTATTATTATTATTATTATTATTATCATTGCAAGTTTTTTACAAACTTCAATTGGTGCTGTCGCTGGAGTCTGAGTGACAGCAATTATTATCATCATCACTCTATGCAAGTTTTTCACACCAGTTTTAACTGGTGGGTATATGTTTTCACTGAAATCTGAGTGACAATAAGTCTCCCCAGTACTCTTCTGAGTATTCTAATTTATCTTAACAGAGATGTCGTCTGGAGTTTTGAGGACAGCTCATCCTAGTGTAAATAACAAAAATTAGTTTCGAATATTTAATGTCATTGTTTTAATCCTTATCGTTAGGACACATTTTGTCTAAAAGTCTCGGTGTGGTCTTACCCTTCTGCAGAGGTGCAGTCGGCGTATTTTTTACAGCCCCAACCGAAAAAGCTTATCTGATACTGAGTGTCTTAATTCCTTTTTCATCTGAGAAGTAAGGGAAACTAATAAGCATATTCGAACGCAAGAGACCCGCCAATGGCGATAATTAGAGAGACTCACACAGTTTTCTTTTCCTTTTTTTATTGGTTTCTCCGGAAAAAAATAAACAAGAAAATACAATGAATATGTTGCCTGTCGAGAAACACAGCATGTGAACATAAATGAAAGAAGAAACGATCGGGAATATCTCCTAAATAATATTCTTAAGATGTGTAGGGACATGAATAAAAAATGGAAACTCTGAAAACTTTCAAAGTCGCTTAGTTCGGTTTTCACCTGAGATTTTTTTTGTTTTAGGTAGCAAACATTTTATTTGTGTCTGTCAATACGTCGAAATATATATGTATATTTACCATGTATATTTACCAACCTCTCCGCACGAGCAGGATGTGACAAAATGTCAATTTCTTAAGCGGAGTTCAAGGTTTGAAATTCAGAGTTTTCCTTCTCCTAAACCGGTTGCCTAATCAAGGTTAAAGAGCCCAGTCTGCCCATTCATACTGTTTATCCATAGCTGGAGGGAGAGTTGGATTCATACCTTTGCCAAGTGTATTAGTGCTAAGTCAAATGCAATTACCACATCCAGGATTTGAACTCGGGGCGACGAGTCCATTTCCCATGACTTTAACCATTACACCACGCGCTTGCCAATATGTCTAAATATGTATTTATCTATTGTATGCTCTACTACTTACCCATATAGTTAGAATAGCTATATTCATACCTTTCCCAAGGATATTAGTGTTATGGGAAATGCAAACAACCTGTTTGTATTATGGATACTGGTGTAAATTGGAGTATATATTAGAACAAAGGGAGTGAGATTCAAATTTATATTAAAAATAGAAATACATAAAGATGAAAATTAAAAAAATAGATTTAAATGGTGTTCTGTCTTTTGTTTTTTATTGGTTAGTTTTAGTTTATGCTAATTTATTTGAATCACGATGGGAGGTTTTCTATAATAGTGCGTTTGCTCTAAGTCAGATCTTTGCCCTGAAGAGCACAAAGCGAAACTTTTAGTAGGTATATCTGACTCATATATATATATATATATATATATATATATATATATATGTGCAGTAAACAAACAAACAATGTGTTTTTTGATATGGCTTTATTTAGCTGACAATTTTTGGGAGAATATGTGCTTAATCTTCAATTTTGAAAATTAATCAATAAATAATTAATGAATGTAATATAACCTACTTTTAGATAAAACAAAAAATCGGGTAGAGGCCAGCTGGTGTAATGGTTAGAGTCCCCGCCTGTCAGCTTGCTAGTCAGGGTTAAAATCACGCACAAAGCGGTCTTCCTGTCTATAGCTCTGCTGATGAAGCCGAAATGTACATACAGAGATTCATTTTTCTCGATTTGTTTAGCCTTAAATTTGAATAGGTATGCCCACCTAATTCATTAATTATTAATTAATTAATTTTCAAAATTAGGTACGACTTCAATTAAGCACATATTCTCCCATATATATATATATATATATATATATATATATATATATATATATATATATATAAATCTGTCCTCAAAAGTAAGATGCGACACAAGGTCAGTTATTAAGCTGGGTTTAAGTGGTTACATGCATTGTAATTGCCTTCAAGCAAAAATATAATATATATATATATATATATATATATATATATATATATAAAGATAACCTAATGAGTCAGATAAACCTACTAAAGTTTCGCTTAATTCTCTCAGGGCTGAAATCCGACTCTTTGCTCTACTTAGGTATTGAGCACTTTTTCTTATTAGCTTTAGTGTCCTGGCGTTTTGTATATATATATATATATATATATATATATATATATATATATATATATATAATTGTTTTTTCTTTTGGCCAAATATTGTACCAATAGATTATTTTTGGTTGGTACTATTATTTTTGACTTTTTTTTCTCCGGGCAATGTTGTAGTATATTTTTACAATCAAACTATTTGCTGGTTTTTTCTCACCGCGAGGATTACCAACAAGTTTGGTATATTTAACACACAATATATATATATATATATATATATATATATATATATATATAGATATAGATATATAGCCAAATATATATATAAAGAGATTGATAGATCAATAGATAGATAGATAGATAGACATATAGAACATATTTAGACAAGAGTATATTCATATATGCTATGTGTATCTTTTTTTGTTTAGGTTTAGTGAATTATACGCAGAGGTTCTGTAATTTCATTTCTCTATTCACAATTCCCGCCAATAATTGAGTGAGCGTCGTCATTCTGAATAAAACAGGAAACAATTTTCCTGCTTTTTCTTTTTTTTATGAAGAGAACATCTAGTGGTTTCTCAACCGGGGTCCATATGGACCCTCGGGGACCACATTACATTTTTGGGACCCAGGCAAGTAAAATGTATTTAACTATAAAAATACAATGGGATTTTTAAACAACGAATGGCTATGGGGGGGTCAATAGGTAAAAAAGCGTCGAGAACCATTGATCTAGATAGAAAGATAGATATAACAGTAGTATAATCTTTACAGATCACTTCCGTCCCGCACAATCCTATAACCTCACCACCAGAACCTTTCCTCTCATGAGCGCTCCAATGACTCATCAATTCCGCTGCAGATCCACGAAGTTTGATACAAATATGACATAGGAAAGACGTCCTACTAGATTGGATGGATCAGAGGATAAGAAGGATAGATACATACATAAATTCATAGATAATCAAGATTATATATATATATAGTCTTCCACGGACACCGTGTTTCGACGTATCATGTCTCTTCAGCGTGGCTAGACATTGGTAAGCTACCTACAGCCGGGATAGAAACCAGATCGATTCAGCATCAGTGAGACAGCTTAAATGCTCGGCTATCGTCACCTACAAAATGCGAAGGCAATTTTAACGGTTTTAATACACAGACCTGTATGTATGTAAAATCCGCCATAAAGTGCTCCATCCCTTTTATAGGAGAGGTGTCTATGCTTTAGTTGGCGGTCGTCAGCAAAATCCCCTCCAAAGTGCTCAACCACTAGGTAGATGGGAGCATATATATATATATATATATATATATATATATATATATAATGGAAAATTTGACTTACCGGTGAATATGGTCACGATGGTTAGATTATGCAAAATTCAGGAAGGTAAGTCAGCGATATTACAAATACAAAGTGCTCAATACGTTAGTAGCGCAAATTTATTAAATATCACTCGTACCTATATTGTAATATATATATATATATATATATATATAATATATATATATATATATATATAATTGTAGAAAAGTTATATCCCGACCGCGGTTTCGGTGCTACTGTTAAAACTTCATCTGGGGACTGAGTGGATATTCAAGGTCAAAGGTGTAAGTTGAAGATAGAGGTAAGGGTAACAAAAATATAACATTACAGTACACTTCTAGATAAAATCATGAATCGCCCACGAATGTAAAAATAAGTGGAATTTAACTACAACTACAAAGTAGCAGCCCTGTAAGCCCACTAAGATTAAATCTCAGGAATAATTGAAGAAATTTTCTAAATCAATCTAGCTATATAGAGTTCAGTAACCAGGAATATCCACTCAGTCCCCCTGATGAAGGTGTAATAGTAACACCGAAACCGCAGTCGGGATATAACTTTTTCTACAACTATTAATGCTCTATATTTACATATATTGAGCCCTATAGGATTAACTACTTACGCTATGTTTACATAGTAGTAACCCATCAATGATATATATATATATATATATATATATATATATATAGAGAGAGAGAGAGAGATAAATAGACATATATGAATAGATACATATGTCGATAGTGAAGAGAAGAGACAGTGATAGATAAATAGATAGATATGGATGATATATATATATATATATATATATATATATATATATATATATATATATGTGTGTGTGTGTGTGTGTGTGTGTATTTGGCAGCATTCTTTCATTTATACATGTAGAATTAAACAAAAGACACATCTATCAACAATTTATTTGTGATCTTTCGAGTTCCTCTCTCCCCTCTCTCTCTCTCTCTCTCTCTCTCTCTCTCTCTATATATTATATATATATATATATATATATATATATAGATTGTGTGTGTGTGTGTGTGTGTGTGTGTGTGTTGTGTAGATAAATAAGTAATGAAGAGTTTTAGATAGATACATAGACTGAAAATCAAGATATATTTATAGATAAATAAATATATATATATTTAGATAGATAGAACAGATTTAGATAGATGGATATTCATATCTCCTATGTGTATCTTTTTCTTTATCCTTTTTTTTTCCTTTTCATTCAGTGAATTTAGTCCGGGTTTCTGTAATTCTATTTCTCTCTTCTCTATTCCGCCAATAATTGAGTCAGCGTCCTCATCCTGAATGTAACAGGAAACAATTTTACTTGACTTTTCTTTTTTATTAAGAGAACATCTTTCTTTTTTTTTTTTTGCATGTGACATTTCACGACCGAAAATCTTGGGAGCATTTTTCGGATTCAGAACACCAAATTGTTGCCAAAATTAAATTCTGAATTCAATTTGAAATTATTTACTGAGCTAAAACCACGGAAAGGTTACCGCACCCCCCTTTTTTTACGCGAAACGTTTTTTATTTTTTATTTCTCTAACAAAAGTATTTTACTGATCATTAAATTTGTGGGGCGTCAAGATTTAGTTACTGCAGTCAGTTCTTCGATGGAATTGTTGAAACGACAATTGAATACTATATAAACATATATATATATATATATATATATATATATATATATTATATATATATATACAGACAACACAGACATATATATATATATATATAATATATATGTGAAGAAAGGAAGTGAATCCGACGGTATGTAATATATCAAGGAAAATGAAAAACACAGGTTAAATGGGTTAAGTGGTGAGTTTATTGGACGACGCTGCAGTGTTTCGATATATTAATTAGATCATCTTCAGGGCATAAGATAAGAAATTTATTTATTACAGAATAATGAGAAAAAGTGATAATCCGTCATTCAGTCTGTTTAAAAATTTTTGAAGTTTGAAAAGGAGACGGTTTTGAAATATGACATCAAATATTCTATTTTATGGCGTGAGTATGTGGCGCTGTAAGTGTGTGTATTGAAAGGAAACATTGTGCATTTTTTAGGTATGTGGTGTGTGTGTGTGTGTATAGATATACTTCAAAACCGTCTCCTTTTTAAACTTCGAAGTATATATATATATATATATATATATATATATATATATAGATGTATATACATATTCTTCTTTTCTTCAATTCTTCCTTTTTCCCCTCCTTTGTTCCAACGCCCTGTCGTCGGACTAATAATACTCTGAGTGTATCCCCCTCAAGAGAGGTGAGACACTCCTCCCCCCCAAAAAAAACCGATCGACTTATACAAAGAGCATGTACGCAATCAATCATTTCCGAGCCAAGAACAAAAAGAATCGCCCCATTGAACCACATCAATCATAAATGAATGATTTCTTGTCTAAAAATCAAAGAGAATGAGAAATTAATGTTTTATGGGCCAAAAGTCAAAGGTCGACCTATACATGAGTCATGATATACATAAATGGTTTTAGTCCGAAAATCAAACGTCGACTCATAAATGAATGTCAAAGGTCAACTGAAAAACCCGAAACATATGATAAACGAATGACTTTGGCTAAATTCAAAACCCTTCAGAGTATGATGGACTTGGTTTCGTGGGTTTTACGGCATGTCAATCCTTGTTGGGTTATTTTATGCCAAATACGTTTTGTTTTATTCATTCTTAATGGCTATTGTTGATTGGATGGTTGGATTTACGCATGTCAACCCTTGTTGGTCATTTTATGCCAAAGACATTTTGTTTTATTCATTCTTGATGGGTATTGTTGATTGGGTGTTGGATTTTATGGCATGTCAACCCTTGTTGGTTATTTTATGCCAAAGACATTTTGTTTAATTCATTCTTAATGGGTATTGTTGATTGGATGGTTGGATTTTATGGCATGTCAACCCTTGTTGGGTTATTTATGCCAAGACGTTTTGTTTTATTCATTCTTGATGGTTATTGTTTATTGAGGGTTGGATTTTATGCATGTCAACCTTTGTTGGTCATTTTATGCCAAAGACATTTTGTTTTATTCATTTTGATGGGGTATTGTTGATTGGGAGGTTGGATTTTATGGCATGTCAACCTTGTTGGGTATTTATGCCAAAAACGTTTTGTTTTATCATTCTTGATGGGTATTGTTTATTGGAGGGTTGGATTTTATGGCATGTCAGCCCTTGTTTTGGTATTTATGCCAAAGACGTTTTGTTTTATTTTCATTCCTTGATGGTATTCAATTTTTAAAACTCCAAACCCTAACAAATACTATCACTCCGGGTCAGAGTGTACGGGATCAATGGTTACAAAAAGGGTGCTCCACATTTCCCCGAATACCTGAAGTGGAACCTCACTATCAGGTTGAATTTAACGCCATATCCAGAAATATGACGACCCTCAACCACGGCTTTTTTGTACACATATGATAAAAATACTGGTGCTTGTCAAAAGGGCAACAGGGTTGGACAATCATATAAGCTAGGGCTTGACGTAACCAGCCGGTTGATCGGAGGAGGCCTCTCTAACCTCCAGTCTAGCCTAAGTAAAATAGAGTGTTCCATGCATGGATTGATGCCACCAGGCTTTCATCCTTAAGCAGAGAGCGCTGTGAGTGGTTTAATGTAGCAAGAGTTAAAAGAAAACCGATTATGCTGATCTCTAGCTCCCAAAACTATTATTATTATTATTATTATTTGCTCCTTTTGAGTTTTCACATTAGTGTTAGCTGATGGTTTTCACTGGAGTCTGAGTGACAGCAAGTCTCCTCAGGTCTCCAGGACTCTTCTGAGTATTCTGGCAGATTGCAGAATTGCAGTGTTCTGAATGGTTCAAATCCTTCCTCTGATATCCAAACTTTCCAAACCCTTTTCTAATCCTTTTGGACTGTTCCAAGTGCACCAACTACAATTGGTATAACTTTCACTTTCATATCCATAGCTTTTTCAGTTCTCTGGCAAAGGTCCAGATATTTGTCAATTTTTTCATTTTCCTTTAACTTCACCCTGTGATCCCTGGCACTGCAAAATCCACCAGTTGACAAGTTTCTTTCTTTTTTGTTAATCAACACTAGGTCTGGTCTTCTTGCTGGGATAAGTGATCCGTTTTAATTTCAAAGTCCCAGAGAATTTTGTGCGTTTCGTTCTCAAGAACAGAGTTCTGGTTTATGCATATACCATTTTGTTGTGTGGTCAAAATTTAATTTCTTGCATAAATTCCAGTGATCACCTTCCCAACCCAGTCGTGTCTAGTTTTGTATTCTCGTTGTGCTAGTTTGCTACATTCGCAGAGTATATGGTTAACAGTCTCATCTCTATTACGCAAAGTCTACATTTACTATTTTGTTGGGTTTATCAATTTTCGCTTTGATGTAGTTTGTCCTTATGGCATTATTTTGTGCACAATTATAAGTGATTCTGTTTCTTTTGAGGTTTCCCTTTCTTAACCATGTCCAAGTCTTTCCATGTGCAACCTCATCTATTGTCGTTTGAAGCGTCCATATAATTTGTTTTTCTTCCCATTTTGTTTCTAGTCTTTGTCGTTTTTCTGTTGGTCCATCTGCCGTTTCTACTAGTTGGTCGCCATAAGTAATTTGTCTTTGCTCTTCCTTGTGTAATCTTCAAGTTGTTGGATTGTGGTTCTACGCATTCCTCTATGTTTGGCAAGACTCTTCCCCTTCCTTTTCTTGACACATACAATCTATCTCTATCATCTCTAGGTGGAGAGCTTGTGCATGGTCATTAATTTCTCGTCCTTTGGTCTATCTGTCGGAGTCTTCTTTGTCCATTTTTAAGAATGGTCCTGAGTATCTTATAATGGGACAGCCCAGGTATTAATTCCTTTATCAGATTTCTGCTGTTAAGTTTCGTTTCTAAAGTTTTCTAGTCTCCTGAGATATTCTTTTAACTTTCCTTTCATTTTCTGCTTGCATGATATTGTCCGCTTCTAAAATTCCTAAGTATTTGTAGCTTTCATTTTCATCAAGAGAGATTTTATAGTTTCCTGATTTGGTAGTTGTATTCCATTTAATAGTTTTCTTTCCCCTTTTTATTACAAGCATAGCACATTTTTCATTCCAAATTCCATCCCTATATCCTGGCTATATATTCTAATAGTTTGTACTAGGCTCTCCAATTCTTTTCATTTTGCAAAATTTTAATGTCATCCATGTACATAAGGTGGTTGATCTTTTCTTGTGAATTGCTAAAATTGTATCCCCCGGTACATTTTTTCAGTATATGGTTTAGCGGCATCATTATTATTATTATTATATTATTATTATTATATTATTATTATATATTATTATATTATTATTAGTTAACAAAAAAAAAGACACCATCCGGTGATGTAAAAATAATTTTTGAAACATATTGCCAGAGGGTGGGAGTAAAAAATTCTAAGTAATAAAATTATCAAATTCATTAAACGATTAAAATAAAACAATTTGAAATGTAAACTTTAAATATGTATTAAAAAAAACAAACTATATATAGATATATAATACCAGTCATGTATTATTAAAACTTGTTTTAAAAAACAATGAGGACTGTCTAATGTTGCATGTTCAATTTTGAGTGTATTTATTCTATGTTATGACGATTTTGGGTAATGTGACGTAAGCAGTGACGTAATTTTTTACAGACAAAAACCGGAAGCGAATCTCCATTATTATTATCATTTCGTTCCATTAGAGTTTTATTCACACCCGCCTGAGCCGGTGATTATCATCATCATCATCATCATCATCATTATTATTATTATTAATAATAAAAAAGTGTACATTGCTTAAAGGTTATCCTCGTTGGATATAGACTCGACATTATCTTATTTTATATAATATATGGCTAATTTCGTGATGCCAGTAAAAGTCAATTGAAATTTACGATCTTATTATCTTATCTAAGTATAAAGATACACGAAAAAAACATCTCGTTCAGCTGAAGCTTTTATGATAGAAGTTAACATGTAATATCGCCCCCCTTTTTAGATGAATACCAATTTAGATGTTTTGAGATGGGGAGATGAGGAGATGATTTGCTAAGGAATTGGTTTTCAAATAAATTGGTAATAAGGATTTTCAAACCACAATTATCGCTAAACCAGTAGAACAGGTTGGGTAATCAGATCTGTACAGTAAAACATCAAGGGCTGGTGGTAGCGTATAGAGCAAGTAAAAGGGGATAGACTCCTCACTATATTTAACACAATGAAACTTGCAAAGGTTAATATTATCTTGAATTTTTTTTGTCCAGTCAAAAAAAAAAGAAACGTAAACGAACTCCTGATGATTTTTAAAAGATTCTGACCATATAACTTTAGGCACCACTTTGCGATCTCGATTCATAAGAACATTTTTATAAAGGTATATTGTAAAGGTATAGAAAATAGTTATTATTCCCTTCAAACTTTAATTTTGTACTCCGGATAACACAAATTTTATTCTTGGATAGTATGTATTTCTTCTTAATTATTCATATTGTAAAAGTATAGTAAAGTTGTCGGGGTGGCCTAAAGTCGGTATCAGCCAGACAGTGAGGGAGTCTATCCCCCTTTCACTAGCGCCAGACCAAGGATTGTTTGGGCGTCTGAGGCGGACAATGTCCATGTGCTACTCATACGCTGAGTGTGTGAGGCCGGAATCGAACCGGAACCTCGAGGTTCCCAGCCGGACACTCTACCGATGAGCTAAGCCGGTGCCTTTAAACATTTCTTATAACCTGGATAACTCTTTGGGATAAATTTTGTTTCCGGGAAAGTATATGTTATTTCTAATTACTTTTGAGTCATAGATAATTAGATTCACTCATTACCTATTTTCTTATGTAAAAACTGGCATATTTGCATATTCCCATTTACATACGTACTGAATAAAACATCATTTGCATATATTTCTACTAAATTTATGCAAAAATGAATAATGCAAATCATTTAACTTATCTTCCCAAATAAAGTCTCCCATCAATTTTTGAAAATTTCATTACCCAAGTCACGAAATCAAAAAGTTGAAGTCTTTTTCCATTTCGGTTTGGATAAGCAATTGGGAAATAAACCTTTTCTGCCCAGAGACCAGGAAACACAAAACACAAAATCTATGAGTATAATATATGTTATTTATTGTTTTTGTTTTTATTTCTTTAGTGACCAGGCAAATGAATGAGGAAATATTAGTATTATCTGCGTTATTCGGACTATTGTCCTCATTTTATTGAAGTCAGTTAGTCTAGCTGTTGGTTAATAACAGCAGCTAACTAAGTACAATGTATTGATAGTGCCGGCTGCATCTCTGCATCCGACTCCGCAACAAATACGTTATTCATCTGAAATCGGTACAGAAGATGCAACGACACACCACTGGGCACAAGGCCCGAAGTTTTATTTTTTGGGAGGAACGGGTACAAAACGGGTCATGCTTCTATATCTTTTAGTTCTGTCTTTAGCTTGTCCCACTCGCCGACCGATCCATACAAAATAAGCACTGTCATCCATCTTCTTACACTACTGCTTCCACCGAAAATCCGCTGTCGCTCTATGCGTGATGCCCTACTTTCAGCTAACTAAGTACAACTAAGCAGTGTCCAAGACAGCTGGTATAAATAGTATTAAGAATGATCCATCCATGAATCTGTGAATTGGGGTGATTCATTCCTTGAGTTCTGATTGGCTGCTTGACTGCTTGATTTGAATGACATTGTGGAGTCTTATATATATTTTGTCATTTTGCAGTAGCCATTCGGTTTGTATTTGAGTTACAACCGTTTGTTGCCTTGTCTTCCCAGTTCGACGGTAATTGGAACTTTAATTATTATCTGTGCAACGTTTCGATCGATGTGACCTCCGGCTTCTTTTTTGTCGGACTCGAACCTTCTGGACTAGGAACCTTCTTGTCGTAATCGGAAGCCATCACGGAACTTTGAACCAAACCCTTTATTCAGTCCACGGGAGTACCTGTTCTCATTCCCCTAACATAGCTGGGGTAGAGTTTAAACGTGTTAATCGTTTTCTATGTTACTGCTTCCTGATCAGATTGATACTGCAGTCCAGAGATAATGTCATTTAGAACTGTCTTAATCTAACTCCTTTATCCATAGCGCTTGTGTTCAAGAATGTGTTACAAAATTGAGTTTTAAGAAACTGATCAATAAACATTAGGCATAAATAGACAAACGTCTTCATCCTAACATAACCCAACAACGTTTAATGAATCCAACAGACCAAACAAACAATAATTGAATCTTCCGTCTTAATATTTTTTACAGTGTCGTACTTTGAATTCTATTTCACGCTACGGTGGATGAATATCCGTCCAGGATGTTGCGATAAATACAAAATAAAAATAAAAAATGAATAAAAGATCCACCCGAATTGATTATGAAAATAATTCTTAAAACCCCCCCCTTCCTGTTACAGTATTTAACGTTGGAGAAATTGGATCCAAAAATAAAAAAATAGAAACAATAAATAAAAGTGGGAAGAAGAAAAAGACACGGATGAGAAAAAAATTCTATGATAAACTGTTGCCTGAGCAGGATTGAACTGCTGTCTAGATGTGACAAAAAACTTTTAACCTAAATGTCCAATTGGACCAATTGAGCGTGAAATTTTGGAAACAAAAATTTGCCTAAAAAAAATATTTTTTTAATTAACCTAGACCATATTGGGTGTATATCTTCCGATTAAGACAAAGTCCGCTTAAATAGAAGTTCCCCCGAGTCCGACGAAAGCCGAGGGCATCGGCCGAAACGTGTTGTACAACAATGAAGCTGAGAACAATTAGTCCAAAATAATCATAAAATCTCAAATGAGGAAAAAAGACAATATTTTTGTCCTCTTTGGCTAGAATTTCAAAAAGCCAAGTTGGCAAATAACAAAAGAAATCAAAAAATGGAGATTTCCCTTCCGGTTTTGTCTGTAACAAAAACTACGCCCACTGCTTATGTCACACTCAAAATGGCATGCAATGTTTAGAAAGTCCTCATTGTTTTTTAAAACGTTTTTTCAAACATACCTGGTTTATCTATCTACATATACTTGTTTTTATTTTAATATATATTAAAGTTAATCAAACAGTTTCCATTTCAATTTCTTTATTTTTTACTCCTTTAATAAATTTATTTAGTTTTTTATCTCCTTAATAAATGTTGAATGATTTAACTTTATCTTATATACAAACTCTCTGAAATTAAATTTTCAAATCCCATCCCAGTCAATATTTATTTTACGTCGCCTGAGGTTTTTAATTGTGCTAGTATTACAATAAAATAAAAGCAAAGTACAACTGCAAGTCACTGTTGCATAATCTGGGTATTGGTGATATTGCAACACCCTAGTAATTCTGCGGGGGGGGGGGCGAGAAGTACAAAGAACCAAATTAGAAAGTTACAGACCGTTGGGGAACTTTGATCCCAGATGTGGGAAACCGCAAATCACGTGAATAACTGAGATCATGCTAGATCATCGGTTCAGCAGAATTGTTAAGTAAGAGAGTACTATTCTTGCCTTGGCTGGAGTCATTCTGCGCGCAATGTGTTAAGTAAGAAATAGGATGTCATGCAAATGAATGAAGAATATTGTTCAATTTTTTGTCTCTTGGCAGAATTTCAACAAGCCAATGTCAAAGAACAAAAGAATCAAATATTAATAAAATAAAGCCAAAAAATAAAACAAAAAAGAAACTGCGTCACGAATCAATTAAAGAATTCTTACCAAACATTTATTCTTAAAGTTTCTACTAACATTCTATTGTTTTGTCTATTAATTGACGCATAAATGGACATTATAAATGACGAACACGTGTGTTAAGAATGCTTGAATACTGTCACACAAGTTGTACATGTAAATAACTAGCAAACTATATGCACCCTCCGGGTGCAATATTTAAGTTTCTAATTTAAAAAATTGTATGTAAATTAGGAAAGTGCTAATGAAACTAAATAAGAATAGCAGAAAAAGAGTTTGAAACGAGAGGGTATACTAAAAGATTTGAAACAGAGGAGTATATAAAAAAATGGAAAACTGAAACTACCCTTCATTCACCCTTCTTTCATTGTTATTTTCTAATTTAAGTATTTAATTATTAAGAGGAAAAAGATAAAATGACAGTTTATTTTATCTTGTTAATTGGATTCATTTAGATTCATGTTGAAGAAATTTTTGCT
>CM042172.1:15990652-16033152 GCA_023376005.1 Doryteuthis pealeii
GTTTCTCAACCGGGGTCCATATGGACCCTCGGGGGACCATATAACATTTTTGGGAACCAGGTAAGTAAAATGTATTTAACTATAAAAATACGATGGGATTTTTAAACAACCAATGACTATGGGGAGGGGTTCACGAGTAAAATATGATTAAAAAGGGGTCAATAGGTAAAAAGCGTCGAGAACCATTGATCTAGATAGAAGGATAGATATAGCAATAGTATAATACTTATAGATCACTTCCGTCCCTCACAATCCTATAACCCCACCACCAGAACCTTTCCTCTCATGAGCGCTCCAATGACTCATCAATTCCGCTGCAGATCCACAAAGTTTGATGCAAATATGTCATAGGAAAGACGTCTTTCTTACTAGATTGGATGGATCAGAGGATAAGAAGGATAGATACATACATAAATTCATAGATAATCAAGATTATATATATATATATATATATATATATATATTCATATAGTCATCCACAGACACCGTGTTTCGACGTATAACGTCTCTTCAGCGTGGCTAGAAATTTGTAAGCTACCTACAGTCGGGATAGAGACCCGATCGATTCAGCAGCAGTCGGACAGCTAAAACACTCAGCTATCGTCAACTACAAAATCCGAAGGGGATTTTAACTGTTTTAATACACACATCTGTATGCATGTAAAGGCCGCCATAGAGTGCTCCATCCCTTTTATAGGAGAGCGTTGCCTTTATGCTTTAGTTGGTGGTCATCAGCGAAATCCCCTCCAAAGTGCTCAACCACCAGGTAGATGGGGAGCATATATATATATATATATAGATATATATATATATATATATATAATGGAAAATTTGACTTACCGGTGAATATGGTCACGATGGTTAGATTATGCAAAATTCTGGAAGGTAAGTTAGCGATATTACAAATACAAAGTGCTCAATACGTTAGTAGCGCAAATTTATTAAATATCACTCGTACCTATATTGTAATTATATATATTGTAATATATATATATATTATATATATATATATATTATATAATGTAGAAAAAGTTATATCCCGACCGCGGTTTCGGCGCTACTGTTGCAACTTCATTTGGGGGACTGAGTGGATATTCAAGGTCAAAGGTGTAAGTTGAAGGTAGGGGTAAGGGTAATAAAAATATAACATTACAGTACACTTCTAGATAAAATCATGAATCGCCCACGAATGTAAAAATAAGTGGAATTTAACTACAACTACAAAGTAGCAGCCCTGTAAGCCCACTAAGATTAAATCTCAGAAATAATTGAAGAAAGTTTTCTAAATCAATCTAGCTATATAGAGTTCAGTAACCAGGAATATCCTCTCAGTCCCCCTGATGAAGGTGTAATAGTAACACCGAAACCGCAGTCGGGATATAACTTTTTCTACAACTATTAATGCTCTATATTTACAATATATTGAGCCCTATAGGATTAACTACTTACGCTATGTTTACATAGTAGTAACCCATCAATGAATATATATATATTATATATATATATATAATATAGAGAGAGAGAGAGAGATAAATAGACATATATGAATAGATACATATGTCGATAGTGAAGAGAAGAGACAGTGATAGATAAATAGATAGATATGGAAGATATATATATATATAATATATATTATATATATATATATATATATATATATATGTGTGTGTGTGTGTGTGTGTATTTGGGCAGCATTCTTTCATTTATACATGTAGAATTAAACAAAAGACACATCTCCTAATCAACAATTTCATTTGTGATCTTTTCGAGTTCTCTCCCCCCCCCCTCTCTCTCTCTCTTCCCCTCTCTCTCTCTCTCTCTCTCTCTCTCTATATATAATATATATATATATATAGATGTGTGCGTGTGTGTGTGTGTGTGTCGCTGTGTGTGTGTGTAGATAAATAAGTAATGAAGAGTTTTAGATAGATACATAGACTGAAAATCAATATATATTTATAGATAAATAACAATATATATATATTTAGATAGATAGAACAGATTTAGATAGATGGATATTCATATCTCCTATGTGTATCTTTTTCTTTTATCCTTTTTTTTCCTTTTGATTCAGTGAATTTAGTCCGGGTTTCTGTAATTCTATTTCTCTCTTCTCTATTCCCGCCAATAATTGAGTCAGCGTCCTCATCCTGAATGTAGCAGGAAACAATTTTACTTGACTTTTCTTTTTTTATTAAGAGAACATCTTTCTTTTTTTTTTTTTGTTTTGCATGTGACATTTCACGACCGAAAATCTTGGGAGCATTTTTCGGATTCAGAACACCAAATTGTTGCCAAAATTAAATTCTGAATTCAATTTGAAATTATTTACTGAGCTAAAACCACGGAAAGGTTACCGCACCCCCCTTTTTTTTACGCGAAACGTTTTTTATTTTTTTATTTCTCTAACAAAAGTATTTTACTGATCATTAAATTTGTGTGGGCGTCAAGATTTAGTTACTGCAGTCAGTTCTTCGATGGAATTGTTGAAACGACAATTGAATACTATATAAACATATATATATATATATATATATATATATATATATATATATATATATATATATACAGACACACACAGACATATATATATATATATATATATATATATGTGAAGAAAGGAAGTGAATCCGACGGTATGTAATATATCAAGGAAAATGAAAAAACACAGGTTTAAATGGGTTAAGTGGTGAGTTTATTGGACGACGCTGCAGTGTTTCGATATATTAATTAGATCATCTTCAGGGCATAAGATAAGAATTTATTTATTACAGAATAATGAGAAAAGTGAGTGATAATCCGTCATTCAGTCTGTTTAAAAAATTTTTGAAGTTTGAAAAAGGAGACGGTTTTGAAATATGACATCAAATATTCTATTTTATGGCGTGAGTATGTGGCGCTGTAAGTGTGTGTATTGAAAGGTAACATTGTGCATTTTTTTAGGTATGTGGTTGTGTGTGTGTGTGTATAGATATACTTCAAAACCGTCTCCTTTTTCAAACTTCGAAGTATATATATATATATATATATATATATATATATATATAGATGTATATACATATTCTTCTTTTTCTTCAATTCTTCCTTTTTCCCCCCTCCTTTGTTCCAACGCCCTGTCGTCGGGACTAATAATACTCTGAGTGTATCCCCCTCAAGAGAGGTGAGACACTCCTCCCCCCCAAAAAAAAACCGATCGACTTATACAAAGAGCATGTACGCAATCAATCATTTCCGAGCCAAGAACAAAAAGAATCGCCCCATTGAACCACATCAAATCATAAATGAATGATTTCTTGTCTAAAAATCAAAGAGAATGAGAAATTAATGTTTTATGGGCCAAAAGTCAAAGGTCGACCTATACATGAGTCATGATATACATAAATGGTTTTTAGTCCGAAAATCAAACGTCGACTCATAAATGAATGTCAAAGGTCAACTGAAAAACCCGAAACATATGATAAACGAATGACTTTGGCTAAAATTCAAAACCCTTCAGAGTATTGATGGACTTGGTTCGTTGGGTTTTACGGCATGTCAATCCTTGTTGGGTTATTTTATGCCAAATACGTTTTGTTTTATTCATTCTTAATGGCTATTGTTGATTGGATGGTTGGATTTTACGGCATGTCAACCCTTGTTGGGTCATTTTATGCCAAAGACATTTTGTTTTATTCATTCTTGATGGGTATTGTTGATTGGGTGGTTTTTATGGCATGTCAACCCTTGTTGGTTATTTTATGCCAAAGACATTTTGTTTTATTCATTCTTAATGGGTATTGTTGATTGGATGGTTGGATTTTATGGCATGTCAACCTTGTTGGGTTATTTTATGCCAAAGACGTTTTGTTTTATTCATTCTTGATGGGTATTGTTTATTGGAGGGTTGGATTTTATGGCATGTCAACCTTTGTTGGTCATTTTATGCCAAAGACATTTTGTTTTATTCATTCTTGATGGGTATGTTGATTGGAGGGTTGGATTTTATGGCATGTCAACCCTTGTTGGGTTATTTTATGCAAAACGTTTTGTTTTATTCATTCTTGATGGCATGTCAGCCCTTGTTGGGTTATTTTATGCCAAGACGTTTTGTTTTATTCATTCCTTGATGGGTATTCAATTTTTAAAACTCCAAACCCTAACAAATACTATCACTCCGGGTCAGAGTGTACATGGGATCAATGGTTACAAAAAGGGTGCTCCACATTTCCCCGAATACCTGAAGTGGAACCTCACTATCAGGTTGAATTTAACGCCATATCCAGAATATGACGACCCTCAACCACGGCTTTTTTGTACACATATGATTAAAATACTGGTGCTTGTCAAAAGGGCAACAGGGTTGGGACAATCATATAGATGCTAGGGCTTGACGTAACCAGCCGGTTGATCGGAGGAGGCCTCTCTAACCTCCAGTCTAGCCTAAGTAAGAGCCAAAATAGAGTGTTCCATGCCATGGATTGATCTGCCACCAGGCTTTCATCCTTAAGCAGAGAGCCGCTGTGAGTGGTTTAATGTAGGCAAAGAGTTAACAAGGAAAACCGATTATGCTGATCTCTAGCTCCCAAAACTATTATTATTATTATTATTATTTGCTCCTTTTGAGTTTTCACATTAGTGTTAGCTGATGGTCTTTCACTGGAGTCTGAGTGACAGCAAGTCTCCTCAGGTCTAGGACTCTTCTGAGTATTCTGGCAGATTGCAGAATTGCAGTGTTCTGAATGGTTTCAATCCTTCCTCTGATACCAAACTTTCCAAACCCTTTTCTAATCCTTTTGGGACTGTTCCAAGTGCACCAACTACAATTGGTATAACTTTCACTTTCATATTCCATAGCTTTTTCAGTTCTCTGGCAAGGTCCAGATATTTGTCAATTTTTTCATTTTCCTTTAACTTCACCCTGTGATCCGCTGGCACTGCAAAATCACCAGTTGACAAGTTCTTTCTTTTTGTTAATCAACACTAGTCTGGTCTTCTTGCTGGGATAAGGTGATCCGTTTTAATTTCAAAGTCCCAGAGAATTTTGTGCGTTTCGTTCTCAAGAACAGATTCTGGTTTATGCATATACCATTTTGTTGTGTGGTCAAAATTTAATTTCTTGCATAATTCCCAGTGGATCACCTTCCCAACCCAGTCGTGTCTAGTTTTGTATTCTCGTTGTGCTAGTTTGCTACATTCGCAGAGTATATGGTTAACAGTCTCATCTCTATTACCGCAAAGTCTACATTTACTATTTTGTTGGGTCTTATCAATTTTCGCTTTGATGTAGTTTGTCCTTATGGCATTATTTTGTGCAGCAATTATAAAAGGTTTCCCTTTCTTAACCATGTCCAAGTCTTTCATGTGCAACCTCATCTATTTGTCGTTTGAAATATAATTGTTTTTCCCCATTTTTGTTTTCTAGTCTTTTCGTTTTTTCTGTTGGTCCATCTGCCGTTTCTACTATTGTTGGTCGCATAAGTAATTTGTCTTTGCTCTTTCCTTGTGTAATCTTCAAGTTGTTGGATTGTGGTTTCTACGCATTCCTCTATGTAAACCTCTCCCCCTTCCTTTCTTGACACATACAATCTATCTCTATCATCTCTAGGGTGGAGAGCCTTGTGCATGGTCATTAATTTTCTCGTCCTTTGGTCTATCTGTCGGAGTTCTTCTTTTGTCCATTTAAGAATAGTATCTTATAATGGGGACAGCCCAGGTATTAATTCCTTTGATCAGATTTAAGTTTCGTTTCTAGAAGTTTTCTAGTTCTCCTGAGATATTCTTTTTTAACTTTTCCTTTCATTTCTGCTTGCATGATATTGTCCGCTTCTAAAATCCTAAGTATTTGTAGCTTTCATTTTCATCAAGAGATTTTATAGTTTCCTGATTTGGTAGTTGTATTCCATTTAATAGTTTTCTTTCACCCCTTTTTATTACAAGCATAGCACATTTTTCGATTCCAAATTCCATCCCTATATCCTGGCTATATATTCTAATAGTTTGTACTAGGCTCTCCAAATTCTTTTTCATTTTTGCAAAAATTTAATGTCATCCATGTACATAAGGTGGTTGATCTTTTCTGTGAATTGCTAAATTTGTATCCCCGGTACATTTTTTCAGTATATTGGTTTAGCGGCATCATATTTATATTATTATTATTATTATTATATTATATTATTATATTATTATTATTATTATTCTAGTACAAAATAAAAAGACACCATCCGGGGATGTAAAAATAGATTTTAAACATATTGCCAGAGGGTGGAGTAAAAAAATTCTAAGTAAGTAAATTATCAAATTCATTAAACGATTAAAAAATAAAACAATTTGAAATGTAAACTTTAAATATGTATTAAAATAAAACAAACTATATATAGATATATAATACCAGTCATGTATTTATTAAAACTTGTTTTAAAAAACAATGAGGACTGTCTAATGTTGCATGTTCAAATTTTGAGTGTATTTATTCTATGTTATGACGATTTTGGGTAATGTGACGTAAGCAGTGACGTAATTTTTGTTACAGACAAAAACCGGAAGCGAATCTCCATTATTATTATCATTTCGTTCCATTAGAGTTTTATTCACACCCGCCTGAGCCGGTGATTATCATCATCATCTCATCATCATTATTATTATTATTATTATTAATAATAAAAAGTGTACATTGCTTAAAGGTTATCCTCGTTGGATATAGACTCGACATTATCTTATTTATATAATATATGGCTAATTTCGTGGATGCCAGTAAAAGTCAATTGAAATTTACGATCTTATTATCTTATCTAAGTATAAAGATACACGTAAAAAAAACATCCTCGTTCAGCTGAAGCTTTTATGATAGAAGTTAACATGTAATATCGCCCCCTTTTTATGATGAATACACAATTTAGATGTTTTGAGATGGGAGATGAGGAGATGATGCTTGGCTAAGGAATTGGTTTTCAAATAAATTGGTAATAAGGATTTTCAAACCACAATTATCGCTAACCCAGTAGAACAGGTTGGGTAATCAGATCTGTACAGTAAAACATCAAGGAGCTGGTGGTAGGCGTATAGAGCAAGTAAAAGGGGGATAGACTCCCTCACTATATTTAACACAATGAAACTTGCATAAAGGTTAATATTATTTTGAAATTTTTTTGTCCATTCAAAAAAAAAAGAAACGTTTAAACGAACTCCTGATGATTTTTAAAAGATTCTGACCATATGACTTTAGGCACCACTTTTGCGATCTCGATTCATAAGAACATGTTTTTATAAAGGTATATTGTAAAGGTATAGAAAATAGTTATTATTCCCTTCAAACTTTAATTTTGTACTCCGGATAACACAAATTTTATTCTTGGATAGTATGTATTTCTTCTTAATTATTCATATTGTAAAAGTATAGTAAAGTCGTCGGGGTGGCCTAAAGTCGGTATCAGCCAGACAGTGAGGGAGTCTATCCCCCTTTCACTAGCGCCAGACCAAGGAGATTGTTTGGGCGTCTGAGGCGGACATGTCCATGTGCTACTCATACGCTGAGTGTGTGAGGGCCGGAATCGAACCCGGAACCTCGAGGTTCCCAGCCGGACACTCTACCGAGTGAGCTAAGCCGGTGCCTTTAAACATTTCTTTAGTAACCTGGATAACTCTTTGTGGGATAAATTTTGTTTCCGGGATAGTATATGTTATTTCCTAATTACTTTTGAGTCATAGATAATTAGATTCACTCATTACCCTATTTTCTATGTAAAAACTGGCATATTTGCATATTCCCATTTACATACGTACTGAATAAAACATCATTTGCATATATTTCTACTAAATTTATGCAAAAATGAATAATGCAAATCACTTTAACTTATCTGTCCACAAATAATGTCTCCCATCAATTTTTGAAAATTTCATTACCCAAGTCACGAAATCAAAAGTTGAAGGTCTTTTTCCATTTTCAGTTTGGAGTAAGCAATTGGGAAAGAAACCTTTTTTGTCCAGAGACCAGGAAACACAAAACACAAAATCTATGGAGTATAATATGTGTTCATTTATTGTTTTGTTTTTATTTTCTTTAGTGACCAGTGCAAATGAATGAGGAAATATTAGTATTATCTGCGTTATTCGGACTATTGTCCTCATCTTTATTGAAGTCAGTCTACTGTTGGTTTTAATAACAGCAGCTAACTAAGTACAATGTATTTGATATGTGCCGGCTGCATCTCTGCATCCGACTCCACAACAAATACGTTTATTCATCTGAAATTGGCACAGAAAATGCAACTGGACACACACCTGGGCACAAGGCCCGAAGTTTTATTTTTTTGGGAGGAACGGGGTACAAAACTGGTCATGCTTCTATATCTTTTAGTTCTGTCTTAGCTAGTCCCACTCACCGACCGATCCATACAAAAATAAGCACTGTCATCCATCTTCTTACACTACTGCTTCCACCGAAAATCCGCTGTCGCTCTATGCGTGATGCCCTACTTTCAGCTAACTAAGTATAAACTCAAGCAGTGTCCAAGACAGCTGGTATAAATAGTATTCAAGAATGATCCATCCATGAATCTGGGTGATTTGGGTGATTCCATTCCTTAAGTTCTGATTGGCTGCTTGACTGCTTGATTTGAATGACATTGTGGAGTCTTATATATATTTTGTCATTTTGCAGTGGACTTTGTAGCATTCGGGTTTGTATTTGAGTTACAACCGTTTGTTGCCTTGTCTTCCCAGTTCGACGGTAATTGGAACTTTAATTATTATCTGTGCAACGTTTCGGCCGATGTGACCTCCGGCCTTCTTTCTTGTCGGACTCGGGAACCTTCTCGGACTAGGGAACCTTCTTGTCGTAATCGGGAGCCATCACGGAACTTTGAACCAAACCCTTTATTCAGTCCACGGGAGTATCCTGTTCTCATTCCCCTAACCATAGCTGGGGTAGAGGTGTTAAACTGTGTTAATCATTATTCTATGTTACTGCTTCCCCTGATTAGGATTGATCCTGCAGTCTAGAGATAACTGTCATTTAGAACAGTCTTAATCTAACTCCTTTATCCACTAGGCTATCTGTTCAAGAATGTGTTTAAAAATTGAGTTTTAAGAAACTGATCAATACACATTAGGCATAAATAGAACAAAACATCTTCATCCTAACATAACCCAACAACGTTTAGCATGCCGTTAAATCCAACAGACCAAACCAAACTAAAATAATTGAATCTTCCGTCTTAATATTTTTTACAGTGTCGTACTTTTAATTCTTATTTCACGCTACGGTGGATAAATATCCGTCCCAGGATGTTGCGATAAAATACAAAAATAAAAAATAAAAAATGAATAAAAGATCCACACCAAATTGATTATGAAAATAATTCGTTACCCCCCCCTTCCTGTTAAGTAATTTAACGGTTGAAGAGAAATCGATCCAAAAAATAAAGTTATTAAATGACGCGATTAGAAAACAATAAATAATAAAGGGGGGGAAGAAAGAAAGAATCAACTGGATGAGAAAAAAATATTCTATGTTACTGTTGCCCCTGACCAGGATTGAACCTGCTGTCTAGATGTGACTGTCACTTAGAACTGTTTTAACCTAACTCCCTTATCCACTAGGATATGTGTCCAATTGGACAATTGAGCGTGAATTTTGGGATCTTATAAACCTAATGTCTTGTTTTTGCCTAGAATATCTACCTATTCACTTATGTATGATATTTTTTTTAGCTAGACTCATATTGGGTGTTATTCTTCCCGATTACGACCAGAAGGTTCCCGAGTTCAAAAAGAATATTCCCGAGTCAGACAAAAAATACCTGAAGAAGGCCGGAGGGCACATCGGCCGAAACGTTGTACAGATAACAATGAAGATGGGACAATAGTCCAATAACGCAGATAATACTAATCATCAAGCCTCATCTCAAACATTCAGAGAAATGAGGAAATATTGTTTTCAATTTTTTTGTCTCTTTGGCAGAATTTCAAAAAGCCAAGTTGGCAAATAACAAAAGAAATCAAATCTATTAATAATGGAGATTCGCTTCCGGTTTTTGTCTGTAACAAAAACTACGCCACTGCTTATGTCACACTCAAAATTTGAGCATGCAATGTTAGACAGTCCTCATTGTTTTTTTAAACAAGTTTTAATAAATACATACCTGGTATTATCTATCTACATATACTTTGTTTTATTTTAATATATATTTAAAGTTATCAGAACTAAGTTTCTATTTCAATTTATTTTATTTTTTACTCCTTTAATAAATTTGTTGATTTAACTTTACTTGTGATACAAAACTCTCTGATATTAAATTTTCAAATCCCATCCCCTCAGTCAATATTTATTTTACGTCGCCCAGAGAGCGTTTTTTGATTTTGCTAGTATTAATAAAATAAAGCAAAACAACTGCAGTCAACTTGTTGCATAATCCATGGGTAGCGTGGATTATTGGCAACACCCTGTAAATTCTGCGGGGGGAGGGGGCGAGAATACAAAGAACCCAAATGGAAAGTTACAGACCGTTGGGGAACTTTGATCCCAGATGTGGGGAAAACCGCAAATCACGTGAAATCACGTGAGATCTTGTCAGATCATCGGTTGCAGCCAGAATGTTAAGTAAGAGAGACGTCTCTTGCCGTGGCTGGAGTCATCTTCGCGCGCAATGTGTTAGTAAGAAAAGTAGGATTTGTCCAGTGCAAATGAATGAGGAAATATTGTTTTCAATTTTTTTGGTCTCTTTGGCAGAATTTCAAAAAGCCAAGTTGTTCAAAGAACAAAAGAAATCAAATATTAATAAAATAAAGCAAAAAAAAAACAAAAAAAAACTGCAGTCAACTGAAGTTAACTAAAGAATTCTACTAAACATTTATTCTTAAAGTTCTACTAACATTCTTATTTTTGTCTATAATTGACGCCATAAATGACATCTATAAATGACGACACGTGTGTTAAGAAGTGCTTGAATACTTCACAACAAGTTGTACATTATAATAACTAGCAAATATATGCACCCTCCGGGTGCAAGTATTTAAGTTTTAATGTAATAAAATATTGTATTAAATTAGAAAGGCTAATGAAACTAAATAAGAATACAGATAAAAAGATTTGAAACAGAGGGAGTATAATAAAAGATTTGAAACAGAGGGAGTATAATAAAAAATGGAACAACTGAAACTTACTCTTCCATCACTCTCGTCTTTCATTGTTATTTTTTCTAATTTAAGTATTTAGTTATAAGAGGAAGTAAAGAATAAAATGACAGTTATTTTATCTTGTTAATGGATTTCATTTAAGATTCATTGAAGAGATTTTTGCCTATATTCATTAAAATAAAACCAAACAGTTAGAAATCAATAATACTAAGCACATATTTATTAAATTTGATTTTTTAATATTAATATGCAAATTAGCCTTCCCGTTCACACTGTAAACCGCTATTTTGTTGTATATATAAATATAATTGCATGTTGTCAGTATGTAGACATAGTTAACAGTATTAATAATGTAAGACAATTTTATTAATAATTGAGGTTTAGATAAAAAATAAAATCATGGAGAATGTGATGTCAATAACTAAGAGAATTGTGACTTGAGTAGGAATATAGTTTCGGTTACAGACAGAAAAACACACAATCTCCATTATAATAAGATAACACTTATTCAAAGTCTCTGAACTCTCATCATTATCATGTCGCGCAATTAGCACGGATATCCATGACCATCTATCACCAACCATCTCTATCATTCATTGTCCTAGGGAGGTCCTCGGCGAAGTATCCAGTATCCACGCAGAGTTGATCAATGTAGGTCCTTACTGGGCGGTTCACATTAGCATGTCCATGTGCTGGCTTCCACAGAAGAACGTCACTTATGAGTTCGTCCTTGCTCCTCCAGCAGTGTCCAGCATGCCTTGTCCGTCTCACTTGGATAGTTTATCAGATAGGGGGCAGGTGACCATACAGCTGCTTCCTTGTGGGGTGTAGTTTCCACGACTTGTTCCAGACCGTACGCAGCATTCTTGTGCAGCTCCCATCTAGCTTATTCTCAAGGCGTCTCGTTGGGGTCCAAGTGGTACAGCCATACAGCAGCACTGATATAACCACAGCCTGGAAAAATTGTCGCTTTAACTTGTCAGTGAGATCGGAAAAAACCTTACCAATGTTTACTTAAGAGCTATTGCTAAATGGTTCGATAAGTAAAAAGTATAATAATCTTGAGTTAACTATATCTCTCATTTTTTTCTTCTTTCCTTCTTTTAATCTTTTCAGCGCCACACCTACCATCAGCTCCTTACTTTACCGCACAGATCCCTGTGCTACTCATACGCTGAGTTGGCGGGGACCGGTATCGAACTAGGAACTTTGTGGTTTCTAGCCGAACGCTTTACCGACTGAGCTAACCCGGACCCATAGGAAATTAGCGCAAAGTGAACGCAAACTGCTTCGTTTATGATTCGAACTCATGTCGTCGTTTCCATTTCCTCATTACGGACTTGTACCTAATGGTCTTATACATCACACGCCTGAGATACATGCCATCTTGAGTCGATGGCCTTTATCGAGATGTTGGGGTCATGGTTAATGATTTTCTGAATATATCGTACAAACGCATTCATTCGTATGATGTCTGACTTTTTAGATTCTTTATTTTCTGGAGGTCAGAGATAAAAAGTTCATGTCAGTGGCCTCCAGCTCGTTCCTGATCACGAGCATGAAGAATTTCGCTATCTTCGAGACGTTGTCATTTCACTCTTTTTCTCAATTCAATTTCTCTCTCTCTCTCTCTCTCTCTCTTTCTCTCTCTCTTCCTCTCCATTTTCTCTTCGCACTCTCTCTTCACATTCTCTCCACTCATTCTCAATATCTCTCCATTCTCTCTCCCTCTGTCTCTCCATTCCCTATCTCTCCATTCTCTCTCTCTCTTCATTCCTTATCTCACCATTCTCTCCCACACCATCCTCTCTCCATTCCCTATCTAAATTCTCTCACCCTCTCTCTCCACTCTCTCTCTCTCCATTCCCTATCTCACAACGTTTTCTCTTTTCTCTCCATCCATTCTCTGTCTCTCACTATGTCTTTCCATTCTCTCTCTCTCTCTCTCTCTCACACACACAACATTCCATCTACTCACTCTCTCTTTCTTCATTTTCTCTCTCAATTATTCCTCAACTCTCTCTCTACCTCTCTATTCTGTCGCTGTATTTCCATTCTCTTTCTCCATTCTCTCTCACCACTCTCTCTCTCTCTCCCTCTCTGTCTCTCTGTCACTCTCTCTCTCTCTCTATATATATATATATATATATCTTCATTTTCTCTGCATTCTCTATCCCAATTGTCTCCATTCTCTCTCTCCCTCCATTCTCTCCCCCATCTCTCTCTCTTTCTCTCTCTCTCTCTCTCTCTCGCTCCATTCTCTCCATTTTTCTCTTGCCACTCTCGCTGCCCCTACCTCTGCCCCTGACCCCCATCTCTCTCGTTCATTCATAAAACTGCCCCCCCCCTTTTTAACGAATCTCTCAAGTTCAATTCGAATTCCTTGTTTTGGATTCCATTATTGATAACATGTCTTGGAGAACCTAGATAAGCAGACAGTTCGTTAGTGAGTTCCATTCTCACTGGGTGTGCCATAACTCTAATTTGTGTGTATGTGTGTGTTTATATGATTGCGTTAATTGCTGTTCAGAGTTCTCAATCAGAACAACCAGCATCGGGATACTCGTCTAAGTAAACGAGAAAATAATATTTCTTCTGTGTTTCTCATCATCCTCTGTTATTAATAAAACTGATGGGATTTTTCTTTCTCTTTTCTTTTTGCTTTCCCGCCATTTTGAGTAAACAGTTCTGTTTTATTCGAGTTAATTCATCTTTATTCTTTTTAGGAAAAAAAAAAACCCTGAATGCCGCCATTTTGACAAGAAGCAATGGCGCAGCAAATATAATGACTGTACGATGTTTTCTCTGTGGAATTAAAAGGTCAATGCAACAATGAAGAAAATGGGAAGAAAACAGAAAAACAAAGAAACAAAACAGAGTATGACTCAAATTAGTATCCAAGTTGATGGATTATGTCACAGGTAGTTTGGTCTAATGTTTACTGCTATTACCAGACTATGGAAGATGCTGGGTTTCTTTTAAAGAAAGGAAGAAAGAAATCAAAGATGAGGATGGGTAAAGATGAAGACGTAAATAGAGAAGAAAGAAAACTAGGTAGCAGAAATTAGAAGAAATAAAGAAGAGAAACGTGAAGAGGGTGATAAAATGAATGAGAGAAAATAAAAGAGAAACAGAGAAGGAGATAAAGAAAAAGAAGAAAGGGGTTAAAGAAAGAAGAAGAAAATGAAAAATTCGAAACCAGTAAAGGGAAAGACAAGACTGCAAAGAAGAAAAACAAGGAAGGGAAATGAGAAGAGGAAAAAGAATGAAGAAAAAAGCGAGTCAAAGATGGAGATTGGGAAAATCATAAAGAGGTTAAAGAAGAAAATAAAAAAAGAGAGGCTGAAATTCTAACATAATGAAGAAGAAAGATAGAACAATCTGATAGAAAGTAGATAAAATAAGCTTGTATGAAAATAAAGAAAATAAAAAGTGTGTGATTCAAATTAGTATCCAAGTTCATGGATTATGTTACAGGTAGCATTTTCTAATGTTTACTGCTATTACCAGACTATGGAAGATGCTGGGTTTCTTTTAAAGAAAGGACGAAAGAAAGTAAAGGATAAAGAGATGTGGAAGAGTAACGATGAAGATGTAAACAGAAGAGAAAGATAATGAAAAAACAGAAATAAGAAGAAATCCAAATATGAAGAAAATAAGAGGAAGAAAATGAATAAAATAAAAGCAATAAGAAGCAGAGAAGAAAGATGAAGAAAAATAAGAAAGAGGTTAAAGAAGAAGAAAATGAAAAACTAGAAATAAGAAAAGAGAAAGGTAAGAATACAAAGAAGACAAAGAAAGAAGGGAAACGAGAAGATGAAAAAGAATGAGAGAAAAGCAAAAGGAAACAGAGAAGGAGATGAAGAAATAGGAAAGAGGTTCAAGAAGAAGAAAATGAAAACTAAACGCTAAGATTTTAACATAATAATAATGAAGAAGAAGATAGAAGAATCCGATAGAAAGTAGGGAAAATAAACTTGTATAAAAATAAAGAAAAGAAAAAGTGTGTGATTTAATTTAGTATTTAAAGTTGATGGATTAGATCACAGGTAGTTCTAATATTTTTACTGTTATTATTTGACTATGGAAAATGTTGTGTTTCTTTTATAGAAAGGAATAAAGAAAAATAAGGATAAATAAAGAATGAGGAAGATTAACAATAAAGACGTAGACAAAAGAGAAAGATAGTGAGGAAACAGAAATAAGAAGAAATCAGAATATGAAGAAAATGATCATGAAGAAAATGAAAAATTCGAAACCCGTAAAGAGAAAGTCAAGACTGCAAAGAAGGAAAACAAAGAAGGGAAATGAGAAGAGGAAAAAGGATGAAGAAAAAAGCGACTCAAAGATGGAGCTTGAGAAAATCATAAAGAAAATTAAAACGAAAGGCTGAAATTTTAGCATAATAATCAAGAAGCAAAAAATAATCAACTAGAAAGTAAAGAAAAAAAGCTAATATAAAAAATGAAAGAAAAAGAAAAACTGTGATAAAATAAGAAATAGATTAAAACAGAAAAAGATGAAGAAGAAAGGTTGAAGGACAAACAATAATAAAGAAGAAGGAACGAACAATTCAATAGAAAGTAGAGACACTAAGATGATGTAAAGAAAAAAGAAAGAAAAAACAGTGTGGGACTCAAATTAGTATCCAAGTTGATGGATTATGTCACAGAGGTAGCATTTTCTAATGTTTATTGCTATTACCTGACTATGGTAGTGGTTGTGTTTCTTTTAATGATACATGTACTCATTCGGATGTGGAACATTGCTATTGAGAGAAATGATGACTATGTAGAAAAGTAGGGATGTGATCCATAGAGGACTAGCTTCATTTTGATGCATGAATATGTTCCTGTGTTGGTAATTATACCTGTCCTGAACAAAATGGTATTACATTTTGAATAACCTATGTGGAGAGTAGGGATGTGATCCACAGTGGACCAGCTTCATTTTGATGTATGGTACATGTTCCTGTGTTGGTAATTATACCTGTCCTAAACAAAATGGGCATTACTTTTTGACCCACTCTCGTACATGCTCTCATTCGAAGGTGGAACGTTTACTATTCAGAGAAACGGTTACTTACTATGTGAAGAAGAAACTGACTCATACTAACCGCAATAATAAAAAGATTTAAATTCTTGAAGTTTTTATACATCAGATTTATACAACCCACCATTAAACAGAATTAATTTGAAACCGGCGACAATATTCGAAAATAACTTCTAAATAGATTAAAACATTTTTTGTTCTAAAATCACGGTTTGCCTAGGCTCTTAGATATATTAAAAAAATAATACCCCTCTTTATTCAGATTCACCGTTAAGCGACAAAGCAAAACAATGTTTAGATAAATAATAAACAGCCGTTGAATGATCGTTCAGAAAAGAACTAAAAATATTTTGTTTATCAATAAAAACTTATTGGACAACTCATTACGCCTTTCAAAACAATGATAGCAATAAAAATCGGTAGAAAATGTTTAAATTAAGATAGAAAAAAACATACACCAAAAGCATAAGATTCATTATATTTAATCCATATAATAATAATAAATATAAATAATATAATATAATTTATATAATCCAACAGCGAAATATACATCATTCTATGGGCCACAAAACACAAATAACACCGACACAGGTGGAATCGGTGGAGTCATTCGTCATGAGCGCACAGCAGCGCGCACGTTAAGGATCGCCCTGGTACATAAGCTTTCAGCAGTCTGACACAGCAATTTGTCATGCCATCCCGGCGTATGCTGAACACTTACACGGCACACGTACAAGGTAAGGCAGAGTGCACAGATACGAAAAGATGCATTGCACGTACAGCGATGCAACAACCGAGAATACCATATAGCGATTAACTTTTCAAAAATAAAAATTCATTTAACTAAAATGGCAAGTGCAATGACGACATACTGACTCTAGTTCCAGAGTGTTTCCTCTGAAAATACAGATTTTATCTCGAATTATTAAGAAATAAATCACAGGAATATAGACAACAGAGAGCACCAATTGTTGATCCGACCGAATAAATTTTTTTCTTTTACACCCTGGCATATATGAACTAGTCGGCTTGCATAATCCACAGCCTGCAAACACAATATAATACAGGAACGAATGGCTTCAAAGCAAATTAAAAAAAAAGCCTATTTATATATTGATATGGATAGATATATATAGTAGGACTTATTATACTATATACCTAATATAGATAGTATAGGCGTGTCGCGAATAATGTAACTGTAATGGAAAGGGCATGAAAGGAACACAAGGTTTAATTTAGCCATAGACGAATCCGTGTAACGTTAATTATCTGTAACCTGTAGTACAATGATATAGTGATATGTGTAGAAGTGTGTGGTATTGTGTACTGGGATATGACGTAATACTATAGAATGTGTGTAATATTATACGTATTGCTTGGCAGTGTTGTGTGTGGTATGTTATATGTCACGCAACCTCGGTAAACTCCCGCAGTTAACTGTAATTAATCAAGATCTCAATAAACTCAAGTAGGTTATTTCTGTACACACTATAATACTATATTATATATATATATATATATATATATGAGTGTGTGTGGTGTTGTGTGTGTAGTAAATAATTAACTGTAATGAAAGGCATGAAAGAACCAGGTTTATTAGCTGAACTTTCTCGATCAATTCGAACAAGAATGAGATGTAGTATTTTGGATAGAGATGTGTCAGGTTGGCATATGAGGTAGCTTGATGTGTAATGGCAAGACCAATATGAAATGCTTGTTGTTTCCTTGTCGAAAGCGAAGTTCTAAATTCTCTGGCAGCATCTCAATATTTCGCGCTATGTCAGGCCGTCATGAAACGGAACTTCATTCAAACTTGAACAGGTTAATGAAAACCGGGGGCGGCACGAAGAGACGAGCGGAAAAGGATGCAAGGATGTAAGGATGAAAAAAAAAGAATGTACGGCATGGGATGTGAGGGAAAAATAGTCATTGGTAAGGAGATGAGGAAAAACAGTGTACGGGCAGGGATGCTGAGAAAGTGTGTAGGTAAGGAGATGAAGACAGAGTGTGTAAAGGAATCTTGTATAGGATGCAAGGAGGGTGAGTATGGAGCGTAGAGGAATCTTTATATATGGATGATAGGGGGGAGGGTGAGAGAGAGGAGACTACGGGGGGGGGCGGAGATCCTTGGTATTTGTAAGTCTTATGAAATAGGCTAGAGCAAAACGGATTACTATGAAGTGCTCTAGTCTACTCCTCAGTGGTTGTTTTGTTGGGATTAAATCGAACTTAACGGACCATAACTCTCCACCACCGCGTATGCCGTCACCCCCGCCGAAAGAATAAAATAAGAATTGCTTACCCAAAATCGATGGAAATGTAAGTCCAGAGATTTAGATGAACATTTCAGTGTTCAATTATATTAATGAATAAAAGATAAGATTGAGATCCCGCAGTTATTTTATTTGTAAAAACCAGTTTTTACGTTAATTTCTTTATATTTCAAGGTCAGTTAAACATATTGGGAGAGCTGGCGACGACGTATTGTATGCGTTTTGTGGTTGACCCGAAGTTTCAGCATTTTAGCAATTGGAGTGTTAAGGGTGAGTAGCAATATGTTCTAGATGCAGAGGTTGATGAGGTAATCTATACCGGCACCGGAGTGTGGAGACTAAGACAACAAATGGCGATTAACCGTTTCTGACTAATCACCCTACACTGTGAAGAAAAATTGGGAATGTGATCAGCACAGAAGGACCAGCTATCATTTTCCCCATGCGTATGATAACATAGTTCCTGTGGTGGGTAATTATAGCCGTGTCCTAAACAAATGGCATAGACAAGAGGTTTTTTCAACTACAACACCTCGTTTTAGTGTTGTGTATATGTATCTATTCCTTGGGTGTTTTAAAAAAGAACTGCGACTACTCACGATCTAGTTCACGATCTACAAGTACTCGGTTCAGAGAAATCACAAACGACGGACAAAGGGAAACGTATGAGTATTTCAATTAATTAATTACTAAACCGCAAGGTAATTTTTTTCCCTTCCTTCTGTTCTTGCTTCTAATGGAATCCTTTTTCTTTTTCCTTGTTTGTCTAGTTACAGCGGGATGATCGAGCCNAACTCACGATTAAATTTAAAAAATAGGTTCGCACTTCAAATTTTAAGCGCACATATTCCTCGGCCAAATATTGTCGGCTGAAAAAAATAGCCATATCACAAACATCGTCTGTTTGTTTACGTTCGTAAGTTCGTGTAGAGGTCACTTAAGAGGAATATAAAATACTACTACTTAACAAAGCGAAGAAAATTCTGCTAAGTCCGTTGGTGTGGAGGTAAGACACTTGCCTGCTAATTTGACAGACAGGTTTCGAATCACACACGGGGCGGTCTTCGTATCTATAGCTCTGCTGATGAGGGCTAATAGGCCGAAATGTACATACAGAGATTGATTTTTCTCGATTTGTTTAGCCTTACATTTAAATAGTTTAATCCCGCCTATTAATTATTAATGAATTAAATTTCAAAAAAATAGGTTCGACTTCATTTAAGCACATATTCTCCCAAATATTGTCGGCTGAAAAATAGCCATATCACAAACATCGTCTGTTTGTTTACGTTTCGTAAGTTCGTGTAGAGTCACTTAAGAGAATATAAAAACTACTACTTAACAAAGCGAAGAAAATTCTGCTAAGTCCGTTTGGTGTGGAGGTAAGACACTTGCCTGCTAATTTGACAGACAGGTTTTCGAATCACACACGGGGTCTTCGTATCTATAGCTCTGCTGATGAGGCCTAATAGGCCGAAATGTACATACAGAGATTGATTTTTCTCGATTTGTTTAGCCTTACATTTAAATAGTTAATCCCGCCTATTAATTATTAATGAATTAAATTTCAAAAAATAGGTTCGACTTCATTTAAGCACATATTCTCCCAAATATTGTCGGCTGAAAATAGCCATATCACAAACATCGTCTGTTTGTTAAACGTTTCGTAAGTTCGTGTAGAGGTCACTTAAGAAGGAATATAAAATACTACTACTTAACAAAGCGAAGAAAATTCTGCTAAGTCCGTTTGGTGTGGAGGTAAGACACTTGCCTGCTAATTTGACAGACAGGTTTCGAATCACACACGGGCGGTCTTCGTATCTATAGCTCTGCTGATGAGGCCTAATAGGCCGAAATGTACATACAGAGATTGATTTTTCTCGATTGTTTAGCCTTACATTTAAATAGTTTAATCCCGCCTATTAATTATTAATGAATTAAATTTCAAAAAATAGGTTCGACTTCATTTAAGCACATATTCTCCCAAATATTGTCGGCTGAAAAATAGCCATATCACAAACATCGTCTGTTTGTTTACGTTTCGTAAGTTCGTGTAGAGGTCACTTAAGAGGAATATAAAATACTACTACTTAACAAAGCGAAGAAAATTCTGCTAAGTCCGTTTGGTGTGGAGGTAAGACACTTGCCTGCTAATTTGACAGACAGGTTTCGAATCACACACGGGGCGGTCTTCGTATCTATAGCTCTGCTGATGAGGCCTAATAGGCCGAAATGTACATACAGAGATTGATTTTTCTCGATTTGTTTAGCCTTACATTTAAAATAGTTTAATCCCGCCTATTAATTATTAATGAATTAAATTTCAAAAAATAGGTTCGACTTCATTTAAGCACATATTCTCCCAAATATTGTCGGCTGAAAAATAGCCATATCACAAACATCGTCTGTTTGTTTACGTTTCGTAAGTTCGTGTAGAGGTCACTTAGAGGAATATAAAATACTACTACTTAACAAAGCGAAGAAAATTCTGCTAAGTCCGTTTGGTGTGGAGGTAAAGACACTTGCCTGCTAATTTGACAGACAGGTTTCGAATCACACACGGGCGGTCTTCGTATCTATAGCTCTGCTGATGAGGCCTAATAGCCGAAATGTACATACAGAGATTGATTTTTCTCGATTGTTTAGCCTTACATTTAAATAGTTTAATCCCGCCTATTAATTATTAATGAATTAAATTTCAAAAAAAGGTTCGACTTCATTTAAAGCACATATTCTCCCAAATATTGTCGGCTGAAAAAAATAGCCATATCACAAACATCGTCTGTTTGTTTACGTTTCATATATATAATGTGTATATATTATATATGTGTGTGTGCATGTGTGTGTGTGGTGTTTATGTACGCACCTCGGTAAACTCCCGCAGTTAACTGTAATTAATCAAGATCTCAATAACTCAAGTAGGTTATTTCTGTACACACTATAATACTATATATATATATATATATATATATATATGGTGTGTGTGTGTGTGTGTGTGTAGTAAATAATTAACTGTAATGAAAGGCATGAAAGGAACCAGGTTTATTAGCTGAACTTTCTCGATCAATTTCGAACAGAATGAGATGTGTATTTGGATAGAGATGTGTCGGTTGGAATAGGGTGTCTTATTAGATGTGAATGCACCAATATGAAATGCTTGTTTTGCCTTGTCGAAAGCGAAGTTCTAAATTCTCTGGCAGCATCTCAATATTTCGCGCTTGTCAGGCCGTCATGAAACGGAACTCTTCAAACTTGACAAGGTTAATGAAACCGGGCGGCACGAAGAGACGAGCGAAAGGATGCAAGGATGATGAAGAAAAAGAATGTACGGCATGATGCTGAGGAAAATAGTCTATGGTAAGGAGATGAGGAAAACAGTGTACGGCTTGGGATGCTGAAGAAAATTGTGTATGGTAAGGAGATGAAGACAGAGTGTGTAAGGAATCTTGTATATAGGATGCAAGGAGTGAGTATGGAGCGTAGAGGAATCTTATGATATGGATGATAGGGGAGGGGTGAGGAGAGGAGACTACGGGGGGGGGGGGGGGGGATCCTTGGTATTTGTAAGTCTTATGAATAAGATGCTAGAGCAAAACGGATTACTATGAATGCTCTATCCCAGTGTTGTGTTTGTGGGATTAAATCGAACTTAACGGACCTAAATTCCACCAGCGTATGCCGTCACCCCCGCCGAAAGAATAGAAATACCAAAATTCAGGAAATTAACCGGATTTAATGACATTTTCAGTGTTAATATATTAATGAATAAAAGATATATGATCACCAGTTATTTTATTTAAAACGTTTTACATTTTTTCAGGTCAGTTAACTTTGAATCACGTATCTTTAAGTGTCCGTGTTACACCTCAAAAGATACGTGGTTCAAAGTTTAAATGATCTGAAAAAAATATGATATATATATATATATATATATATATATATATATAATATATAAAGATAAATCTAATGAGTCAGACGAACCTACTATTAGTTTCGCATAAAGCTCCTCAGGGCTAAATCTGACTACAGAGACAAGGAGCAAGATAGATAATAGTACTAACCACAGTAGTCATTTAAATTAGCTGAACCAAAAAAAAAATTCACACCTATGCAACACAATGAACAAGTTCTCTCTCTCTCACTCTCATATATATAATATATATATATATATATATATATATAATATATATAGTCTTGCCCTGATGAGCTACTAAGCAAAACAATTAGTAAGTATATCTGACCTCATTAGGTTTAACTTTATTATTTGCTCTACTTAGGTATTGAACACTTTTAGTTTATTTTGCCATATTTTTTCTTTTGAACATGTGTTTCTTAAACTCTTCGGACAATTCTTGTCGGAAGTTTTTGTTCAATCCTTTCTGTTTGGCCAACATCAATATGAGACCAGCGTCCGGATAGTAAAAAGATGGCCAGACAGTTAGAAATGATTAAAAAAAACTCGTCCGACAAGAATTGTCCGTAGATTTTAACAATATATATATAATATATATATATATATATAATATATATATATCTTTTGCTTAAGTGTTATAGTATTAACCGATTATTTTCGGTTGGTACGACCTCTTGGTCTTTTCTTTTCTTCATTTTTTCCCCAAATGAAGTTCGGTAGTATATTATTTTCCTATCAAACTATTTGCCGTGTTTTTTTTTCTCTTACCGCAAGGGTTACCAATATGTTTAGTATATATATATATATATATATATATATATATATATATATATAAGTTGATAATGCCCATTGTTTTGACTTATCTCTGTAGTTCTAAGACGCAATTTACATTTACGAATCAATCGATGATCATCTCGATTCAAACCTTCAACGACAGAATGGAAAGAAGAGAAATCGGATTTCAATCCCCCCCCCAATAAAAGTGGGGGGGGGGGCTTCACTTAAGCTAGATTATCCCTTCCAATGGAACCATTTACTTACCGATAGAGACCGAAATCTTTCCCAGTTTTTGAAGAGATACACCGAGACAGGGATATTGTAGATGAGCGAGCCGAAAGGATTAAAGCCTCTGCTGATGTGAAAAATATGCGCTTAAAAAAGAAAAGATCACCCACACGTGAGAAGAATTGTGCGGGGGGTAATCTCCGGTTAGATAGCCGAGTCAAACCATTGTGAGGAAGGGGGTTCGATTTTCACTTGGTGGCAGACAATACTGCGGGTGTGCCAAACTAGACCCTGTTTTGTAAATGGCTCACAAAACGCCAAAAGAAGAAGAAGTAAACTTTTTCAATTACCATTTTGTGTTATATATAGAGTTATTTACTAAGTTGAGCTTAGATGTGACACGAGGTCAGAGGTATGGGGCGACTGTGAGAATTGAACTCACATGAATGGTCTGCTAACCATTACACTCCCCCCCCCAAAAAAAAAATATGGTTATCCTTGTATCACACTAAACTGCATCTGATGGTTAAGGTCCAGTTATGATGATGATAGTTGATTCATTACATACCAAAATATTACAACATTTTTGACTTACCCTAGTAATAAGATATTTTAAAAAAACAACTTTCTTTTAGGCTAAGAGATTGGGGGTTAATCTTTTCTGGTTAATAAAAAAAGTTTTTATTTGTCGTTGAGTAAATTATTAATCATAGATATTGAATATGATATTGAATCTACATTGAATGGAATCAATATTGAATATGATATTGATGGTTGGTTGGTTTTTTACGGCATGTCAACCCCTTGGGTTATTTATGCCGATTACTTCTATTGGTAAAACAAAATGTTTAATACTAACAAAGTTTTGAAATAATTTCATTTTTAATGGATAATACCATTTTGTTTATAAACTTATGTTTTCTATTTAACCCATAGATGGGACCCTAACAGTTGGCACAACTTGATGATATTGAATTGGATTATTAATATCATCCCTCTAATTTTTAATTGTTGAGTTCTGGAGATATAGGAGAGTGGAATACCCCTTCATTGGCATTACTCTCAGGTCCACTCTGATCCAGAGGAATTAACACTTGGGTATCTAAATTTTAGGATTGCGGAATAAAAATAAAAGAAGAGAAGAAAGAAACAAAAAAAAACAAAAAAAAACGAAAGAACAAGAAAAAAAGCAAAGAGTAATAGCGCTAATATTCTTTAGAAAGATATGAATCCAACTATTCTCCCTCCAGCTATGGGTACATAATAGGGTATACTGGGCTCTTTAACCATGGATAGGCAACCAATTTAAGAGAAGGAAAACTGAATTCAAACTTGTTAAAACTCTACATTGGGTCACATTCTGCTCGTGCGGAGGAGTTGGTATATATATATATATATATATATATATATATATATATATATATATATATATATATATATATGAAAAATTCGTAAATGCATGAAAGAGTCACAAAAGTTCTTTAAATTAAATTAATATAATTTATTCAGATGTAAAAATGAAAATATATAACTATATATATATATATATATATATATATATATATATATATGTGTGTGGTGTGTGTGTGTGTCTGTGTCTGTGTGTCTGTGTGTTTGTATGTGTGTGTGTGTGTGTGTGTGAGAGAGAGAGTAAATATGGAACTAAATCCGACAATATCAAGAAATGTAAAACAATGTAAAAATTGTTTTTTCAAATTTCTTAGTATATATATATATATATATATATATATATATATATATATATATATATATACTGATATCCTACTAAAATCAAATGTCTAAAGGATAACGCTATCTACGTCTACACGAATAGTTAACTATTATTAAATTCCCGCATAAGATTTTTAAAAATAATGGAATTGAATCAATCTTCACTAAAATACTTTTAGAATTACATATTAAATTTAACTAAGTTTTTTACTCCCTTTGTGCTAGTTTGCTACATTCGCATAGTACATGGTTTTTTTTTTTGTTTTTTTTGCTTTGATATAGTTTGTCCTTGTGGCATTATTCTGTGCAGCAATTATTAGTGATTCAGTTTCTCTTTGAGGTTCCTTTTCTTAACCATGTCCAGGCTTTTTTCATGGGCAACCTCTCCGATTTAGTCCTTTGAAGTGTTCATATAATTATTTTTCTTCCCATTCTTGTTTTCTAATTGTTTTTCTGTTTGTCCATATGTCACATCTACTTTTGTTGGCAGGCATAAATAATCTGTATTTGCTCTTTTTTGTGTTGTCTTCGTGTTGTTGGATTGGGACCTCTATGCAGTCCTCCATGTTGGCAAGACCTCTTCCCCTTCCTTTCTTAATACATATAGTTTTTCTCTATCGTCTCTCGGGTGTAGAGCCTTGAGCATGGTCATTAATTTTCTCGTCCTTTGGTCAATCTGTCTGAGTTCTTCTTTTGTCCATTTTAAGAATGGTCCTGAGTATCTTATAATGAGGACAGCCCAGGTATTGATTCCTTTGATCAGATTTCTGCTGTTGAGTTTGGTTTCTATGAGTTTTCCTGAGGTATTCTTTTTTAAACTTTTCCTTTCCTCTCATGCGTTATTATTATTATTTCATTTATATTTATTATTATTATTATTATTATTATTATTATTATTATTATTATTATTATTATTATTTAATAAAGCATTTTGAATAATTTACTAATGTCACTGCAGCGGAAAAATTAAAGTGTCAATCGGATACTATATATATATATATATATATATATATATATATATATATATATATATATATATATACACCATGTCTTAAAAAAACTTCTGCATAATATTAAAGATCGACTAATATTTGTGTCGGATTTTTTCTATTAATAACTACCAAAAGAGGAAGCAGATGTATTGTGAGAAAGAACTGGGTACTTGATTTTAAAAAAAGAGATTTCGGGCACCTGCGTTTGTTGGATATTTTGGCGCCAAAAATGAGCGGCTGCAGCAGAAATCTTGAACAACGTGAAATTATGTGAAACCTCATTTCATCTTTACTGGGATTGCCTCTCAAATATAAAAGGAAATAAATTAAACTAAGTCTAACTGCATATATATATATATATATATATATATATATATATATATATATATATATATATATATATATATATATGTATATATATTATATATGTATATATATTTATATATATAATGTATATATATATTTATACATATACATTATATATAATTTATATATATATATATGTACATATATATATACATATGTATATGTATATATATATTTATATATGTATATATATATATTTTATACTATACATAAATTTTTATATATATATATATAAATATAAAACATATATCTAATCTATCTATCTATCTATCTATCTATCTATCTATCTATATATATATATATATATATATATATATATATATATATATAATATATATATCAGAAACTCAAAATGAGTCTAGTCTCTTGTAAAATCTATCTGAAGAGATTAGACTCATTTTGAGTTTCTGGTCGAAATAAATTTATCATAGTTAATTGACAGTTTTTGTTAAGTTTTTCTTTCTTTGAAAGTTAAATATTGCTCTGTATATAATCTAATTTATACTAATCTAATGATCATATACATTGAGCTCTCCGTAGGGATTTATAAAAATCCTTGTATAAGTATACTAGCAGTGGTACCCTGCATTGCCTGTGTAGATGGGGATTTTTTTAAAAAGTTAGTCCCGTAGAATCATTATTACTGAATCGGGAGTTGAAATCCTCGTGAGATGCCCATTTAAATCCTCATGTAAAAAATAGACTTTGCATTGATCCAGCTACTCTAAAAATAAAATGTTAATGTCTACTATCTAAATATTAAATGAAATAAATCCTTGCTGTTATCATTTAAATTTTATTATTTAATTATCTTCACGAATATAAATCAAATCTCTATTATTTTTGCTCAAAAATCCAAGCCTGGTGATATTTAATATATATATATATATATATATTATATATATATATATATATATATATATATATATATATATATATATATATATATATATATATATATATATATATATATATAAAACCATTAAACATGGTTTAATAATCGTTTGCAGATCTATTACTACTGAATAGCGAGTTCGATCCTGGCAGGATGACTCATAAAAAAATCCCACATAAAAATGATCTTATTTTAATCCGGCCTGGTGGGGAGGTCAAGGAATTTTTTTCGGTAGATTAGAGGGAATGCCATCCCATAATGATATAGTAAGAAATGTTAATTCAATAATTAACAATATTTTTAAGATAAGATATAAATGAGGCGATTTGTTAAATTGATATTTCAATAAAAAAAAATAAAAAAAATTAAATCAACTATAGAGGAGAAAAAAAAACATGGTTTAATAATCGTTTTCAGACCTACAGACTACTGAATAGCGAGTACGATCCTCGCAGGATGACTCATAAAAAATCACATACACAAAGTAAGTGAACAATCATAAAATGACAGCGTAATTGAAACGTACAAATTTTAAGTATCAAAACAAAAATATTTACGAATTTTTTTCTGTTGTATTTTCATAAGGGAAGAAAATCACACATCTGTTTGTCGTAATTAACCAACGATCACTAATTGTCGTCTGTTAGTGAAATATTGTTACATAATCTATGCATAGATTATTGTCAACCACAGGCGGGACTTTCCATGGAATATTACAGAAAGCCCGCGAAATACTTGAAGTCACGTGGGACCTGGTTGGCTCTCAGTTTCAGCTTGGACGTCAGGCAGATAAGGCTATCAGCCTTAGCTGGACCTCACCTGCACACGCGTGCTTTGTTAGTTAGATGAATATGCTTAGTTAAGTAAATAAAGGTTTAGATAAATAATATGGTTTTGTGGTTGATGAATGTCTTGGCAACAAGACTGACCTAGAAGAAGAAATGAATCAAGGACGACCTACCAGCAAGACGAAGTCCAGAGGCTAGAAGATGAACGTAAGATACCAAAGATGAGCAGAGGAATAATAGAAGTAAAGAAAGGGTATACAACAAATGAGACGCGTAATCAAAAGTATACATTTTTTAATATTCTAATTTAATAACTTAGAATTTATTTTAAAATAAGATATAAATTGATAAATTAATTCAATTATCACTATATAAAATTTAAAGAAATCATAAATGATTCTGCTTTATTTTGAAGGAAAACTAATTCATTGCAAATAAACATATTTAACAATTAAATCTTATAGACCATTTATGTACACTAGTAGATAATTCACATTAAACCATTTTAACAGAGGCCTAATATAGGTGATATCAAGTTTTTCCCTGATAGGATTCAACCGAAAATTGAGAACTCTAACGTACATATAAAGATTTACGTATATATTTTTACATATACGAAATTTTATGAATAAATAAATAACTTAGTTCATTAAAATAAATTTATTTCGGAACTTTTGCCTCTTCAAGTCTGATTTTCAAATGGATAATTTGAAGTGCCGAAATTACTTGGATTAAAAACGTCGGTGGACTAATCCACGGATTCCATCCAAAATGTAAAAAGTATTGGCCAGAAAGTTCAAAAGATTGTCTATAAAATTGTTGAACAGGAAATATCCCTTTTGTTTTAATTCTAGATGTACAAATGAAAGTATGAAGCCCAAATACACACACACACACACACACACAAATATTATATATATATATATTATATATATATATATATATATATATATATATATATATATATATATAATCGAAGCAAAAATAAGAAAAACATAAGCAAAGCGTACTCAGCTGACTCCATTTAGTCTAATCCTGAATTGACAGCAACTCAACAGTCGTTAATGTAGCTAAATGTATTCACTAACTTCCTTTATCGAATATCTCGAGATTTTGCAGGCATTAGGAAATATGTAAAATCAATGTAAATTTAAATCAATCAATGGTTGATAAGTTATTAATCAATATGAAAACATTGAATATATATGTATGAACTCTTTAACATATAGTTTTAACCAAACTTGTAGTCATTATTATTTCCTAAAATATTTAGATAAATATCTTTATAAAGGCTGAAATCATTTATCTTTGAATTATACAGGTATATTTTCTCTCATTTCTGATTACTAAGAAATAAAGATTCCTCATATTCGGTTAAGATCTAGTTGAAACGGAAAACCGGAGAAAAAAAGTTAGACTGAAAAAAATCATATTAAATAGTTTTCATATATAATCATTATCCATTTGAAAATATATATTTCAAAGCAAAAAAAAAAAATAAATGAATAAAATAAAACATACCCAAATAAATACAGATCAAAATTAAATCAAAATTTTATTTTTATTCAAATTCAATTACAATTATTCTTCAAATTATAAAGTGCACAAAAGTCAAACAATTCTAAAAAGAAAAACTAATGCCTTAAATTAAAAAAAAAATTTATTAAAAGGAATTTTTAATTTGTTTATAATCTTTGGTACAAATGCAGTCTATCACGCAAAAATAACATTAGAATCACGTTTTGAGAATGTACCGTTACGAGCGTCTCAAAAACTATTAATACTACGATTTGTTTACAAAAAACAATGGTGTATTATTTTAAGGTTAGATTATAAGGCTGTTTAATTTTGAAATTTATTCGAAAATATAAATAAAATCTTCATTATTTTTGCTTTAGAACCGAGCCATGGTGATATTTAATACGTATATATATTTACTTTGTCGTCAATTATTTTATTTTCGAAGACTTCACAGGATAAACTAATTTGAAATTCCTTTAAATATAGATAGAAGATATGTTAGCACCAACCAGAGCATACTGTATGTTTGTACATCCCTTACTTACCAGTCATTTGGATTATCTTACATCTCTCTCTCACACACACACACACTCACTCACACACACAACACACACACACACACACCATTATATATTAATAATATTTTTAATTTCTAATTAAATTATAATAATTAAAATAAATGAAGAGAAATCCTTATTAAATTTCAACAAATAAAATAACTGTTTAAAAAAAATCAGTGAAGGTGTTAACGCCTTAAGCTTTTAATATATTGAAGGGTAATAATTTACCTTCTCGATGACTTTGAAAATAAGGATATTTTGTTTAGGATGGCTTTTTGCCAAATTTTTAATAACTAAAGATTTCCTTCTGACCAATCAAAATCCTCACAAACGCTATCCCTTCCACAGTCTTCATCCCCAAATCCACCCCTCTCCCATCCACTTTCTCTTCTATAAAACACCCGTTTGATGCTTTAATGATCAAATAAACGACCGATGAAGCCGAGCTCAATGCACGGCAAAATATACCTCCTACATATACTTGTCTGAGTTTTGTTCCTTTGTCCACATTTCCCCTCTAATCTTTACTCATATATATATATATATATATATATATATATATATATATATATATATAATATACCAAGCGTGTTGGTAGATCCTTGCGGAGAGAGAAAACCCGGCAGAGAGTTTGATTGTAAAAATATACTACCAAACATCAACCAGGAAGAAAAAAATTTTTGAAAAAAGAAAAGACCAAGATATTCGTACCAACAAAAATAATCTATTGGTATATATTTGGCCAAAAGAAAAAACAATTTATATGTATATATATGTATATAAGATATATATATATTCATATAACCGCTAGGAGAAGCTAATTTGTAAAAAGTGCTCGATACCTAAGTAGAGCCAAGTAATAAAGATAATCTACTGAGTCAGACGAACCTACTATTAGTTTCGCATAAAGCTCTTCAGGGCTAAAATCTGACTCAGAGTCAGATTTTAGCCCTGAAGAGCTTTATGCGAAACTAATAGTAGGTTCGTCTGACTCAGTAGATTATCTTTATATATATATTATATATATATATATATATATATATATATATATATCTTTGTTCATAAGTATCTCATACGCCTACTCGATATATAGCTGCCTATTCAAAGAAAAAATACGTGTGTTCAATCACCGTAGCAACTGTGATAAACTCTATTTCACCCCCCCCCCAATGTAATAATAGCCATCATTCTTTGTGGGACAGTGATCTTTGTCTTCGTTGTACCATTACACCTTGGGGCTCTTTAGTTCTGGCTTTCTAAGAATTATAGATTAGTTGGGGGTTTTGGTGAATGTATGAGACGCTGAAGATAAGATGGGCATTATTCTTTATTCAAATGAAATCCCATTTTTATATTGATCATAGTTTTATGAATAGAAGTGTAGCACTTACATTACTTAGTAGGCCGAAATGAGACACATCGGTCAAACAACAGAAATGAGATATATAACTGAGAAATTTCGTCTCCCTATCTATCTCTCTCTCTCTCTCTCTCTCTCTCTCTCTCTCTCTCTATATATATATATATATATATATATATATATATAATAAGTCACCCACAACTATCTTTGGCTAGGGTCGAACTTAGATTGACCGAATGGTAGCCCGATATCTTATTCCCTCGTCCACTAACAGCTGTAGTGGGGACTGGTGTTTTTAATCTATTAAGTTTACGCTTTAGTTGGCGGTCGTCACCGAATACCCCACCCAAGGTGCTCAACCCCAAATATATATATATATATATATATATATATATATATATATATATAGGCTGTCCCAAAATACTGTATACACTCTTTGAATCGTTATATGGAAGTACATATACCAGGTTTGGGCATTAGTGTGAAGCATTAAAGTGCTATATTATGATAAATATCAGAAAACTCGGTAGTTTTTTTTTTTTAGTTTCTTTCATTTAGACGTTGTGGTAAATTTTCAGGATAGTGACATCCCTTCTTCAAGACCGTGGACAGTAGTAGGATACAGATACAAAAATATATCTCAAATATATATATACTCACTAGAAGCATATGGAGACACAAAATCAACAACATGCATATATATATATATATATATATATATATATATATATATATATATATATATATAAAGGAAAGTTGTGTGTATATATATGTCCGGAGGAAACTTCGAAAATAAAACAATTAAAGACAAAGTAAATATATATAAACATTAAATATCACCAGGGCTTGGTTTTTGAGCAAAAATAATAGAGATTTGATTTATATGCGTGAAGATAATTAAAAAATAAAATTTAGATGATAACAGCATGGATTTCTTTTTCATTTAATATTTTAGATAGTAGATATTAACATTTCTTTTCAAAGTAGCTGGATCAATGCAAGGTCTTTTTTTTACATAGGGATTTAAATAAAATCTCTTAATTGCTCTGAAATAAATATAAAGGATAATATCTGAAAAAAAAAGATATACTATATTTAAAAATATACACTGGGTCGACCCTTTTCTATATTATACATCCGTATACACCATTTCCCTGCCAACACCAGGTACCTCAGATAGTATATATATATAATACAATGCGGACACCATTGGAGTGCGTTTGCTATCAAATATCCTTTGAAGCACTTTCTGTTATCGCCATAACCATAAAGAAATTTTCTGAACTTACTTTAACTGGAACGAGGGCCATATTTGTCTGGAAGAAAATGGACGGTCGGTATTTCGAAGCCAAAATCATTCACTTTAGATAGTTTTTATTGATTCGGATTTGTGATGTAACTGGAGATATTTTTGAGGAGCGGTGGGACGCAAACTGAAGAGAAAACATCAGAGTCTCACATCGCGTCCTTTATTCTGATATTTCAGCTAATAAAGAAGACCATCAAGTTGAATATTAATTCCATAGATCAGAGGGCGTAGAGGCAGCTAATAAAGCACACCAAGAGGCCTGTAGCGAAACGGTTATCGTCCTATGGTTTTGAAGAGCCGATTTCAAATCAAGGACGGGGAGCGTTTCTAAGTGCCAGTTTATAATTACCGTATTTGACGGCATATAAGACGCACGGGCATATAAAGCAAATTATATATGAATATATAATACCGGGTATGTATTTATTAAAACCTGTTTTAAAAAACAATGAGGACCGTCTAAGTTTGCATGCTCAAAATTTGGGTGTATTTATTCTATGTTATGACGATTTTAAGTAATGTAAAATACCATATTTGATGACATATAAGACGCACGGGCATATAAAACGCACCACCATTTCAGCAAGTCAAATTCAGGACATTTATTTTAGTATATTTTAGCCTATATTGTTGAAAACAGTCTAGCTGTGCATTAAACAAGCAGAAACATAGCTGTATAAAAGCAAATTGGCAGTACACGCAAGCAATAAGCATACACGATATCCCAATAGCAGAAAATAATAATAATAATAATAATAATAATAATAATAATAATAATAATAATAATAATAAAACGGATCACCTTATCCCAGCAAAACGGATCACTTTATCACAGCAAAACGGATCACCTTATCCCAGCAAGAAGACCAGACCTAGTGTTGATAAACAAAAAGAAAGAACTTGTCAACTGGTGGATTTTGCAGTGTCAGCAGATCACAGGGTGAAGCTAAAGGAAAATGAAAAAATGGACAAATATCTGGACCTTGCCAGAGAACTAAAAAAGTTATGGAATATGAAAGTGAAAGTGATACCAATTGTAGTTGGTGCACTTGGAACGGTCCCAAAAGGATTGGAAAAGGGTTTGGAAAGTTTGGAAATCAGAGGAAGGATTGAAACCATTCAGAACACTGCACAGCTGCAATCTGCCAGAATACTCAGAAGAGTCCTGGAGACCTGAGGAGACTTGCTGACACTCAGACTCCAGTGAAAGACCATCAGTTAATGCTGATGTGAAAACTCAAAAAGAGTAAATAATAATAATAAAATCAATAATACGGGATGTCTCCAACTTCACCTACGATGACGCAGGACAATCTTTTGAGCCAACATTTTGGGAAAAAGTGCGTCTTATATGCCGTCAAATACGGTATGTTTGATTTGGTTAAACATTTCATTATTATTATTTCTCGGAATTTTTTAGATGAGGCTTGATAAGTAGTATTATTTTGATTATTCGGACTAGTGTCCTCATCTTCATCTAGAGCCAGCTGTTGTTACAGTTTCCCTGGGGAAGGGTCTCAAAATTTACCATAATTCTGTTGATTAACTGGGCTTTTGTTGTACTGGCACGGCGATTGGTGTCTTTCTCAACAGCGCCACATACATAATAAAGCAAGGCTTAAGATTTGCGGAGTAAATCTCCATCGAACTTAAATGTCGCTGGCGGCTTCCCTTCAGTAAGAAAAAAAAGGTAATATATATATATATATCAGTCGGTAGAGCATTCAGCTAGAAACCACAAGGTTCCTAGTTCGATACTGGCCCTCGCAAACTCAGTTTATGAGTAGCACAGGGATCTGTGCGGTAAAGTAAGGAGCTGATGGTAGGAGTGGCGCTCCGCCCCAGACGCAAAAAAACAATCTCCTTGGTCTAGCGCTATTGAAGAAGGGATAGACTCCCTCGCTGTATGGCTCATACCGACATTAAGCCGACCCGACGACTTTACTTTTATATATATATATGTATATATATGAAGAAAAGGGGTTGGGATGAATCCGACAGAATGAGGTAAAATAAGGAATGAAAGAACAAAACTCAGACAAAAATGTGTAGTATATTTCGCTGGAGTCAATAAAAGCAGAAGCTGAGTTCAAGACTCCAGCGTAATATACTACACATTTTTGTCTGAGTTTTGTTCTTTCACTCCTTATTTTACACACACACACACACACACATAATATATATTATATATATATATATATATATATATATATATATATATATATATTATATATATATATATATATATATATATATATATATATATATAATATATATATATATTTCACTTTAATGTTTTCACTTTAACCGCATATTGTTTCGATATGTCATATTTCAATGTTTTCACTTTAACAGCATATGTGTTGTTTTCATATACTTTTAACTATACTCATACCGTCGGATTCATTTCCTTTCTTTTAACTTATATATATATATATATATATATATATATATATATATATATATATATATATATATATATATATATATCCAAAAGTCCAGAGAAGAAATCTTCTTTACGACACAAGAGTTTTTAAAAAAAAACTGTCACAGTTTGAGAGCTCAATGTGTGCTCTTAATGTTAGAGTCACAGAGCAAATATATAAGTAAAAAATAACAAAAGACTTAGAGATTTAGCTTTATAGTCTATTTCAGGTAAATAGACTGAAATAGACTATAAAGCTAAATCTCTATAATGCTAAATCTCTAAGTCTTTTGTTATTTCTACTTATATATATATATATATATATATATATATATATATATATATATGTGTGTGTGTGTGTGTGTGTGTGTGTGTGTGTGCGTGTGCTTGGGTGTGTGTTTTATATAGTTGGCTTATTTATAAGCCGTTTTTAGACTTGTATTGTTTAGTTAAGTCAAACTCTCAGAATTCGTAATGCAACATTAAGATTTTGAGTTCAGATATATATATATATATATATATATATATATATATATATATATATATATGTGTGTGTGTGTGTGTGTTGTATATATATATATTTCACTTTAATGTTTTCACTTTAACAGCATATTGTTTCAATATGGCAATATTTCAATTTCAGCATATTGTTTCAATATGTCATATTTCAATGTTTTCACTTTAACAGCATATTGTGTTGTTTTCATATCCTTTTAACTATACTCATACCGTCGGATTCATTTCTTTTAAACTTATATATATATATATATATATATATATATATATATATATATATATATATATATAATATATATAATCCAAAAGTCCAGAGAAGAAATCTTCCTTACGACACAAGAGTTTTATTTAAAAAAACCTGTCGCAGTTTGAGAGCTCAATGTGTGCATATATATATATATATATATATATATATATATATATATATATATATATATATAAGTAAAGAAATAACAAAGACTTAGAGGTTTAGCATTATAGTCTATTTCAGGGAGCTTAGACAAAGTGTCTAACTCTCCCGAAGAAAGATTCGCATCTGATGAGTCGGGAGAGTTAGACAATTTGTCTAAGCTCCCTCAAATAGACTATAATGCTAAACCTCTAAGTCTTTTGTTATTTCTTTACTTATATATATATATATATATATATATATATATATATATATATATATGTGTGTGTGTGTGTGTGTGTGTGTGTTTTATATACTTGGCTATTTATAAGCCGGTTCTAGACTTGTATTGTTTAGTTAAGTCAAGCTCTCAGAATTGGGTAATGCAACTTCTATTAAGATTTTGAATTCAGAGGGTTTTTTTTTGTTGTTAAACTGGTCTAATGTCACGTAGGCAACGGTGAATTGCACAAAGGTTACCGTCCGATGGTAATTAGAAGGAAACAAAGAGTTTTGGTGATCGTCTGTTGCCCGGGGGCGTGGGCAATTCAGAAACACTAACAACAGTTTCACTAAAACAGTCGTCCATACTTTTCGAATTTCTTTTAAGGTTTGTTGGGCAACGTGAGACTCGAAGATATTCAAATGTTTTCGTATCTCATTTTGTTACAAACCCACATGATCATGTTGCGGGTATATACACTAGTGTTCTTTACTGGAGAAAAGGAGAGAGAGATAGACGGGTAGACAAAGAGATGCATAGATGCATAACTTACTTTCTTCTTTGGCCGTTCGTGTGATGTCTAGCTTTTTTTCTATTTCGTTGGTTGTTCATCTTTGAATCATTCTTCTTCTTGGTCAGTCTTTTTCGCCAAGACATGCATCAACCAACAACGCCATGTTATTTCTTTTAGAGACTTTTATTCTTAATCTAAACTTTCATTTCTTACTCACTACAGCACGTGTGCAGGTGAGTGCAACTAGCGAAGCAAGAAACGTCTTTCTTGCTTAGGATCCTCGTTGCAACTGGCTAACTAATTCAAAACCACGTGAACCGGTGTTCACTTGTAATATTCCATGGAAAGGGCCGCCCGTGATATGAAAAAGGACCATCCCTGTAGAACTACAAGATGTTGCCAATAATCTATTCCGCCAAATAGATTATGCAACAATTTGCCTATATTGTTTAGATTAGTAGATCATTGTTAGTGAGTTCGATTCTCACTGGGTGCCCTATACATAAGGCCTTGTACCACATCTAAGCTACACTTAGTAAATAACTATCTACCCTACTATTTACTTCCCTCCCCTTAGGGGGTCCAGTGTGCTTCAGCCACTGGACCGGTAAAGTACAAATAATAGCGTCGACCTCAGTGGGCTTTCCCCCAGGCAATACCTGCCCCCTTGGGGCAGGGCTGTGTTTATTGCCCAGCGCCTGAGGTGCCCCCTTGAGGAGGAATGCCGAAGAGATCGACGCAATTTTTGTTCTTTCCCACCCATGAGCTTCGGCTTGTGGGTGGGCCCACATTAAAACGTGGCCTTGTGCTCAGCCCATACAAGTGGGGTATGAGGCAAATACCTACTATTTACCTATATCTGTAGGAGAGTAGTTGGATGGGCAATGTAAAATGTTAAATCTAGTCGACTGGTTGCCTAACCAAGGTTAAACAACGAGTCTACCCTACTATTTACCCATAGCTGGAAGGAGAGTAGTTGGATTCATACCTTTCCCAGGGGTATTAGAACTATGTGAACTGTGGCTTCGTCCTGGATTTGAACCAGAGTCAACGAGTCCAATTCCTACAACTCTAACCATTACATCATGCGCCTCCACGTTGTGTATCAATGACTATTTACGTTCTATTCTAAAATGTCAGTTTGTACAACAAAATATATGGTGATTACTTGGAATAGTAAAAAATAAACTTGCCTAAGCGCAGAAAATAGTTATTTTTACTTTGTTTCTATTTGTGTTTTAATTTTAAATGAGCAAAACCATATGTCTGTCGCCTGACACAGTAATTAGATACATTTTCAAATTCTAGCAAGAGCGAAAAAATATATAATTTTAAAAATTGATTTAAAAAAAATAATATTATCGATTAAAGCTGCCGTGAGAGACGAGAAAATTTGTTTGACAAGGTGTAATAAAGAATATTAGATTTAAAATTTTAGACACACACACACACACACACACCGACACACACACACACACACACTGATACACACACACACACACACACACACGTATATATATTATCATTGACAAATGTTTATGCAAAATAGTGAATACACTGCCTTCTGATATCTTCAACTCCTCTGTTATCTCACGCAACTTCAAATTACGATCGGCCAAAACGAGTTTGTGGAGGTTTTTGGTATTTTACAGGTCAACCGTCGAATTTGGGCGACCTGAGCGTTCAGCTTCATTTGTGTCAGTACGACCGCGTTTAAAATCAGCATACCACCACTGAACAGTTATTTCCCAAGGAGCAGAGTCCAAATAACACTTATCAAGCCATGGCTTTGCATGAACAGTATTTTTCGTTAATGAAACTTAAATATATATATATATATAATATATATATATATATATATAGCGCTTATACCCTTGGGAAAGGTATGAATCCATATATTCTCCCTCCAGCTATGGGTTAAATAGTAGGGCAGACTGGGCCCTTCAGCCTTGGGTAGGTAACCAGTCTAGGAGAGGGATAACTCTGAATTCAAAATTCCCTCCAGCTATGGGTTAAATAGTAGGGCAGACTGGGTCCTTCAGCCTTGGGTAGGTAACCAGTCTAAGAGAGGGATAACTCTGAATTCATAATTCATGAGGTCGGTCGTTGATTGGGTTTGTGGCAACCACTGATGCACCAATTCTTTCCTATCGACTGTGCCAAAAAGTGTGGATGGTCCAACACAAGCCTTCACCACTATAAACAATCACTGTGTGGGAGTTCATTGTGTGTATGAACCCTCATACGTCGATAATCGACGGGAGAGTCCATTAAATATATATATATATATAAAGTTAAGTCGCCGGGCGGCCTAATGTCGGTATCAGCCAAACAGCGAGGGAGTCTATCCCATTTTCAATAGCGCTAGACCAAGAAGATTTTTTAGTATTTGAGGTGGAGCGCCACACCTACCATCAGCTCCTCTCTTTTCAGATCCCTTTGCTACTCATACGCTGAGTTGGCGAGGACCAGTATCGAACCAGGAACCTTGTGATTCCTAGCCGAACGCTCTACCGACTGAGCTAAGCCGGCAATCACAGGTTCTTTTCTTTTTGTGCAAAAATTATGAAGATTTGATTTATATTCGAAGATATTTAGAAATTAAAAAATATACATAGAAATAGCATTGAAATTCTATTTAAAAATATCCAGCATTTGTAAATCTCAAAAGGAAACAAATCAATACACTAGGAATTTTTGTCCCCCTTCTAGCCAGGCGATGCTGGTAGACCATCCTAGTTGACTATAAAATGAAATTAATATATATATATATAAAGACAATTTGTCTAAGCTCCCTGAAATAGACTATAATGCTAAATCTCTAAGTCTTTTGTTATTTCTTTACTTATATATTTGCTGTGTGACTCTAACATTAAGTGCACACATTGAGCTCTCAAACTGCGACAGCTTTTAAAATAAAACTCTTGTGTCGTAAGGAAGATTTCTTCTCTGGGCTTTTTGGATTATATATATATATATATATATATATATATATATATATATATATATATATAATATATATATATATATAAATGGACTCTCTCGTCGATTTTCGACGCATGAGGGTTCATACACACAATGAATACCCACACAGCGATTTATTTATAGTGTGAAGGCTTGTGTTGGACCATCCACACTTTTAGGCACAGTCGATAGGAAAGAATTGGTGCATCAAGGGTTGCCACAAACCCAATCAACGACCGACCTCAGGAATTTTGAATTCAGAGTTATCCCTCTCTTAGACTGGTTACCTACCCAAGGTTGAAGGGCCCAGTCTGCCCTACTATTTAACCCATAGCTGGAGGGAGAATATATGGATTCATACCTTCCCCAAGGGTATTAGCGCTATGTGAAATGCCAACAGCTTCGTCTAGGAATTGAACTCGAGACGACGACTCCATTTCCCACGACTCTAACCATAATATATATATATATATATATATATATATAATATATTACATATATAACATATATATATATCCTTCGAGATCGATATAGAACAAAGCTAAATGCTAAGAAAAACATTCACGAATTTAGATTATCGAAATCATTATAGGTATAGATCTAAAAAAATCAAAAAAATCGGCAATATCTTGCTTTTTATACTTATTGAAGAAAGAAACGTCGATGGATATTATTGGTGAGATTTAAATAGATCTGTGATGAATTCTAAAATCGACAACTAAAAAAAACAAGGGATAAGTAATTCGATGTCTATTAATACTAGACAAAACGTGACCCATTGTGTCACCCATTCAGCTCTGGGTAGATAATTGAGATTAGGGAAAAGGAAGTTAGCAAAGCGAATAATTTTCTTTTTAAATACGGCCGGACGAAACCTTAAAATCATTTTGTTTGCTTTCTAAGAAAGGAAATGTTTGACCTCCTTTAAGCTACGCTGGTTGTGAAATTTAACATAGAAATACATTTCAAATTCTCCATATCTCTCTTCTCTCTTCTCTCTCTCTCTCTCTCTCTCTCTCTCTCTCTCTCTACTACTCTCCAGAGAAACTAACATTATATAACGAGGAGGTAGTCAAGAGATACATAGAGAGGAAGAAAGAGATAGACACAGAGTAAAGTAAGAGATTGGTCGGTTTTGACTTAATTGCAAAATTACGACTAATTAGAACCAATTAAAATGGATTTTTTTTCAAACATAATTCAATCCTAAAAGTAAGAGTTCAAATCCTGGACGAGGCTGATTGTATTTCACGTAGTGCTTATTCCCTGTATGTATGAATCCAACTACTCTCCCTCCAGCTATGGGTAAATAGTAGGAAAAGACTGTGTTTCTTTAACATTGGCTAGGTAAACAGAGTTCAATCCTGGACGAAGCTGATTGCATTTCACAGAGTGCTAATACCCTTGGGAAAGTATGCATCCAACTACTCTTTCTCCAGCTAAGCGTAAATAGTAGAGCAGACAGCGCTTTAACCTTAGTAAGGCAACCGGTCTCTAGGAGAAGGATAACTCTGAATTCAAACCTATTGATCTCCGCTTACGAAGTTGACCTTTGTGTCACATCCTGTCCGTGCTAAGGGATTGGTAAAAAATATAATCTGGATTTACATTGTTGCATTTAATCTCGGACGATTTGGACGGTCTCAATTCTTACCAGAGGGTGTGTGCAAGATGATAATGGTCGTACAATTAAGGAACACGAGTATTTAATATATAGATTGGGGGATGGTGTGAGGGTGAGGAGAGATTGAAAATTAGTTTTATTGTTTATTCAAATGAGTAATACATCTTTACATTGATCATTTTCACATCCATTGAGAGGAGGCACTAACTCCGTTACTGCAATTCCACGCTGTAATCATTGGTAATCATATATATATATAAATCACAGGATCTGCGAACGTGCTTAGCTTTAAACGTGGATGTTTGCCGACAATGTGATTGAATGTCCAAGATTTGTTCAACACACACACACGTGTAATATAACATTATACATACACACACATACACATATATTCACCCGACACCTCCACACGAATAGGATGTGACACAATGTCAATTTCTAAAGCGGAGTTTAACAGGTTTGAATTCAGTTTTCATTCTCCTCGACTGGTTACCTAGCCAAGGTTAAAGAGCCAAGTCTGCGCTAGTATTTACCCATAGCTGGACGGATAGTAATACAACCAGCCTCGTCCAGGATTTTGAACATGCATCGAGGAATCCATTTCCTACGACTCCAGCATACACCACGGTCCTCCATATATATATTTTACCAACCCTCCGTACGAGCAGGATGTGACACAAGGTCAATTTCTTAAGCGGTGTTTAACAGGTTTGAATTCAGAGTTTTCTCTCTTTTAGACTGGTTAAAGAGACCAGTCTACCTATTTTACCCATAGCTGGAGGTAGAATTGGTTTCATACCTTTCCTAATGGTATTAGCGCTATGTGAAATGTAAACAGCTTCATCCAGGAATTGAAATCGGGTCGACGAGTCCATTTCCTATGACTCTAATCATTACACCACACGCCTCCATATATATGCACACACATGGAAGAGCGTGTGTAATGGTTAAAGTCATGGGAAATGGACT
>CM042172.1:16040652-16075652 GCA_023376005.1 Doryteuthis pealeii
TGTGTCTATCTATCTGCCTGTCTATCGGAATGTACACATATCTATCTGTGTATACCTTCTTATATATATATATATATATAATATATATATATATATATATATATATATACAGTTACACACTTTTTATAAAGATTTTTCTAACTCCTGTCATCTACAAAACATCCATCAATTTCTTCATCCCATAATATATCCGATGAAGATTTGAATAAACTGAAACGTTTAAGCGTCGATAAATATATTCATCTTATTTTTGGAACATTTCGTTTTTCAATTTCTTAATATATATATATATATATTATATATATATATATATATATATATATATATACCTAACTATGGTAAAAGAGTCCAGTCTGCCCTGTTGGAGGGAGAATTGGATTCATACCTTTCCTAATGGTATTAGGGCCATGTGAAATCCATACAGCTTCGTCCAGGAATTGAACTCGGGTCGATGAGTCCATTTCCTACGGCTCTAACCATTAGACCACGTGCCTCCATAACTCAGTTTATTCATATAGGCATTTACCAATCCCTCGGCACGAACAGGATGAGACATAAGGTCAATTACTTCAGCGGAGTTTAACATATTTGAATTCAGAGTTTTCCTTCTCCTAAACTGGTTGCCTTACCAAGGTTAATGAACATAGTCAGCCCTACTATTTACCCATAGCTGAAGGGAGAATAGTTTGATTGATACCTTTCCCAAGGGTATCAGTACTCTCTCAAATACAATTAGCCTCCCCATCTTCATTGTTATTTGTACAACGTTTTGGCCGATATGCTCTCCGGCCTTCTTCAGGTATTTCTTGTCGGACTCGGGAACCTTCTTTTCGAACTCGACAAGAAAGTTCCCAATTGGACACATGGCCTAGTGGATAAGGTAGTTAGGTTAAGACAGTTCTAAGTGACAATTATCTCTGGATTCCGGGTTCAGTCCTGAGTAGCGGCAGTAACATAGAAAAATAATTAACACAGCTCCTACCCGAGCTATGGTTAGCGGAATGAGAACAGGATAACCCCGTGGATTGAATAAAAGGTTAGGTTCGAAGTTCCGTGATGGCTCCCGATTACGACAAGAAAGTTCCCGAGTCCGAGAAGGTTCCCGAGTCCGACAAGAAATACCTGAAGAAGGCCGGAGGGCATATCGACCGAAACGTTGTACAAATAACAATGAAGATGGGGACAATAGTCCGAATAACACAGATAATACTAATCATCAAGCCTCATCTCAAACATTCAGAGAAATAGTACAATCAGCCTCGTCCTGGACGACGGTAACAATTACACTACACGCCTCCAAAGTCTATTCATATATTTGTCAACTTAATATGGAAGCGCACGGTGTAAGGGTTAAAATCATGGGAAATGGACTCGTCGCCCGAGTTCAAATCCTGGATGTGGCAATTGCATTTCACATGACGCTAATACCCTTGGGAAAGGTATGAATCCTACTCTCCCTCTAGCTATGGCTAAATAGTAGGACAGACTGGGCTCTTTAACCTTGGTTAGGCAACCAGTCTAGGAGAAGGAAAACTGAATTCAAATCTGTTGAGTCCGCTTAAGAAATTGACCTTGTCACATCCTGCTCGTGCGCAGGGGTTGGTAAATATGTATATGTCAACTTATTAATTGTTTATATCTAACTCCGTCATCTCAGTTTATTCACAGATTTCTATCCCACCCTGTCGGCGGGGCGTTAGAATACGCCGACTGCATCTCTCCAGAGGGGTAAGACTGCCCCAATGGGGCCACCTGTTGGCCGTGGGTGTCGACCAGTGCTGCTTAAGGATTGAACCCAGATTACTTAGGCTAGATGGCCTGTCGGAGAGGCCTCCTCCGATCAATCGACTGGTCCCGTCGAGCCCTAGCACCTATATGATTGCCCCAACCCTATTACCCTTATGGCAAGCCCCAACCCTTTTCATCATATTGCTATATACTAGATGCTAGAAGGCGGAATGGCGTTAAACTATTTGATGGTGAGCACTCCTTCATCACCATTGCTCTCTAGTTCAATCTGACCGGGAGTGGTAGTACCTATTAGGGTCCCATCTATGAGTTAAATAGAAACATGTGTTTATAAAAAAATTGAATATCCATTTAGGAATGACTTTATTTCAAAACTTTATTGGCATTAAATGACCCACTGAGTTTGTTATGCCGTAAAACAAACCAAACCAAACCAAACTTATTTCTATCTATCTGAATCCATCTATCTATTTAAATCTAGTCATATCTATCTGAATATATATATATCTGAATCTATATCTATCTATACCTAGTCATATCTATCTATCTATCTATCTATCTATCTATCTAATTCTGTTTTTTATCTATCTGTCTATCTATCTATCTGTTCATTATCTATCTATCTATCTATCTATCTATCTAATTATGTTTCTTATCTATCTGTCTATCTATCTATCCCATTCTGTTCATTATCTATCTATCTATCTATCTATCTATCTATCTAATTCTGTTTCTTATCTATCTATCTATCTATCTATCTATCTATCTGATTCTGTTCATTATTTGTCTATCTATCTATCTATCTATCTATCTATCTATCTATCTAATTATGTTTCTTATCTATCCATCTATCTATCTATCTATCTATCTATCTATCTATCTGATTCTGTTCATTATCTATCTATCTATCTATCTATATATCTATCTATCTATCTAATTCCGTTTCTGATCTATCTATCTATCTATCTATCTATCTATCTAATTATGTTTCTTATCTATCTGTCAATCTATCTATCTATTTCATTCTGTTCATTATCCATCTATCTATCTATCTATCTATTTATCTATCTATCTATCTGTCTATCTATCTAATTCTGTTTCTTATCTATCTATCTATCTATCTATCTATCTATCTATCTATCTAAGTCTGTTCATATCTCTATCTATCTATCTATCTATCTATCTATCTGTCTATCTATCTAATTCTGTTTCTTATATATCTATCTATCTATCAATCTATCTATCTCATTCTGTTCATTATCTATCTATCTATCTATCTATATCCGTTTCCTCATATATACTTCAGTTTATTTACATACATCTTAGATTATTCATTTGTTTCTACCTATCTTTCTATCTTTCTATCTATATAAATACAGATGATAGGAAGTAGTTATTATCACTAGGAACCAACAGCTTTTTATTATGAGCTTCCTCAGTCTTACTTGTTTCATTGTATATATTTATGTAGGTATGTATGTATGTGTGTGTGTGTGAGAGGGGGGGTTATTACTCCAGAATTGTTGACAACAATCAGATGAGAGAGAGAGAGAGAATCAGTTCTTCTTCTTCTTCACAGGATATTCTATGCAAATTCTTCATAATGCAAAAAGGTTAGGGAAGAACGAAAACCCGAAATGCTCGATAGACATCACGATACTTCTGCGAGTTTTTTTTTTCAATAGCGATGGAAAAGAAAAATCAATATCTTATTTGCATACTCCTCAACGTAGAGAAGTAGAAGCCAGCGTACCGAAGAACCAGGTACCGAGTCCAGACCCAGCCCCCACCCCTTTCCTCCAAGCTCTGTTCTTTGAGAACAAATCGATACGAATTCTCTGGTTCTGTTTAGCCGGCACTCCTCTTGCCAAAAACACACACACAGGCTGTTCGGCTCCGCCTCCATAATCATTATGTCTGCGTCTGTAGAAGAAGAGGGTCTTTGCGCTCTAATGTTACTAGAAAATAAAGAGGTAGAAAGATGTCTTCGAAAAATGCATTAAAACATTTTCGTGAAACAAACAAAAAAACAAAAAATAGAAACAGAAATAAAACAAAAACGCTGGAGAGACGCCAATTTTTTAAAAATATTTGTTTTGACAGTTCTTTCTTTCTTTTTCTCTTTCTTTTTTTCTTTTTCTCTTTCTTTCACCAATTCTTTCTTTCTTTCTTTCTTTCATCAATTCTTTCTTTGTCTTTCTCTTTCTTTTATCAATTCTTTCTTTCTTTCTTTCTCTCTTTCTTTCATCAATTCTTTCTTTGCCTTTCTCTTTCTTTTACCAATTCTTTCTTTCTTTCTTTCTTTCATTCATCAATACTTTCTTTCTCTCTTTCTTTCATCAATATTTTCTTTCTTTCTATTATTCATTCACCAAATTTTCTTTCTCTCTCCCTTTCATTCATCAATACTTTCTTTCTTTCTCTTTCTTTCATGAATCATTTCTTTTATAATCCTTTCTTACTTTCTTTCTTTCTTTTTCTCTTTCTCTCACCAATTCTTTCTTTCTCTCTTTCTTTCCTTAATCGTTTCTTTGTCTCTCTCTTCCTTTCACCAATTCTTTCTTTAATTTTCTTTCATTCATCAATACTTTCTTTCTTTCTTTCATTCATCAATACTTTTTTTTCATTAATACTTTTCTTCTTTCTCTCTTTCATTCATCAATACTTTCTATCTCTCTTTCTTTCATCAATATTTTCTTTCTTTCTCTTTCATTCATCAATACTTTCTTTCTTTCTCTCTTTTATTCATCAATACTTTCTTTCTCTTTCTCTCATTCTTTCTTTCTCCCTCTTTATCAATCCTTTCTTTCTTTCTTTCTTTCTTTTTCTCGTTCTTTCTTTCTCTTTTTCATCAATCCTTTCTTTCTCTTCTCTTTCTTTCTCTTTCTTTCTCTCTCTCTCTCTTTCTCTTTCATTCTCTCTCTTTCTCTCTCTTTCTTTCTCTCTCTCTCTCTCTCTCTCTCTCTCTCTCTCTCTCTCTCTCTCTCTTTATTTTTGAGAATAGCAGTCGTTATTATAGACTCGTTAATGTGGTACTTTGTGTGCGCATGCGTATTGGATGAAGTCGAGAATTCACTCGGGTCCATACCGAAAAAAAATCTGAAAAAAGCGCCCAAAAAAAAGAAAAAGAAAATAGACGAGGGGAGGATGTAAAACAAAAGATGGGGGTGGAGGCCTAAAAGAAATCGGTAAAATTAAACACAGATACAAACACTGTATTTATTTTGTAGTTAACATCAAAATAACAGACCCCAAAAAATGGCGAAAAAGATCAATTTCTGTTTAGAGCTGTGGACCAATTAAAGAAAACAGTTTCAGTTTTTCTGGTTCGTTGATTGACTTTTACGGCACGTCAACCCATTTGGGTTATTTCCTAGTTTAGTAACATGAGTGACCCAGAAAAAAACAGAACCCAAATTATTTATTTTCCCATTAAACTAACCCTAAACCTCGACTCTAAACCTAACCTTAACCCTAACACTAAACCCTAACCCTAACCCTTGTTGGACTTAAGCTTTAAAAAAAAATTAAATTAACATTTCTATTACAAAATTTGTGGGTACCGTTTTTTCTGGGTCTCTCTGTAATATTATGTTACTCAACTAGGGGTTTTGTTGAATAAAAATCAATTTCTTTGTTGTTCACAAAGCGCCTCGTCGCTGACTGCGTCTCGCGTGGGTCAACTGCTTCTGCTGACTGCCCAGCGCTTCGCTCACTTGGTTTTTATGGACACAATCCCCCAACTTCCTGGCACCTGAATTACACCTCGCGTCCATCCAGCGCCTGAATCGCATTTCTTTGCATTCCGGAGGCATGGGTTCGACTCCGGCAGGCAAGACTATGTCTTGCCCTTTTTCCAAATGAGTACGGTACTCGTTCTCCGTCACAGGGGGGTAGGGTTAGGGTTAGGGTTTATGATTAGGGTTTAGGGTTTAGGTTAGTTTAATTTGAAAATAAATAATTTGGGTGCTGTTTTTTCTGGGTCACCCTGTAATATGTTACTCAACTAGGAAATAAACCCCACTCGGGTTATTTTATGCCGAATACATTTTATTTTCATTCTTGATGAGCATAATTTCTTTTAAAACTGAAATTTTTAAACACATTTTTCAGTTTCTTTATTTAATGGCATATCAAGTTCCGTGGGTTACTTACTGCCAAAGCCATTTTAGAAGAATAGTAAGTAAAAGTAAAGTCGTCGGGGCGGCCTAATGTCGGTATGAGCCAATCAGCGAGGGAGACTATCCCCTTTTCACTAGCGCTAGACAATGAGATTGTTTTTTACGTCTGAAGTGGAGCGCCACGCCTATCATCAGCTCCTTACTTTACCGCACAGATCACTGTGCTACTCATACGCTGGGTTGTCGAGGGTCGGTATCGAACTAGGAACTTTGTGGTTTCTTGCCGAACGCCCTACCGACTGAGATGTGACACAAGATCTATTTTACAGGGTTTAATAGGATTGGATGCTGAGTTTTCCTTCTCCTAGCCGAGTTGCCGCACCAAAGTTAAAGAGCCCAGTCTACTAGTTACCCATAGCTGGACGGAGAATTGTTAGATTCATACCATTCAAAACTCCAGTCTCGCTATTACGAATTAATAACATTGGGAAAGGTATGAAAACCCCAATACCAAACTAAGGGTTCAATAGTACTACTACTGTTCCACAAGGATGGGTTTGGCCTTAAATAACCCATAAAGGTTGATATACCATTAAAACTATTAGGAAGAGTTATCTCCCCCTAACGATTCTACACCGGTAGAGAGTCGGGCAGAAATAGACTGACAGTCAGACAGACAAAGGACTGACTGGTCCATGTGTGATCTCATTCATGACAACACACAGTTGAATTCTATCCAAACCATCCAACTGTATTCCCGGTCGGTGGGAATAAATAAAACAAATATTGTTATATGTTAAAAATATTTCACTGTTTTTTATTATCATTTGTTTTTTTTACATCTCGGGATAAAACAGTTTCATTCCCATTTTCAATTCTGTCTGTCTTTCTTTTTATTTGTTTCTGTTCTCTAATTCTTTTTCCGTTTTGAAAAGAAAAATCATTTCAATGGGGAAAATGTTAGAAAAAAGCAACGAACGATATCCAGTCTGGGTTGAAAGAAAATAAATAAATAAATTATTAGGGAGAGTTATCTCCCCCTAACGACTCGATCGGATATACTCAACCGACCAGCAGGGAGACAAAACAGACGCCTAATGGACACACACATGACAACACGCAGTTGAATTCTATCCAAACTCATCCAACTGTATTCCGGTCGGGGAATAAATAAAACAAATATTGTTATATGTTAAACATATTTCACTGTTTTTATTATCATTTGTTATTCCTACATTTCTGAATTTTTTAAGGTTGATAAATTGTATCATGTGGACTATTCGGACTATTGTCTTCATCTTTATTGTTATCTGTCTGATTGGAAACATGCGTAGTGGATATAGACGTCGATTTAATACAGTTCTAAGTGACAGTTATTCTAGGCTACTGGATCAATCCTGGTCAAGTGATAGTAACCAGAATAATAATTAACATAGCTTAATACTTGTACCCAGTCATAGATAGCGGAATGAAACAGTATATTCCGTAGATTGAAGAAATCCTGGATGTTGAGCAGTACCTGATATGCAACAATCCACTTTAGCCTTAGGCTAGACGGACAGTCGGAAATGCAGATAATTAAATAATTAAAAGGCCCTGTCGGTTGGGGCTTTATATAATACACCGACTCAATCGAGCACCTGTTGGTCGTGGGTGGCCACCATGATGCTTAAAGATGGAATCCGGGTGGCTGGCAGGCCCTGATATGCAACACTCCACTTTAGCCTTAGGCTAGGTGGACAGTCGGAAATGCCCCCCTCCAATTAATCGGCTGGTGACGGCAAGCCCTAGCACCTCTATGATTGCCCCAACCCTATGCTCTTAAAAATCTTGGGTATGACGTTAAACTCTATCTGATGAAGTTTCAATTCTGGAACTCCGGGGAATGTGGGGTAATCCAGACATCACTTTTACTCAGGGGTTCTCTGTGATCCAGAGTGGTAATACCTGTGTTGGGATTTATCCCCATTGGCCTAGAAGAGTTATCTTCCCGCTGGGTTGTCACTTGTTCTCACCAGGGCTATTGTATTTAAGCGCCTGGTTCAAACGCTTCTACCTCTTTTGCTACATCTCCTCGTACGAGCACATGGGTTAGAGACATTGTCACACCCTTCTTGGTAGGGGCTTCGGCTCCCAACGCTATGTAACTCTCCTGGAGGCTTCGGCCCCCTCATCACTAGTAAGTGATTTTTAATGTACGGACTCACCAGTCATTTTATCTTCACTCTTGTATATTTATGTACATGTATTTTATGGTTATTGTATCTTGTCTGATTTCTGTGCTGTTTACAATATAATATGTTTTGTCCCACAAACGTGTCGGAGTTTGTTTCGTTTCAACAAGTTATAACATTGTTATAATCTTGAACCTTACACCTGTTAGAATCACATATATGGGTTGAATAGAAGAAATTTTTTTAAAAATACAGCATTATTTGGATTATTCGGACTATTGTCCTTATCTTCATTGTTATCTGTACAACGTTTCGGCAGATGTGCCCGCCGGCATTTCTTGTATTTCTTGTCGGACTCGGGAAATTACTCAGACTCGGAAACCTTCTATTGCATACTGGCATGAAATTCTATATGTTATGTAGCGCCTTCTTTGCTACTCTAAATCGTGTACATTAGTACTGGGGGTTTTCACTGTACCCAAATCGATGTATGTTAGTTGTCGTTTAATGAAATCTACAACACATGGATAGTAGGAATTTTGACCTTATTTCTTCTCGGTTGTACGTGGTGCGCGGCGGGCATTAACAATGACTAGCCCTACTGTTGGGATGGTGGCGATAGTGAGGTGGGTGGCTAGGTGACGCCTCGCAGCCTGCGGCTGTGACCGTGAGCGGCTGTAACGCTCACTTGTTCCCTGTTCGCGTCTTCTGTCTGACTGTCTCACTACTGACTGCTCGGCTCGACCCTCTGGCTTTTGAATTGACGACCGCCTACGCATCTTTATCTTTTGATCTGATAACTATTTCCGAACTTATTGTTTCCCATCCTTATTTTGTTCGCTTTACCAGGAAAAAGACCTTTGTCATTTTTGTCGTCTTTTCTTTGTTTCGCTCGTACAATATACAACACTTCTTTTCGAACTCGGGAACCTTCTTGTCGTAATCGGGAGCTATCACGGAACTTTGAACTTAACCCTTAATTCAGTCCATGGTGGTATTCTGTTCTCATTCCGCTAATCATAGCTGGGTACAGATTTTAAGCTGTGTTAATTATTATTCTATGTTACTCCTTCCCCTGACCAGGATTGATCCTGCAGTCCAGAGATAACTGTCATTTAGAACTGTCTTAACCTAACTCCTTTATCCACTAGGCTATCTGTTCAAAAAATGTGTTTTAAAAAATTGAGTTTTAAGAAAATGTTCAATACATATTAGGCATAAAATAGAACAAAACGTCTTCATCCTAACATAACCCAACAACGTTTAGCATGCCGTTAAATACAACAGACCAGACCAAACTAAAATAATTGAATCTTCCGTCTTAATATTTTTTACAGTGTCGTACTTTTAATTCTTATTTCACGCTACGGTGGATGAATATCCGTCCCAGGATGTTGCGATAAAATACAAAAATAAAAATAAAAAATGAATAAAAGATCCACACCAAATTGATTATGAAAATAATTCGTTACCCCCCCCCTTCCTGTTAAGTAATTTAACGGTTGAAGAGAAATTGATCCAAAAAATAAAGTTATTAAATGACGAGATTAGAAAACAATAAATAATAAGGGGGGAAACAAAGAAAGAAGCAACTGGATGAGAGAAAGAAAGAAAGAAAGAAAAGAAAGAAAGAAAAGAAAGAAGAAAGAAGAAAGAAAGACCGGTAAGAAAGAAATAGAATTGAAATAAAATTGAACTGTTAACACAGTTTAAGCATAAACAGACAGTGTGTCCTGCTGGGATGTAAGAGCAGATACAATGGGTATCTATTGGATGGTACTAAACTGAAGCTGATGGTATGGTATCATATAGATGCTAGGGCTTGGCGTGACCAGCCGATTGATCGGAAGGGGCCTCTCCGACCGACCGCCTAGGTGGAACGTTTGCATGTCATGGACTTCTCAGCCACTTGGGTTCAATCCTTATGCTTCACAAGTCGCCACCTTAGGCCAACAGGTGGCCCCATTGGGAGAGTCGTACCGCCGCTCTGTAGAGGTGCAGTCGGTGTATTCTAACCTGGCCTGGAATTGCAGTGTCAACGGGAATCAGCCCAGTCTCTCTAGGGAGGCATTTAATAAAATTAAAAAAACAATGAAAAATGCATTGGAAAATTATTTTACTATGAAAATGCATTGGAAAATCATTTTACTATGAACATTCATTGGAAAATCATTTTACTATGAAAATGCATTGGAAAATCATTTTACTATGAAAATGCATTGGAAAATCATTTTACTATGAAAATGCATTGGAAAATCATTTTACTATGAAAATGCATTGGAAAATCATTTTATGATGAAAATGCTTGGAAAATCATTTACAATGAAACTGCATTGGAAAATCATTTTACTATGAAAATGCATTGGAAAATCATTTTACTATGAAAATGCATTGGAAAATCATTTTACTATGAAATGCATTGGAAAATCTTTTACAATGAAAAAATACATTGAAAAATCATTTTATAATGAAAATGCATTGGAAAATCATTTTACTATGAAAATGCATTGGAAAAACATTTTACTATGAAAATGCATTGGAAAATCATTTTACTATGAAAATGCATGGAAAATCATTTACTATGAAAATGCATTGGAAAATCATTTTACAATGAAAATGCATTGGAAAATCATTTCACTCTTAACAGTCCACAACACCATTGAGGCCTTTAGCACGGCAGGCGTTCGAACTCGTTTACTACGCGGTCACAGTCGAGCACATTAGCCACTAAGGAACTGATGATCTGAAGGAAATATCAAACTTGCGATTTCAAAGGTTAATTCAAAGGTTGTAGATTGTTCGCTCGAGAAAGTTGTGATGAAACGGAAAATTAAAATCTAGAAAAGACCAGCCAAGGTTAATGGTGAACAGATTCTTTTTTTTTTTTTTGCTTCGGGTTATCCAATTTAACGGGCAGATATTGTTCGACCATGAATGGTGGGACAAAAAGCGTAAAAATCAGCAAAAAAAAATCACCAAAAATAGTAATAATAATCTTATTATTATAGAGATAATGTGCAAGTTTGTAATAGAAACTACGTCACTAAGCAGATCACAATCCCTCAGTTAGGTTATATGATTAACTAGAAGTGACTATCCCGCGTTTCCTGGTTAGAGCGAAGTTAATAAAAAAGTTAGTCTCGCAGATCCATTGATTGTTTTGTTCTTACATAACTCATTTATGTTCTAAAATAACCCCAGATGTGTTGACATGCCTTTAAAATCAAACTAATTGACCATGTATTTTGTTACCATGATTGATTAAAGCTTTTATTATATGGGCCGGGTTAGCTCAGTCGGCAGAGCGTTCGGCTAGAAATCACAAGGTTCACAGTTCGATACCGGTCCTCGCCAACTCAGCGTATGAGTAGCACGGGGATCTGTGCGGTAAAGTAAGGAGCTGATGGTAGGTGTGGTGCTCCACCTCAGATACTAAAACAATCTCCTTGGTCTAGCGCTATTGAAAAGGGGATAGACTCCCTCGCTGATTTACCGCCGCCCCAACGATTTACTTACATTTATCAGTCTTCACTTTCTTATTTAAGAAAGAACATACTTATATCCATAATAATTGGTACATTTGTATAATAAATGTTATCACTAAATGTAAAAAATTATATCGGACTTTTAAGTAATAGTAGTAGTTTGGGATATTTTCAACTTGGTCAATTCTAAAAACCAATGACTTTCCCTTCTCAATTTAACAAAGAAAAAGTTTCCACTTTAGATTAAAAAGCAAGTATTTTCTAGGTTGACTTTAATTCTAAATTATAGTCACCTTTCATGGTGTCTATTTTCTTTTGGTCTTAGTTGATTTTATCATATTGTAGCATAATGGTCGGGCCTTACTTGGGAACGCCATATTTGTGGCCTTGTGTCAAACAAAAAGCTTAATAGATGTTGTATGATTCTCAGACCTTACCGGGTGGTCTCTTTTGAAGAATCGGCCCGAAACGAAATAAAAAACATAAACGAGATTTTTGGAGACATGGAGGCGGGTTTTAACGAAAATTCAGTCTTCTTGATTGTTAATTGTTCTTTGATCCGAACGGCCCTGAACTAACAATGACCGTAGATGGAATCGAATAATTAGAACGAATCGAACATTCTTTTCATTCTAGGAATAGATGGATTATTCGACAATAAAACCCTTCTAGATTTGTTCTGTTGAGATACTATTAAGGCCGGACCCTGTCTAGGAGATCAGTTGATCTGGGAGTTGGGCAGTAGAGTTGGTCTGACAGTTGGAGTTGGAGATGGAGTTGGAGTTGGAGTTGCTTGGGCTGAGATCGGGAATGATCTGTTGTCGCTGAAGCGAAAAGGGCTCCTGATATTTGCCGACTAGAAAAAGTTTGTCACCAAAAGTTTACTCAAAGTACAGAAACTCTAAGGACCATATAAAGAATTACTTATTAATTAAGCTGACACTCTCTCTCTCTCTCTCTCTCTCTCTCCTCTCTCCCTTCTCTCTCTCTCTCTCTCTCTCTCTCTCTCTCTCTCTCTCAAATTTAAGAAAACGGAATTGAATTGAATAAACAAGTCATTTAAAAAGAAATGAAAGGTTTGTTATCAACTTTATTTTACTACGAAAATACTACGAGAGATGTTATGAATGAAACGAGATTCCCCAGACAACTAGACACCCGTGAAGATAAAGTCAATTGACCGTAACGAGAACCACTTGTCTTGTAAGGTGATACCTTTCCCCTGACCATTAACTAAATGTGGAAGAATTCTTTGGGTCGGCTGACTAGAAACGACGACTATTAGATCTGTGTGATCAAACAAGCCAACGTGTCGACCCCTGATAAACGACTGTACAAGTCCTAATTGTGCCGTGAAAAGGCCCATAACGTTACAATATTCACTGGTAATTTTGTTCAGTTAATAGTAAAAAATATTTTCTTCACAACTTTTAAAGTCTTAAACACTTTATTAGATGGATGAAGTTTGATAGTTTTTGTTAGGGAGAGTTATCTCCCCCTAACGATTCGAACCGGACTCTCTGAAGAGGAGGGGGAAAATACTGACGGGAGACCAGATCAGAACCGAGTAGGTGACACACATGTTATCCTATCATCAGCTGAACTCTAAGCCCAAACCATCCCACTGTATTCCCTGTCAGTGAGAACAAATAAACAAATATTGTTATTGTTAACATATTCCCTGTTTTTATTATCATTTCTGTATATCCTGCATCTCGGGATAAAAACAATTTGATATTTATTAAAATATGTTTTTTCCACTAATAGTTTTTGCATAACAAAAATGACATTTCCTATTTTGGCTGCTTGGTTTTTACGGCATGTCACTCTTGGGTTATTTTATTCCGAATACGTTTGCTTTATTTATTCTATTTGGATATTCATTTTTCTTTCAAAAGAAAGAAAGAAAAGAAAAAGAAAAGGGAAGAATGTCCGCGATCTAATTAATACTGAAGAAAAGAAGGGTGAAAGAAAAAAGAAAGAAAGAAAGAGGAGAATGAAGGAAAGAAAATAACGTTATTTTCTTTCCTTCATTCTCCTCTTTCTTTCTTTCTTTTTCTTTCACCCTTCTTTTCTTTAGTATTAATTAGATCGCGGACATTTTCGCCCTTTTATTCTTCTTCTTTTCTTCGAAGTTTAATAAAAGAAAGAAAGAAAAATATTTCCAACCTTTAAGAAAAATTCCATTCGATGCTGTTGTAAGCCTCAAATATAACATTTTTGAAGGCTGGAAATTTTCTTTCTTTTCTCTCTCTCTCTCTCCTCTCTCTCTCTTTCTTCTTTTTTCTCTCTCTCTCTCTCTTCTTTCTTTCTTTCTCTCTTTCTTTCTTTCTTTCTTTCTCTCTTTCTTTCTTTCTTTCTCGCTTTCTTCTTTCTCTATTTTTCTATTTCTTTCTCTCTTTTTTCTTTCTTTCTTTCTTTCTTTCGATCTTTCTTTCTTTCTTTCTTTCTTTCTTTCTCTCTCTTTCTTTCTTTCTCTTTCTTTCTTTCTTTTTTTCTCTATTTCTTTCTACCTTTCTTTTTTTTCTTTATTTCTTTCTTTCTCTCTCTCTCTCTTTCTATCTTTCTTCCTTTGTCTCTCTCTTTCTTTCTTCTCTTCTCTCTCTCTTTCTTCGTAACTCTTTCGTGAACGCGAAAGAGTACCCAAACCAATGTCTCTATTTTAGACAATTAAAACAAAATATGTGAGAATCTATTGATAATTTGTAATGCAACTTCGAGCGTCGTCGAGTATGCTTGTGCATTTCATGAGTTGAATAGTGAAATAAAAGATGACATTGTTTTCAAAGGGATTTCTGATCGCCTACGCCGATTAGCTTTGCGAAAAGATCCAAATTTAGATAATCTCTTCAAATTTCCTCGCTCTATAGAAATTTCTTCTCTATAATCCGTAGAGAGACGACAGTTGGTTGAATATCATTTTTTCGTATAAAATAAATGCAAGAAAAAATCCATGACGAAGTAATTACAAGAATATCATGTCCTGAGCAAACTTATAGAACAGAATATATATATATATATATATATATATATATATATATATATATAATACCCTTGGAAAGGTATGGATCCATATATTCTCCCTCCAGCTATGGTTAATAGTAGGGCAGATCAGCTTGGGTATGTAACCAGTCTAGAGAGGGATAACCTGAATCAAAATTCCCTCCAGCTATGGTTAAATAGTAGGGCAGACTGGGCCCTTCAGCCTTGGGTAGGTAACCAGTCTAGAAGAGGGATAACTCTGAATTCAAAATTCCCTCCAGCTATGGGTTAAATAGTAGGGCAGACTGGGCCCTTCAACCTTGAGTAGTAACCAGTCTAGAAGAGGGATAACTCTGAATTCAAAATTCCCTCCAGCTATGGGTTAAATAGTAGGGCAGACTGGGCCCTTCAGCCTTGGGTAGGTAACCAGTCTAGAGAGGGATAACTCTGAATTCAAAATTCCCTCCAGCTATGGGTTAAATAGTAGGGCAGACTGGGCCCTCCAACCTTGGGTAGGTAACCAGTCTAGGAGAGGGATAACTCTGAATTCAAAATTCCGGAGGTCGGTCGTTGATTGGGTTGTGGCAACCCTTGATGCACCAATTCTTTCCTATCGACTGTGCCAAAAAGTGTGGGTGGTCCAACACAAGCCTTCACCACTAAAAAACAAATCACTGTGTGGGTGTTCATTGTTTGTGTGAACCCTCATGCGTCGGAAAATCGACGGGGAGAGTCCATAATATATATATATATATATATATATTATATATATATATATATATATATAGGGCCGGCATTATTCAGCGGTAGAACATTACCCTAGGAACCACAATGTTCTTCGCTATTAAGTCAAAGTGGACCAGGAGTAATCGATATAAAGGGTACTTCACACCCTTCCGCGCTTCAAAACTGGCACCATACCTTCAGTTTATTACCAAACAATGGATATTCATTGGGGCTGCCTCTAACACCTCAGCACGACACACAGACGTTTTTTGCTAAGCCGTGTTAACAAGTTAATTTATCATAATCCACACTTTCCAAGTGTGGTTAGTTCGTTGGTTAGTTGGATTTTTGTTGTACCGCCGTTCCTACAGTGGAGAACATGCACCGGTTCTCACTATAAATAGTGAGACACCGAGTGGAAAGGTCGGACTGTTCCCGTTAACGACAAGCTAGTCGTACATATACCATGATTGTAAATACACTTGTCTTATTTTACCCTATCTCGACTTGACTTCTTTTTACTGTTGGACTAACATCACAACAGTTTTACGGCATGTTAACCAATCGGGTCATTTTATCACGAAGAACTTTTGTTTTATTTATTCTTGACGGTACTCATTTTTTTAAAAACTAATTTTTAAAACATTTTTATATTCATTTTTCTATTTAACCCATATTTAATGGGTACTATCAAACCGGGTCAGAATTGACCTGGAGTAATGGCAATGAAGAGGTTCCATACTCCCCAAGAGATCCTAAACTGTAACTTCGTTATTAGATAGTTTAACATCATGCCACCGCCTCGGCATATGTATGATAAAAACCGTTGGGGTCTTCCATAGGGTCAATAGGTTTGGGACAATTATATAAGTGATCGGGCTTGACAGCACCTACCAATTAATCGGAAGGTGGATTTTCGACCGCCCGTCTAGGCTAATGTCATGGCCAATGTGGAGAGTTGCATGGACTGCTCAACCACAAGAGTTCCATCCAAGACCTTCAGCCACCGCCTTCTAGCACCCATATTATAAAACGGTTTGTGGCTAGCCATAAGGGCAATAGGATTGGGACAATCATATAGGTCCTATGGCTTGATGTAACCAGCCGACAGATCGTAGATGACCTCTCTAACTACCCGTCTAGCCTAGTATGCATGTCATGGGACTATTCAGCTACCAGGGTTCCATCGTTAAGCATCACGGGTCGCCACCCACGGCCAACAGGTGGCCCCATGGGGGAGGGGGGGTAGTACCCCTTTGCAGAGGGGCAGTCAGTCAGTATATTCTAAAGCCCTAACCGACAGGGCTGACAAGTTGACCCGAACAACAATATCCCATCGTCTAAAACAAGGGGGAATACAGACACAAGCATTTAGCGTATTATTAAATCTATTATTTCAATTTAGCAAATTTTCTACTTGAAAGAAGCTGACGCCCTACGAGGTAAGGGTAGGGATGTATGACTTATATGAAATTGAATGGTAATTACATACATAGTCAGGGATATAGATTATATATTGATATAGATATGGCTATATAGTATAGAACTTTAGTAATGAACAATTTCATGTCGCTTAACTGGGTTATTAAATTGAGTGCCAAAAAAAAAAAGACCATCACCGCTACCGACTATTATTTATGGCATGTATGGAAGCACACAAGGAGCACTAATCTACAAATATACTCTTCATAAGAACTTTGTTATAAACAATATGACTTTAGTGGGAGGGGGAGTAATGTTTAATTTGATCTACACAACTTGAGCCTCACCATAAAATGTAATGTAGTGTCGTACCCAGGATACACCATTTTTGGTTATCAGCTGCAATCTGCCAGAATACTCAGAAGAGTCCTGGAGACCTGAGGAAACTTGTTGTCACTCAGACTCCAGGGAAGTACATCAGCTAATGCTGTGTGAAAAACTAATAATAATAATAATAATAATAATAATAATAATAAAAAGAGAGTAAAATAAGAAAAAAAGAAAGGGTATATTTTTTTGTCACTGTTATAATTCTGTTGGACTTATCATCCTCATCATCATCATCATCATCATCAAGATTATCATCATCATCATCATCATCATGATTATTATTAGGTAAAGAAAACTAAGAACAAAGATTGTATTATAGTTTATCAAGGAACCTTGTGGTTTCTATCCGAACGCTCTATCGACTGAGCTAACCTAGAGAGAATCATTTATTACCAAATTATACAGCATTGAAAATGTATAACCAAAAATCAGATCTAAAAGCCTCTATAATCAAAAAATAAAATTGCAAGAATATATGTAAGGATTTTACTTATTTTGAGACTGCAATATATTCATGTTTTTGGTTACCGAGTAATGGTGTAGAATTTGGTTATAGATAACGCCTAATCATCTCCGTTTTATTGTATCAAATAAAAGCTATGTCAGGCAAACTTATTTTATTTAAAAAAATTCTGAACAGTAATTGAAAGAGAGTTATAACATATAAGTAAAGAGAAAGAAGGAAAGAGCAATGGCAATTATAATTGTAGTAATAATCGTAGAATTAGTTCTGTTGCTATTCCATCCCATTCTAATTAAGCTGTAATGTAAACAAATAAGTTTCTCAACATACATCTATAAAGAAGCATACGTAAACTTCCCAACAAATATATATATATATATATATATATATATATATATATATATATATATATATATATATATATTAATAAAACGACAGTGCTGTAGGAAATGAAAGTGAGCGAAATAAAAATATCGTCGAGCCAATGCATATATATATATATATATATATATATATATATATATATAATATAAATATATAATATATACGTATATACAATTCCTTTATATATATATATATATATATATATATATATATATATATATATATATATATATATATATATATATACGTATATACAATTCCTTATATATATATTATAATATATATAATATATATATATATATAAAATATATACGTATATATAAGAAATTGCATATATACGTATATATATATATATATATATTATATTATATATAAGAAATATATACGTATATGCAATTTCTTATATATACGTATATATATGTAATATGTGTTGGTGTAAGTTGAAAAATGGAAATGAATCCGACAATATGTTGAAAGGATAAATAAATTATAGGAAATAAAATCTCGAATGGATAAAAATGGTTTAATGAAATGCTAACACGTGTTTCAACCGAGAGTTTGTCCATGTACATAATGAATTCTATAATAATAATAATAATAATAATAATAATAATATAATAATAATAATAATAATAATAATAATAATAATATATAATAATAATAATAATAATAATAATAATAATAATAATAATAATAATAATAATAATAATAATAATAATAATAATAATAATAATAATAATAATAATAATAATTAGCACAGTCGGTAGAGCGTTCGGCTAGAACCATCAGGTTCCTAGTTCGATACCGTCTCTCTCTTACTCAGGCATATAAGTAAGAAATAAATATTTATATATATATATATATATATATAATATAATTAAAGAATAACAAAAGACTTATAGATTTAGCATTATAGTCTCTTTCAGGGAACTATAGACTATAACACTAAATTCTAAGTCTTTTGTTATTTCTTTACTTATATATTTGCTCTGTGACTCTAACATTAAGAGCACACATTGAGCTCTCAAACTGCGACAGGTTTTTTAAATAAAACTCTTGTGTCGTAAGGAAGATTTATTCTCTGGACTTTCGGATTATATATATATATATATATATATATATATATATATATATATATATATAGTTTCGTTATTTTTATATGCGCTGGCATGTTGTTCCGTTTCATTTGTCGATATTTCCGCATTCGAATATTCCCACGGCCAAATTTTGAATTATTCCTATTTTGAATATTCGTTTTAATATTTTAATCAATGGTTGTTAAATTGTTAGCAACCATTAATTAGAAATGCAGCTACTCATTAAAATATAACCATTAATAAAAATCTTTTATGAGATTTGAAATCACATGAATCAAGGAATTCATGTATTTCTCAAGGGTTGCGTAATGTTACCCATAAATTATCCCTTTTGCTTTTTCTATGTGTTGTTCAGCCCTGTCGGCTGAGAATTCAGAATACACCGACTGCACCTCTGCAAAGGGGTATGACTCCTCCCACCGATGGGGCCAACTGAAACTGGTTGTGTCTGTTTTCCCACTTGTTTTATAAATCAAGCAAATCAGGCATTTCTCAAGAGTTGTGTAATGTCACCTATAAATAAACCATTTTGTTTCTTCTACTCTTTTGACCGTGGTAGGTTTTTACGGCATGTCAACCCTTTTGGGGTTATTTTGTGCCAAATACTTTTTTGTTCTATTCATCCTTGATAGATACTCAACTTTTTTAAGCACAATTTTTTAAACACATTTTCTACAGTCATATTTTTTATTTAACCCATAGATGGGATCTTTTTGAACTCGACAAGAAAGTTCCCGAGTTCGAAAAGAAGGTTCCCGAGTCCGACAAGAAATACATGAAGAAGGCCGGAGGGCATATCGGCCGAAACGTTGTACAGATAACAATGAAGATGAGGACAATAGTCCGAATAACGCAGATAATACTAATCATCAAGACTCATCTCAAACATCCAGAGAAAAGATAGAACAATCCGGTAGAAAGTAGAGAAAATAAGCTTGTATGAAAAATAAAGAAAAGAAAACAGTGCGTGATTCAAATTAGTATCCAAGTTGATAGATTATATCACAGGTAGTTTGTTCTAATATTTATTGTTATTATCTGACTATGGAAGATACTGGGTTTCTTTTAAAGAAAGGACGAAAGAAATCAAAGGGGAAAGAGAAGATGTAAAACAGTAAACAGAAAGATGTAGACAGAGACGAAAGATAACGAGCAAACAGAAATAAGAAATAAAAATTCTAGAAGAGAAACAAGAATACAAGTAAAAACAGCAGAGAAGAAAATAAGAAAGAGGATAAAAAAGAAGAAAATGAAAACCTAGGAATCAGAAAAGAGAAAGGTAAGAATACAAAGAAGACAAAGAAAGAAGGGAAATGAGAAGATGAAAAATAATAAACAAACCAAAAGATATTAATGAAGGAGATTGAGAAAATAAGAAAGAGGTTTAAAGAAGAACAAAAAAATAACAATGAAGATGGGGACAATAGTCCAATAACGCCGAATTCTTATTTCTTATGGGTGTCATCACCTCGGCTAAATAATGGACTTCTGTTTTATTATGAGTGTCATCACCTCGGCTAAATAATGGACTCTTCTGTTTTTATTATGAGTGTCATCACCTCGGCTAAATAATGGACTCTTCTGTTTTTATTATGAGTGTCATCACCTCGGCTAAATAATGGACTCTCTGTTTTTTATATAAAGACAGGAAGAAAAGGACATGCTACACAGAAAAAATATAAGAAACCGAATAGGGAAAAGATAGATAGAGGGTGAACACATGGAATTGATAATGCTAATTTTTGATTGAACAGGATGAAAAGAAAAGAAAGAAGAAGAGAGAGAGAGAGAGAGAGAGAGAGAGAGAGAGAGAGAGAGAGAGAGAGAGAGAGAGAGAGATGATTAATGACAAGGAAAGAGAGAGAGAGAGAGAGAGAGAGAGAGAGGGGGGGAGAGAGAGAGAGAGAGAGTTAAATCGAGATTATTATACTTTTTACATATTGAACCAACTGCAATAGCTCTTAAGTAAACATATCAAACTCTGGTATATCCACAAGTCTTGATAGTTTATCTACTTCTTGTTTATAAATACTAGCAAAATAAAAGAACGACCTCCGGGCGATGTAAAAATAACTTTTTGAAAGATATTGCTTGAGGAGGTGGAAGTTAAAAATTAAATGTCGGAGAGTTTGAACCATAAATCATGAAATCATCAAATTCATTAGGGGAGTAAAAAAAATAAAACAATTTGAAATCGAAACTAAATTCTATTAACTTTGAATATCTATTAAAATAAAACAAACTATATATAAATATATGATACTGGGGATGTATCTATTAAAACTTGTTTTTAAAAACAATGAGGACTGTCTAATGTTGCATGCTCAAATTTTGAGTGTATTTATTCTATGTTATGACGATTTTGGGTAATGTGACGTAAGCAGGGACGTAATTTTTGTTACAGACAACAACCGGAAGCGAATCTCCATTATTAATAGACTAGTAGAAAATAGAAAACGCCCCTGGGAGATATAAAAATAGATTTTGAAACATATTACCTGGGGGTGGGAGTAGAAAATTCAATGTCAGCGAGTTTGTACCCTAAGTAAGTAAAAATCATCAAATTCATCAAAGGATTAAAAAATAAAACAATTTGAAATGTAAACTTTAAATATGTATTAAAATAAAACAAACTATATATAGATATATAATACCAGTCATGTATTTATTAAAACTTGTTTTAAAAAACAATGAGGACTGTCTAATGTTGCATGTTCAAATTTTGAGTGATTTATTGAATAAATACTCAAAATTTGAACATGCCAAACATCGTAGAATAAATTTTATTCTATGTTATGACGATTTTGGGTAATGTGATGTAAGCAGCGACGTAATTTTTGTTACAGACAAAAACCGGAAGCGAATCTCCATTATTAATAGATGTAATCGACCTGGCCGCCATTTTTGTAAAAGTGGGAAGCTGAGGAATCGGTAGAATTGTAAATTAAGAAATGTCGGAACATTGAAACAATTATTGAATGATAAACAATAGTTGTGGGGGTCATCTTATGTAGAGTGACGTGTATATTAATTTGATATTAGTAAAAGGCAGAAGACAATTAATTGAGTTGTAAAAAAACGTTAAAGTGTTGAAGAGAGAATTGACAGCAATCAAAAGTGAACAGTGTTAAATAGAAAAGAAAAAAAGAGAATAAAACAAAACAAAACAAAACAAAATAAAACAAAACAAAAAAAAACAAAAAACAAAACAAAAAAAGAACGAATAAATAAAATGAGAAGAAAATGAAAAGAGGCTAAACCATAAAAGGAAAGTCACGAACCTGGAAAGAAATAAACAACCCCTTTTTAACGACTTTCGTATGTTGTTTCTTTGTTCTCTGTTCTCGCGTTAATGCGCTAGATGGCCGTTGACCGAGAAGCTTCGCCCGCCCTTTCACAAGTTTTGATTTTCGTCCTTGATATATCCGGGTTAAGGGATATATTATGAAGTTGTAATTGGTATATTATCGCAGTTGTAGCTGGTACGTCGTAATAGCACTGCGTCTTCCGAGCAGTCGTGGTGTAGTCTGGTGAGTAAGTTTAGGCTGGTAGGCTTAGGTTTAGGCGCTTGCACCAACAGTGTCGAATATTTATACATGACACTGTCCAATCAGATTATAGTGAGGGGGTTCCAAGGTATTTACATATTCATTACATCAGTCCTGCTGGGTTTCTAGCACCCTCCTCACCAGGTAAGCTTGGTGGGGGTACCGGTTTAGTAGCCGATGGTCCGACTATGAAGCAGATAGTACGGGATTACATAATACCCATGAGCTTTGTGCGACCTGACATAGAAAAACGCGGGTTGGTATCCAGGCGCGTAGTAGTCTAAATAACCCTCGCTGCATTGTGGGTATCCTCTGGATAGGAAAAGGCAAAGGGAGAAAACCCTGACAGAAATCACGGCTTGGGCTCCGTTAGGCAGTTCAGTGTGTAAAATGTTATCTGACAACTCCTGCAGCCAAACTGACACCGAATGTATTGGTTCGCCATTCCTTTGGATCACGCCTACGAGGCAGAGAGGGTGCCCTGTCACTTGGGCAACCCAGGGCCTCCATACATCTTACTCGGGCTCTTTTTTGTGTCATGGACTACTACTAGTCGACTGAGCCCTACGCAACAACTAGTGTAACACAAAATAGGTCTCAATGGTGTCGTGAATTGCCAATAGGATACGTAAATACGGTACTGACTTTTTTTATTACGTAGCTAATAGAATAAATATTAGGACAAGGAGTGAATAAGGTTCATGGATGATAAGGGTAGACTGAGATAGATATAGATAAATAGATTAAGGCAGACTGAAATAGATAGATAAATAGATAGATAGGTAGAGGCAGAAATATATATATATATTTACCAACCCCTCCGCACGAGCAGGATGCGACACAAGGTCAATTTCTAAAGCGGAATTCAACAGGTTTGAATTCAGAGTTTTCCTTCTTCTAGACTGGTTGCCTAACTAAGGTTAAGAGCCCAGTCTGGTGGGAGAGTAGGATTCGCACCTTTCCCAAGGGTATTAGCGTTAAGGGAAGTGCAATTACCACGTCCAGGATTTGAAATCGGGTCGACGAGTCCATTTCCCATGACTTTAACCATTACACCACGCGCTTCCATGAAATAGATATATAGAAGGAAAAATAGTTGTGCTACTAGTTAATACATATCTATAGGGATGGGGAAGATTCATACCTTTCCCAAGGGTATTAGTCCAAAAGTGAAAGCAATAGAGCGACTGGAGTTCGAACTCGCTTACAATGATGTCGTAGTCCAATACATTAGCCACCACACAACGAGGACTGCTCTACTTCGTTACTCAGTATATAGGGTAAAATGGTCAGCGGGAATTATAGTACTTATGGGAATCAGGTTACGAGAACTCTGAAATAAGGTAACGTTTTATTATGAATTAGTGGAAGGTTTATCCGCCATATTGTGCTATTAATTTATAGCCTTTCAACTGGGGGATTGTTAATAATTGTCATTTTCTCCCTTTAATTACGTGAATACAATTTGTTTGTCTCAAAACGGTTTAAGGATAATTCTCTTCTTAAATAAAACAATCAAAATGGACGCCGATTGGTTGGCGGTCGGCAGCAATGGCGTCGTTCCAAATCTGAAGATTTTTCCCGCTCTGTGTAATCAACAGACGACACCGGATGCCTAATCAAACTTTCGCTTTTTGGTTTGTTTTTAAAACCATAAATATTTAATTTCGCTGGTATTGTTGTTCGATATTTTAGCTAATCACACAGCCACTCTCTCCTTTTCTCGTTTTCAATCTCGCAGTTTCTCGTTCCAGAATAAATCATTGCTGTAAACTGTAAAAACAAAATGAAAGAAAGAAAAAGATTCCTTGTTCAAATAATGTTTTATGAGTTTCTGTTTATTCTTATCTCTCCATTAGGTCTGCCTGTCTTTCTGTCTGTCTGTCTTTATGTATGTATGTATGTATGTTTATCTTTTAATCGATATATTCACGTACATTTTTATTGTTGTCTAAAGTGTTCGTAACTGACCATCTTCTCTCTTGATTGTCCTACATTTTACTGACAATCGTTTCTTATTGGTCAGTTTCTATCTCTCTCTCTCTTCTCTCTCTCTCTCTCACTCTCTCTCTCTTTTCTCTCTCTCTCTCTCTCTATATATATATATAATATATATATATATATATATAAAATTATAATGCTGAACTCTACCGGTGTGGAAAAAACCCAGGTAATTCAGTTTTCAAAATAAATAATTTTTCAAACTGACATCTGAGGAAAGAATAAAAAAAAAGAAAAGAACTGCTCGTCCGTACATTCTGATATATATATATATATATTATATATAATTGATAATTTTTGAATCATATTACCACGACCAGACAACTCGGCAAACACCATTTGCGACATCCGGAGCACTGGACAGCTGTTTCGACCTCCTTTGGTCTCATCAGCAGTGCATACCGCAATCTCCGCCACTAGAGATTGAACTCGTGGACCACAGCGTGAAGAGCGGGGACTTAACACACTGGGCCACCAGCCGATGCCACAAACGGAGAATGCCAAATCATCTAGTCAATGGTAATATTACTTCAAATGCGCAGTCACCTAACCTATACTGCCATGTATCCCATCGCAGGATTACAGAGGGCAAGGGCACCTCTAGGACCACGACTTCCCAGTTCGGGGCCTGAATCCACAGAACGCAACCTAATGGGCAAAGGGTATATATTGAATTTTTGATATTGAATTTTTGATAGAGGAATTATATATATAATTGATAATTTTTGAATCATATTACCACGACCAGACAACTCGGCAAACACCATTTGCGACATCCGGAGCACTGGACAGCTGTTTCGACCTCCTTTGGTCTCATCAGCAGTGCATACCGCAATCTCCGCCACTAGAGATTGAACTCGTGGACCACAGCGTGAAGAGCGGGGACTTAACACACTGGGCCACCAGCCGATGCCACAAACGGAGAATGCCAAATCATCTAGTCAATGGTAATATTACTTCAAATGCGCAGTCACCTAACCTATACTGCCATGTATCCCATCGCAGGATTACAGAGGGCAAGGGCACCTCTAGGACCACGACTTCCCAGTTCGGGGCCTGAATCCACAGAACGCAACCTAATGGGCAAAGGGTATATATTGAATTTTTGATATTGAATTTTTGATAGAGGAATTATATATATAATTGATAATTTTTGAATCATATTACCACGACCAGACAACTCGGCAAACACCATTTGCGACATCCGGAGCACTGGACAGCTGTTTCGACCTCCTTTGGTCTCATCAGCAGTGCATACCGCAATCTCCGCCACTAGAGATTGAACTCGTGGACCACAGCGTGAAGAGCGGGGACTTAACACACTGGGCCACCAGCCGATGCCACAAACGGAGAATGCCAAATCATCTAGTCAATGGTAATATTACTTCAAATGCGCAGTCACCTAACCTATACTGCCATGTATCCCATCGCAGGATTACAGAGGGCAAGGGCACCTCTAGGACCACGACTTCCCAGTTCGGGGCCTGAATCCACAGAACGCAACCTAATGGGCAAAGGGTATATATTGAATTTTTGATATTGAATTTTTGATAGAGGAATTATATATATAATTGATAATTTTTGAATCATATTACCACGACCAGACAACTCGGCAAACACCATTTGCGACATCCGGAGCACTGGACAGCTGTTTCGACCTCCTTTGGTCTCATCAGCAGTGCATACCGCAATCTCCGCCACTAGAGATTGAACTCGTGGACCACAGCGTGAAGAGCGGGGACTTAACACACTGGGCCACCAGCCGATGCCACAAACGGAGAATGCCAAATCATCTAGTCAATGGTAATATTACTTCAAATGCGCAGTCACCTAACCTATACTGCCATGTATCCCATCGCAGGATTACAGAGGGCAAGGGCACCTCTAGGACCACGACTTCCCAGTTCGGGGCCTGAATCCACAGAACGCAACCTAATGGGCAAAGGGTATATATTGAATTTTTGATATTGAATTTTTGATAGAGGAATTATATATATAATTGATAATTTTTGAATCATATTACCACGACCAGACAACTCGGCAAACACCATTTGCGACATCCGGAGCACTGGACAGCTGTTTCGACCTCCTTTGGTCTCATCAGCAGTGCATACCGCAATCTCCGCCACTAGAGATTGAACTCGTGGACCACAGCGTGAAGAGCGGGGACTTAACACACTGGGCCACCAGCCGATGCCACAAACGGAGAATGCCAAATCATCTAGTCAATGGTAATATTACTTCAAATGCGCAGTCACCTAACCTATACTGCCATGTATCCCATCGCAGGATTACAGAGGGCAAGGGCACCTCTAGGACCACGACTTCCCAGTTCGGGGCCTGAATCCACAGAACGCAACCTAATGGGCAAAGGGTATATATTGAATTTTTGATATTGAATTTTTGATAGAGGAATTATATATATAATTGATAATTTTTGAATCATATTACCACGACCAGACAACTCGGCAAACACCATTTGCGACATCCGGAGCACTGGACAGCTGTTTCGACCTCCTTTGGTCTCATCAGCAGTGCATACCGCAATCTCCGCCACTAGAGATTGAACTCGTGGACCACAGCGTGAAGAGCGGGGACTTAACACACTGGGCCACCAGCCGATGCCACAAACGGAGAATGCCAAATCATCTAGTCAATGGTAATATTACTTCAAATGCGCAGTCACCTAACCTATACTGCCATGTATCCCATCGCAGGATTACAGAGGGCAAGGGCACCTCTAGGACCACGACTTCCCAGTTCGGGGCCTGAATCCACAGAACGCAACCTAATGGGCAAAGGGTATATATTGAATTTTTGATATTGAATTTTTGATAGAGGAATTATATATATAATTGATAATTTTTGAATCATATTACCACGACCAGACAACTCGGCAAACACCATTTGCGACATCCGGAGCACTGGACAGCTGTTTCGACCTCCTTTGGTCTCATCAGCAGTGCATACCGCAATCTCCGCCACTAGAGATTGAACTCGTGGACCACAGCGTGAAGAGCGGGGACTTAACACACTGGGCCACCAGCCGATGCCACAAACGGAGAATGCCAAATCATCTAGTCAATGGTAATATTACTTCAAATGCGCAGTCACCTAACCTATACTGCCATGTATCCCATCGCAGGATTACAGAGGGCAAGGGCACCTCTAGGACCACGACTTCCCAGTTCGGGGCCTGAATCCACAGAACGCAACCTAATGGGCAAAGGGTATATATTGAATTTTTGATATTGAATTTTTGATAGAGGAATTATATATATAATTGATAATTTTTGAATCATATTACCACGACCAGACAACTCGGCAAACACCATTTGCGACATCCGGAGCACTGGACAGCTGTTTCGACCTCCTTTGGTCTCATCAGCAGTGCATACCGCAATCTCCGCCACTAGAGATTGAACTCGTGGACCACAGCGTGAAGAGCGGGGACTTAACACACTGGGCCACCAGCCGATGCCACAAACGGAGAATGCCAAATCATCTAGTCAATGGTAATATTACTTCAAATGCGCAGTCACCTAACCTATACTGCCATGTATCCCATCGCAGGATTACAGAGGGCAAGGGCACCTCTAGGACCACGACTTCCCAGTTCGGGGCCTGAATCCACAGAACGCAACCTAATGGGCAAAGGGTATATATTGAATTTTTGATATTGAATTTTTGATAGAGGAATTATATATATAATTGATAATTTTTTTGAATCATATTACCACGACCAGACAACTCGGCAAACACCATTTGCGACATCCGGAGCACTGGACAGCTGTTTCGACCTCCTTTGGTCTCATCAGCAGTGCATACCGCAATCTCCGCCACTAGAGATTGAACTCGTGGACCACAGCGTGAAGAGCGGGGACTTAACACACTGGGCCACCAGCCGATGCCACAAACGGAGAATGCCAAATCATCTAGTCAATGGTAATATTACTTCAAATGCGCAGTCAAAGGAGGTCGAAACAACTGTCCAGTGCTCCGGATGTCGCAAATGGTGTTTGCCGAGTTGTCTGGTCGTGGTAATATGATTCAAAAAAAAAATTATCAATTATAAATATAATTCCTCTATCAAAAATTCAATATCAAAAAATTCAATATATAATATATATATCTTTGAAAGGAAGGAAAATCTCAACTTCGTAATTCCATAATAAATTTATTTCGCCCAAAATTGGGGCCTTTATAAATCTAAGTTGATTTAATATAGCTCCCCAGACTTCAATCTCATCAGATGGTAAATCAAAATTATTAATCTATTTGTCTATATCTATTTCAGTCTGTCCTTATCATCCATGGACATTATTTACTCCCCGTCCTAATATTTATTCTATTAGCTACGGAATAAAAAAAAATCAGTACCGTATTTACGTATCCTATTGCAATTCACGACACCATTGAGGCCTATTTTGTGTTACACTAGTTTGAGCTCATTTATGTCGTTCAGTATATATATATATATATATATATATATATATATATATATATACCCGTCTGTTTTATATATATATATATATATATATATATATATATATATATATATATATATATATATATATATATATATATTAACCACTTATGGAAGTGAATTCGACAGTATGAATTAAACATTTTTTGAAAAAACAAATGATGTTGTTAGTTCGCTGACAGAATCTGTTTCAACCTTTTGATAAAGCGGTCTTCTTCAAGAGCGAAATATTTGTAATGGAGAGACCTTAAAAACAGGAGGGGTACAAACGAACGTTCATGTTCGGGCCCGGAATTTATTTAAATTTGAAAAAGCATATTCTATGTTAAAAATAAAATAAATTTATTTTTATTTTAAAAAATCAGAAGCATTATAATCCACAAGAAAACTCAAAAGAGTTTGTTGTAAAAATATATAAAAAATGTATAAAAAAGTATCAAAAATGTTCATGATTCCAGCTACAAGAAAGTAAGTTAAAAGTCCACAGCAGAATTGAAAAAAGATGGAAAATTTTCAAAGATTAGTAATGTTAACAAATCCGTGGTATTGTAGTTCATATTAGCCTCCGGTGATGTAAAAATCCAGATATTTTGTTTTTTTCAAAAGACAATATGATGTAAATGGAAGTGAATCCGACAGTATGGATTATAATGCTTCGGATTTAAAAAAATAAAATCAATTGGCTGGTCATGTCAAGCCCTAGCACCTATACGATTACCCCAGCCCTATTGCCTTTGTGGCAAGTCCCAACCCTTTTTATCATATGTGTGCTAGAAGGCGTTGACTGAGGGTCTACATGTCCTGGAAATGACGTTAAACCCTATCTGATGGTGAAGTTCCAGTTCTGGAGGTTTGGGGAATATGCAGCACTCTGGTCCACTCTGACCTGGGGTGGTAGTACCTGTTAGGGTCCCATCTATGGGTGAAATAGAAAAATGTATTCATAAAAAAGCTTGTGTATCCATTAAAATGAATTTATTTCAAAACTTTATCGGCATTAAATGACCCACTGAGGTTGATATGCCGTTAAACAAACCAAACCAAACAAAACAAAACAAAACAAAAGCTCAATTTTTCTAAAATTATATTTTACGTTTAACCATAGATGGGACCCGAAAAATTACTACGTCTCCTGGACAGAGTGGACCTGGGAGTAATGGCATTTAAGAGGTACTCCGCATTTTCAGTCACCCTGTATATTTAAAAAAAATCTTACTTTTTTTTCACACATCTTTTCATCTCTTTAGATCGACATCTATTCACTGAGTAAAAAATATGATTCGCTTTTTTTTTCATAAAAAAGGAGAAAAAAATCTCTGAACTCAAGAAAAGCGTCCATCTTTCTTTTCTACGAGACATTTATGCGTACACAATGCGCAGTTTGAGTTGATACGGCTGTAAAATATCTTGACATAATCCATCACCAAAAAATTGTATCGAAGTAAAAAAAAAAATTATATGGCTTTTTTGTCTGCATTCACCAGAGAAATTGTTAAGCATTACAATAACAAAAAAACAAAAAAAAAAAAAAACTAAAAGCAAATAAACAACAATACCAACCACAACAGCAATACATAATAATAATAATAATAATAATAATAATAATAATAATAATAATAATAATAATAATAAGAAGAAGAAGAAGAAGAAGAAGAAGAAGAAGAAGAAGAAGAAGAATAAGAAGAAGAAAAGAAGAAGAAGAAGAAGAAGAAGAAGAAGAAGAAGAAGAAGAAGAAGAAGAAGAAGAAGAAGAAGAAGAAGAAGAAGAAGAAGAAGAAGAAGAGAAGAAGAAGAAAGAAGAGAAGAAGAAGAAAGAAGAAGAAGAAGAAGAAGTGAAGAAGAAGAAGAAGAAGAAGAAGAAGAAGAAGAAGAAGAAGAAGAAGAAGAAGAAGAAGAAGAAGAAGAAGAAGAAGAAGAAGAAGAAGAAGAAGAAGAAGAAGAAGAAGAAGAAGAAGAAGAAGAAGAAGAAGAAGAAGAAGAAGAAGAAGAAGAAGAAGAAGAAGAAGAAGAAGAAGAAGAAGAAGAAGAAGAAGAAGAAGAAGAAGAAGAAGAAGAAGAAGAAGAAGAAGAAGAAGAAGAAAGAAGAAGAAGAAGAAGAAGAAGAAGAAGAAGAAGAAGAAGAAGAAGAAGAAGAAGAAGAAAAGTTAGAAGAAGAAGAAGAAGAAGAAGAAGAAGAAGAAGAAGAAGAAGAAGAAGAAGAAGAAGAAGAAGAAGAAGAAGAAGAAGAAACAAACACATAAAAGAAACTGGACAAAATGGAAGAAAAATATGGAAGTAAAAAAGTATGGAGATAAAAAGAAAAAAAGACAAGTATTCCCAAAAAGATTTATTATCGATGGTGAAGTCGACGTTAAAAACGTTTCGGTTTTCGGTTTTGAAAAAAAAAAGGTAACGTGATTGATGCAAGTGAGATTTTTGTTCATATTTTCCTACTATCTATCTATCTATCTATCTATCTATCTATCTATCTATATCTATTCTATCTATATCTATATCTATCTATCTATATATCTCTATCTATATATCTATCTATCTATCTATCTATCTATCTATCTATCTATCTATCGCAGTATGTTCATATTTATCTATCTATCTATCTATCGATATCTGTCTGATCATATCTATCTGTATATCTATCTATCTATCGCAGTTTGTTCATATCCATCTATCTATCTATCGCGGTCTGTACATATTTATCTATCTATCTATCTATCTATCTATCTATCGCAGTCTCTTCCTATCTATCTATCGATCTATCTATATCTATATATTGTAGTCAGTCCATATCTATCTATCTATCTATCTATCTATCTATCGCAGTCTGCTCATATCTATCTATCTATCTATCTATCTATCTATCCCAGTCTGCTCATATCTATCTATCTATCTATCTATCTATTTATCTATCGCAGTCTTTTCCTATCTATCTATCTATTGCAGTCTGTTCATATCTATCTATCTATCTATCTACCTATCTATAAAAGAAAACACAAAATGGGAGTAAAATATGGAAGTAAATCCGACAGTCTGTAGAAAATAGAAAAAAAGTATTCCCAAAAGATAAATATATTATAGATGCTGAAATCGATGTTAAAAAGTTTCAGTAACCTTCATCAGAATCTTAGGGGGGGGGCAAATGTGTTTTCTAAACAAGCATGGAAATCTTTTCAAAATGAAATGGGCGATGAGAGAGTAAATAAAGTTAGTCATAAAGTTCTCTTGTTTTTTAAAAGAACGGACAGAGATCAGTAAGCTTTTATATGTATGGATCATTTTAAAATGTTGTATAAAATGTATTTTTTGGTATTTTTTTGGTATTTGTTTTTTTTTTTTTTCAAGAAGCAAAAAACGTGGGGAAAATATGGAAGTAATCTCGACAGTATGTAGAAAAAAAGTATTCATAAAAAGAGTAAGTTATTATAGATTGTGAAGTCGACGTTAAAACGTTTAAGTTTTTATCAAAACTCCATCAGGACACAAGGGTGGAAAAAGTGTTACACACACACACACACACACACAAACATATATATACAGGGTGTCCCAGAAGTCACGCACCATGTATAAAAATACATATAAAAAAGTATAAAAAGACATATGAATATCAATTTTATTCATCATAATCATAATAGATGCTCAAATTGTTCACCCTCTCCATTCTTGCACAAGATGCACTTTGTACGGATGAAATTTCTGTGTCTTAAGAATACGATGTACTGATGATTTGCTAATCGTAAGCTCCTGGCTTATTTTCCTTACTGATTTCACGGGGCTTCTAGCAACATTCGCCAAAACCATAGTTGATGTTGCTTCATCAGTTGCGCTCTTTCGTCGACCACATCTCTCGCGTCAGCAACTGAGCCAGTTTCTTGGAAACGTTTTATCAAACGGCAGACAGTGGTATGGTTCAATGGTTTTTCTCGCTCGGGATGAGTGCGGTTGAATTCTTCAGCTACAGAGCGGTATGTAGCCCCATCTCTTCCAAACATAAAAAACAATTTAACTCTTTCTTGTATTGTTAATTTCTCACCCATATCCAATAGAATCTGAAAAAAAAACAACAAAAAAAAAAAAAAACAACAAATTATATGGTGCGCGACTTATGGGACACCATATATATATATATATATATATATATATATGATATAATGAAATAAATATATAAAGGTTTTACATATCTATTTATTTGGTGACAAAGGAACATTCACGACCATATTGGTTTCATGAGATGCAATCATCAGGTGAAGATGTTTCAAATTTGAAACATCTTCACCTGATGATTGGATGTAAAAACCTTTATATATTTATTTTATCACATTATATAACAACTCTATTCTATATTGAGCACTCAGTTATCAGTGACAAGTTTAAAAAAACAATTCTTCCAAACTGTGGTTGTATCAGTGCAGCTATATGGCTGCACCACTTGGACTCTAACGAGGCGCCTTGAGAATAAAAATAGATGAGAGCTGCTCAAGAGTGCTGCGTGCAGTCTTGAACAAGTCATGGAAAGAGCACTCTACCAGAAAGCAGGTGTACGACCGCCTGCTCCCTATCTCACAGACCATCCTAATGAGACGGACAAGACATGCTGGGACATTGCTGGAGGAGCAGAGGAAGAACTCATAAGCGATGTTCTCCTGTAGAAGCCAGCACATGGACATGCTAATGTGGGCCGCTTAGCAAGGATCATAGATCAACTCTATGGGGATACTGGATGCTGCGCAGAGGACCTCTCTGGGGTAATGAATGATAGAGAAGGTTAGGAAGAGATTGTCATGGATATCCATGCTAATTGCATGACATGATATATATATATATATATATATATATATATATATGTGTGTGTGTGTGTGTGTGTGTGTGTGTGTTGAAAAAAGAAATAAAGGAAAGGAAATAAAGGAAAGAAATAAAGACCTTCCCCAGAGTAAATCCATATTCAATAACAATAATAAGGATTTACTCTGATGAAGGTCGAATCTTCTTTGGGTGCGGAACATTTCTACATTTTTTCTATTATTATTATTTCATTTCATTTGGTTATTTAAAAATAATAATAGATAGAATAATGTACACATGGATAAACTCCTGACCGAAACACGTGTAAGTTAAATTAATTAAAATATCCTATTTTATCCATTCAATACTTTCTTTCCTTTATTTCTCTTTTCAACATACCGTCGGATTCACTTCGATTTTCATTTTACCCCCCCCCCCCACACACATAATATATATATATATATATTATATATATATATATATATAAGCGTATCTATCAGGTTCTTATGTCTCTCTAAAATGTTTGAGTCTGGGCCTTTTTACGAGTCATGTGATATGACAATTGGTTCATATCTTTGGCGCATTTAATATTTCCGTACAGCTGCGACGTTTGCATATCTTTTCTTAGATTAATTCATCCATCTTGTTTTTCCCTGCTTACCTATTTACGCTAATGTTCGGCTCCGATTTTAATGACATTTAGACAATTTTTTTGCTGCTTTTATTCAAACAAGCGCATAAAAAACTCGGACAAAAGACGCATAACGATAAATTCCTTATTACATAGAAAGAAATTCTCCATTTCATAGAAAACGTCTTCGAAATGTTAAAATGCAACCACAAACGTGCCTCTTTCTGTCAGAAACTGTCTGCCATGCAATTCACAATCAATACAAAACACACACCGTATTATCGAAAATCTAAAAGGAATAAACGTAAGATTCAATATATATATATATATATATATATATATATATATATATATATATATATATATATAACAAATCGTAAGATTAAATCTCTTTGAACGGTATGTTAAATAGAATGCGAATTCATATTCTTTTTTAATAAAAATTTTTAAAGAGCAATTTCGAAATGGGTAACGGCTTGCCCGCATTCATATCCATTAAATATCTCAATCTCTTTGTATACTACACACATTATAGGACTATAATAGTCCACAGCGCTTTTATTAA
>CM042172.1:16078152-16080652 GCA_023376005.1 Doryteuthis pealeii
AGACTGATTTCTTAAAGCTTATTTGAATATCATATCTAAGGGGAATATATATATATATATATATATATATATATATATATATATATATATATGTGTGTGTGTGTGTGTGTGTGTGTAAGAATGGAAAGGGAATTGAATCCGACAATATGAGGAAAAATGAGTAAAGAAAAGAAATGTAGATGGTTAAAAATGAATTTAATCGATATCACTTACACATGTGTTTCGGTCCGTTTATCAAAATGTATACGGATTACGCTATTATTATTATTATTAAAATAATCAGATGAAATTGAAATAATGATAATAATAATAATAGGAAAAATGTCAAAATATTCCGTACACAGAGAGATTTTTTACGACCTTCATCAGAGTGAATTTTTATTTTTTGAGTAGAGAAAAATCCGTTGGAGACAAAACAGAATTTTAAAAATGTTCGAAAAAGAATTTTTAAAAATCATTTTTGGAACGCGGAGACCGTTATAAAATTTGAAATTTTTGGTGGATGGATACAATTTGTATTGCAAAGAATAAAATGTTATTAATATTCTTAAACTTGTTGATGAGTGAATGAAGCGTGTTTTCCAATGTTATTGTTTGGAAAAAAGAAAACGGTGAAACACCAAAATAGTTATCTACTCAAAATGGGCGAATGGGTCAAGTTTTTTTTTTATTGTTTATGGAATATGTGTTTATATAATAAATTGAAATTAATTAATGAATTGTCAAATGGTGATATTATTTAATAAATATTTGGAAGAAATGGCATAATGATCTGAATTTTGAGATTATTTATTAACTTCCACCTTAAAGTGAAAACATTTTTATATCATATTCATAGCTAATATTAAACAATATTTCGATTTATAAAAATCATCTTCAGAGCTTGTTTTTTTTTACTCCGGACTCATCGAGAGAGGAGACGAAAACAATATGAATTCCAAACGAAAACATTGATGTTGCAAAAAAAGTTATGCGGTAGTTTCAAATATAAGCACATCCGCCAACGCTTTTCTCGGTCAGCGACAATCATGTATCTCTTATTGTAACAGTTTTTGAAAAAAGAAGACATATTTCAAAATCGACAATAGACAAATTCTCTTTTCAAACAGGATGAGTATTAACCCGTTGACGGTAGGGCTGCAATGGATTTTTAGAAAATATTTATTTATTTATATTTATTTTTTTACTTTTCTATTTTTATTCTTTATTATATATAAGTAAAAAAGTATTAATGGTGTAAGGTTTTTTCTTTTTTTATAATGTGAAATTTAAATTTGTTAGGAAGTATATGTCGGAAATGGTTATGTGAACCATATGATATATATATATATATATATATATATATATATATATATATATATATATATCCAAATTTATTCCGGGCAAAGAGAAAGACTTAACCTCACCAAAAGAATAAAACAGGTGAATCCAATGTATGTATTGGATTCTAGGAGATTGCAGTCTCCCAGAAAATGATAATACATACATTGGATTCACCTCAACCCCATTGTCAAGGCGTCTAACCCTCCATTTAACAGACAATAGCTCTATTTCACAACACCTAAAATTACATTCATGCCCCCACTCTAATTACCGAAATATTCTAACGGAAAATACAAACAAATATTCTAACACAAAAAAAAATAAACAAAAACTCCAAATACTAGAAGCTCTATACATAAAACAATAAAAACATCCTTAAACAAAATTAATTTCCAATACAGTACACACATTCTAAAATGCCTATAACACCTTTCTCACCAATTCTTCTCCTTCCAGCCTCCACATTAATATAATTTAAAAAAAAACTGGAATACATCACCTCTGATGATGGCACTTCGAAGTGCCGAAAGTACTCGGGAACTGAATTTTGGTTGACTTATCCACCAATTCCACGCAAACATTAAAAAGTTGGCCAGACAATTAGAAAAGATCAAAAATAAAATTATTAAGCAGGAGATGTGCCTTTTGTTTAATTCTACTATATATATATATATATATATATATATATATATATATATATATATATATATATATATAAATTGTTTTTTTTTTTTGGCCAAATATTGTACCAATAGATTATTTTGGGTTGGTACGACTATCTTGGTCTTTTCTTTTTTTCGAAATATTCTTTTCTCCCCAGGTGATATTTGGTAGTATATTTTTACAATCAAATTATTTGCTGTTTTTTTTTTTCTCACCGCGAAGAATTACCAACAAGTTTGGTATATTAATATATATATATATATATATATATATATATATATATATATATATATAGATAGATAGATAGATAGATAGATGGATAGATAGATAAAACAAATAGATATATATTGTAGAAAGTTTTGTATATATTTGACTCATTTTATATCCGTGCCTTTTGAGATATACTGATCCGTTTAACACGAACATTCAAGAAAACAAAAGTTAGAATTTCCTATTTCATTAATTATTAACTAATTAATTTTCAAAAATTAGGCATGACTTCAATTAAGCACAT
>CM042172.1:16085652-16133864 GCA_023376005.1 Doryteuthis pealeii
ATTTCCCATGACTTTAACCATTACACCACGCGCTTCCCTATGGATGTATATATAGGTGTGTGTCAGTATACCTGTTTCGGTGTGTGTGTGTGTGTGTGTGTGTGTGTGTGTGTGTGTGTGTGTGTGTCACTGTGTATTTGTATATGCGTTTCTATGTCAATGAGTTGGTTACTTTTGTTTTCCCTTCCTCTTTCTCTGTTCGGTGTTCCCTGATGTTTTTCTCGACTAATCAAAGGAAAAAGAGGAAAAAAGAGGAAAATTGAATTTATTGAATAAAAAATCCTTTTGGCATAAATGCATAAAGATCAAGTAATAAATAATTTGGTTGTTATCTGCTATGTTGTGGCAAGATCTGCTTTCTGGTGTGGACGATGTCTCGTTTTGCAGAGAGAGAGAGAGAGAGAGAGAGAAAGAGAAAAAGAGTGTGTGTGTGCGAGAGAGTAGAGAGAGAAAGAGAGAGAAAGAGAGAGAGAGAGTAAGAGAGAGAGAGAGAGAGAGAGAGAGAGTAATAGAGATAGATAGATAGATAGAGAGAGAGAGTGTGTGTGAGAGAGATAGAGTAAGAGAGAGTAAGAGTAAGAGAGAGAGAGAAAGAGAGTAATATAGATAGATAGATAGAGAGACAGAGAGAGAAAGAGAGAGAAAGAGAGAGAGAGAGAGAGAGTGAGAGAGAGAAAGAGAGAGAGAGAGAGAGAAGTATTGGCAAGTCGATATTTGAATCAAAAATCGATTTCTAGTCAACTCACGTGGCCAAACTCGCCTCCTGCGGTGGCGTAAGGCAGAGTGATCTAGGTTAGCGCATAATTTTCTGTCCGCCTTGTAACGTTGGGTGGTAGAATACTGTGACTGCTCCCCCCACCCCCCACCCCGTAGAGGGCTAAGACTTTCTATAAACAGAGTGTTCTGGGTATAACACCGATACTGTATCCAGTTATCAGGCGCCGTTTCTGGAGCTCTGGGCATTGGTGCGCTTACTGTTTATTAACATTACTCCCAGCTCCACTTTTAACTTGGTGTGGTAGTAGATAATTGTCCGCTTTGTCAGAGGTGCGGTTCGAATACGCTGACTGCACCCCACTCCTCCGTAGAGGGCTAAGACTTACTCTAAATTGGGTGTTCTGGGTATGCCACCGAAACGGTATCCGGTTATCAGTTTCCGTTTCTCAAGCTCTGGGAATTAGTGAGCTTCCCGTTTAATAACATTACTTCCAGGTCCACTTTTCACCTGGTGGGTAGTAGATGATTATATGTTCACCTTAAAAAGACGATGGGATTAGAATACTCTGATGGCACCCTCTCTGTAGCGAGCTAAAGACTTACTCTAAACAGGGTGATTGGGTGTCACACCGGAACGCTATCCGGTCGTTAGGCTCCGTTTCGGCAGCTATGGGAATCGGTGAGCTTCCCGTTTAATACCATTACTCCCAGACCCACTTTTGACCTGGTGTGGTAGTAGATAATAATCCGCCTTGTCGGGCGTGGATACGGTTAGACTACGCTGACTGTACCCCTATAGGGGGCTAAGACTTACTCTAAATACCGGCTTCTGGGTATGACACTCTCTTTCTCTCTATCTATCTCTCTTACTCTCAAACTCTCTCTCTCTCTTACTCTCTCACACACACTCTCTCTTTCTCTCTCTCTCTATATATATATATATCTATTACTCTCTCTCTTTCTCTCTCTCTCTCTATCTATCTATCTTACTCTCAAACTCTCTCTCTCTCTTACTCTCTCACACATACACACACTCTCTCTTTCTCTCTCCTCTCTTACTCTCTCTCTCTGTCTCTCACACACACCCTCTCTCTTTCTCTCGCTCTCTCTCTTACTCTCTCTCTCTTTTCTCTCTCTCTCTATCTATCTATCTATCTTACTCTCAAACTCTCTCTCTCTCTTACTCTCACACACACACACACTCTCTCTCTCTCTTACTCTCAAACTCACTTTCTCTCTCTCCGTTTCTGGAGTTCTTTGAATTGGTCTTCTTCCTGTTTAATAACATTACTCCCAGGTCCACTTTTGACCTGGTGTGGTAGTAGATAATTATATATAAAATAATCAACTTGGTCTAGCGCTATATTGAAAAGGGATAGACTCCCTCGCTGATCGGCTGATACCGACTTTAGGCCGCCCCGATGACTTTTACTTACTTATTTAAATCCCCACAATACGTATCCCCACCCAAGTAGCGGGGCTACGGTTAGGATGCATCAGTGAGGTCTTTTTGTAAGGTGTGTGTAAGGCAAAGATAGGTTTATTATTCAGGCTTGAACGAGGTTATAGTGGCCTGTAGCGAGGGAGTTTCTCTTTGGCTAAAAGGACCAATTATACCTCTGTAGGGTTGTGTATATAAGAAGACCGAGGTGGCTTTATTACTCAGACTTTATTTTAATGAGGTCATATTAGACTGTAGCGAGGGAATTTCTCCTGGCTAAAAAAGGTCCAATTATACCTCTGTAGGGTTGGGTATATAAGAAGACAGAGGTGGCTTTATTACTCAGGCTTTATTTTAATGAGGTCATTGTAGACTGTAGCAAGGGGATTCCTCCCTGGCTAGAAAGGACCACGTTGGGGTCACCAATTTATAGGGAATGTGAAATAAAGAGATGAAGAGAAATAAAAAGACACAACTGTTTCGAAATATAGATGGATACTTTTTTTTTTATTGATCAGACCGTTAACTCTGGACGCCAGAGTCCAGACACCCAGAACTTCCTATTCATTTATTTAATTTTAATTTAATTCAATTTTATTTAAATCCCCACAATACATCCCCACCCAACTAGCGGAGCTACGTTAAGGATGCAGTGTTTTTTTTTTTTTTGTAAAATTGATCAGACCGTTAACTCTGGACGCCAGAGTCCAGACGCTCAGAACTTTTTATTTATTTATTTAATTTAAATTTAATTTAATTTAATTTAAATCCCCAACAAGAAGCAAAAGGGCTAATTTATGGGTAACATTACACAACCCTTGAGAAATACATGAATTCCTTGATTCATGTGATTTCAAATCACATAAAACATTTTTATTAATGGTTATATTTTAATGAATAGCTGTCATTTCTAATTAATGGTTGCTAACAATTTAACAGCCATTGATTAAAATATTAAAATGAATATTCAAAATAGAATAATTCCAAATTTGGCCGTAGGAATATTCGAATGGCGGAAATATCGACAAAATTAAACGGAACAACATGCCAGCGCATATAAAAATAACGAAACTATATATATATATATATATATATATATATATATATATATATATATTAGAGCTAAATAAAAATATCGTAGAGCCAATACAATATTAAAAAGATAAAAATAAATATGTATATACATAGATGTATATTTCTAATATATATATATATATATATATATATATATATATATATGTATGTATATATATGTATATATATATATATATATATATATATATGTATGTATATATATATATGTATGTATATTATATATATATATATATATTATTATATATAATATATATATATATATATATATATATATATTTCTTTTTATCTTTTTAATATTGTATTGGCTCTACGATATTTTTGCTTAGCTCTTTCTCATTTCCTACAGTTAGCACAGTCGTTTTATCATATATATACATCATATATATCATATACACATATCATATGTATCTATATATGTATAATATATACATAAATATATTATATATATACACAATATATAATCTTCATACAATGACTGCTATTTACACAGTAGCATTGCAACCAACAAAGCCTTCATCAGATGATGACTCTGGGTTCAGGCATGGTTTCGGGGCCGAAGCATCATTACCACTAACCCAGAGCGCCCCAGCAGTATCTCACGATACCACCAGACTTTGTCGGTTTGATGTTAGACAAAAATGATATATATATATGTATTGTATATATTTATTATATTATATATATAATAATAATAATAAACATTTTTCATCGGTCAACATTTATTGAAAGAACGACAAAAGTGATACATATATATAATATATATATATATATATATATATATATATATGTGTGTGTGTGTGTGTGTATAAAATGTATGTATACTATATATATATATATATATATATATATATATATATATATATAATGTATATATGCAGTATATATATATACATAATATATATATAATATATATACATATAGATATTATTTACATTACATATATTATATATAATATTCATATTGTATAGTATTATACATTTTATATATATATACACACACACATATATATCACATTTCTCTCTGTACATCTTTCAATAAATGTTGACCAATGAAAAATATTTCCTATTTGATTGCCATAGCCTGCCAGACATTAATTGGGAAACTTCCTGTCAAAATACTCAATTAAAAAAGAACAGCCTTGTTCGCCCTTAAAGCAATAAAAGTGAAAAAAATGATTTATAATCGTTCTTTTATTCTTTGTCCATTCTAAGTTTTATTTTCTCTTCTCTCGTCTAATCTCCTAAGTGAACGAAAAGATAGAATAATTCAGAAGTACATTGACTTACGAGTTTAATTCGTTCAGCTTCTAAATCAATTTGCTCGTATATCAAATCAATTTTCATCATTAAAATAAACTGAAAATCCATTAATCCGTTCCAGCCCCACCAAAAAAATAAATAAAAATAAAACAAACCAATAAATACAGTATTTTTTGTTACGTGTGCTTTTAATAAGAAATCGTATTGTATTGTATGAAAATGTAATAAAATAGAATTTAAATAATTATTTGCAGCAATATGATTTAATATTTATTTTCATATAAATCATTTTTTAAAAATAAATTTTGAAACTTAAAAATGTCTTTCGTGAGCTTATTAATAAAATTCTATCTAAACCTCAAATGTTATTTATTCCAGAATATTCTTTCTTTCTTTCTTTTATTTCTTTCTTTCTTTCTTTCTTTCTGTGAATATCTATCTATCTGTCTATATTTATATCTATCTATATATTCAAGTTAGTTCATATCTCTTTATTCTAGCCTTGAAATAGCCTAGGATTAAGGTAGATTAACAAGCTGAATAATATTCAGACTGACTTTACTGCGTTGGCTATGCCGCAATTGACCCTCCTCTATTTAGTGTAAGTTTTGTCTTGTTAATTGTTTGTACTTATTTGTTATGTGTTTGTATGTATCCGTTATCACCGGATGCTGGTACTGAATAAATGTATTAAGCACACCATTCTTCTGTGTATCATTCCACATCGACGAAACAACGATAACTTGACAAATTCTAAGTGACCTTAGATAAAAATATAATGAATTTTAGCAAACAAAATATTCTATTAGGCCAATTCTGGCACGTTCTTATCTCTGCATTATTCGGATTATTGTTCTCATCTTCATTGTTTATCTGTACAACTTTTCGGCCATTGTGCCCTCCAGCCTTCTTCAGGTAATTCTTGTCGGACTCCGGAACCTTCTCGGACTCGGAGACCTTCTTTTCGGACTCGGGAACCTTTTTGTCGTATGGTTAGCGGAATGAGAACAGGATACCCCGTGGACTGAATAAAGGGTTTGGTCCAAAGTTCCGTGATGGCTCCTGATTACGACAAGAAGGTTCCCAAGTCTAAAAAGAAGGTTGCCGAGTCTGAGAAGTTTCCCGAGTCCGACAAGAAATACCTGAAGAAGGCAGGAAGGCACATCGGCCGAAACGTTGTACAGATAACAATGAAGATGAGGACAATAGTCCGAATAACGCAGATAATACTAATTATCAAGCCTCATCTCAAAGATTCAGAGAAATAGTGTAGATAACAATAAAAATGAGGATAATAGTCCGAATAATACAAATAATCCAAATTATCAAGCCTCATCTCAAAAATTCAGAGAAATAGTGTAGATAACAATAAAATGAGGATAATAGTCCGAATAATCCAAATAATACAAATTATCAAACCTCATCTCAAAAATTCAGAGAAATAGTGTAGATAACAATAAAGATGAGGATAATAGCCCGAATAACGGAGATAATATCAATCATCAAACCTTATCTCAAACATTCAGATATGTTTAATTAATCCAGAAATAGTTAGCTTAACGGAACTTTAGGCAGAGAAGATAGTTTTATTTCTTTTTAATCTGACAATAATTTCCCATTTTAAATCGACAAAAGATCAAGATTAAAAATAAAATATTTAAACAATCTAATTGTATGATTTTGTTGACATTTAAAACATTTCTCGCTTGAAATTAAAAAAAATGACCTTAGTGTTTAATCTAATAATAAGAATCTATTATTATTAATTATTATTATTATTATTATTATTATTATTATTATTAAAGGGGCCGGGTTAGCTCAGTCGGTAGAGCGTTCGCCTAGAAACCAGAAGTTTCCTAGTTCGATACCGGCCCTCGCCAACTCAGCGTATGAGTAGCACAGGGATCTGTGTGGTAAAGTAAGGAGCTGATGGTAGGTGTGGCTTTCCACCTCAGACGCAAAAATAATCTCCTTGGTCTAACGCAAGTGAAAAGGGGATAGACTCCCTCGCTGATTGGCTGATGCCGACTTTAGGCCGCCCCGATGACTTTACTTTACTTACTTTATTATTATCTAATAATATATTAATATTATTATCTAATAATAATAATAATAATAATAATAATAATTATAGTGTTTGTCTGTTTCAAAAACTACGTCACTGATACGTCATATTACCCAAAATCGTCATAACATAGAATAAATACACTCAAAATTTGAACATGCAACATTAAACAGTCCTCATTGTTTTTTAAAACAAGTTTTAATAAATACATGACTGGTATTATATATATATATATATATATATATATATATATAGTTTGTTTTATTTTAATACATATTTAAAGTTTGCATTTCAAATTGTCTTATTTTTTAATCCTTTAATGAATTTGATGATTTTACTTACTTAGGGTACAAACTCGCTGATATTGATTTTTTTTACTCCACCCCTCAGGCAACATGTTTCAAAAATCTATTTTTACATCGCCCGGGGGTGTTTTTTATTTTGCTAGAACGAGAATTACCTTAGTGTTTAATCTATTACTAAGAATCTAATAATAAAGAAAGTTTTTAAAGAATGAATAAATGGATTTAAACCTGATTAAAATTGAAAATATAAAGAAAATTCACTTTTCAAGAATGTGTTAAATTGTTTATTGCAAAATTCTTTTAAAGATTTTGTTCATGACTATTTTATCGGGAGAGGGTACTAAAGAGATTTTTAAATAAAAATAAAGCAGCAAAAGAAAATCTTAAAGCGTGGTCAATAAAGACATAACAAAATGGACCCCGCGCAACGATATTTAGAGAGAGTGAGTGGAAATCTAATTTTTAAAAGATTCAGACAGAGTAGGTGATGTATTTTGCGTATTTGTGGTTAAAGTGACCTTAGAGAAAATAGCAAACAAAAATCCGGAAACAGAAGGATAATTATAAGCTGAACAACCAGTAGGAAAGGGGATTATGTCGGCGAGTGCTAAGATCTGATGAAATGGTTTAAAACTACCGACTTAAGTCTCTCGCAGAAGCGCGAATCTTCAGGGTACCGTGAAGATTCACGTTTCTGAGAGAAACTTGTCGGTAGTTTTAAACCATTTGATTTAAATGTATATTTAGCTCTTTATATTGAGCACTTTTAAATCGGTTTTAGGACAAGATTCATAAGTAAATAGTATTTTATACTTGTTTGCTTAGTGGATTTATATATATATATATATATATATATATATGTATGTGTGTGTGTGTGTGTGTGTGTGTGTGTGTATGTATTTGGCAGCATTCTTTCATTTATACATGTAGAATTAAGCAAAAGACACATCTCCCTGTTTAACAATTTTTTTTTGATCTTTTCGAGTTTTCTGGCCAATTTTTAATATTCGGGTGGAATTCGTGGATAAGTCCACCAAAGTTCAGGTCCCGAGTACTTTCGGCACTTCGAAGTGCATCATCAGGGGTGATGTGTTCCAGTTTTTAAAAGAAAAATTATATTAATGTGAAGGCTGGAAGAAGAAGAATTGATGAGAAAGGTGTTATAGACATTTTAAAAGTGTGTACTGCATTGGAAATTAATTTTGTTTAAGGATGGTTTGTATTGTTTTATGTATAAAGCTTCTAGTATTTAGAGTTTTTTGTTTATTTTCTTTTCTTTGTGCAGAATGTGTGTAAGTACTCGGGACTTGAACTTTGGTGGACTTATCCACGAATTCCACCCAAATATTAAAAAGTTGGCCAGAAAACTCGAAAAGATCAAAAATAAAATTGTTAAACAGGAGATGTGTATTTTGTTAAATTCTACACACACACACACACACACACACACACACACACACATATATATATATATATATATATATATATATGCGTTGGTCATATCAGGAGGATGGACAAAGGCCGCATCCCCAAAGACCTACTGTATGGTGAACTAGTAGAGGGTACTCGAACAGTAGGGAGACCACATCTGCGCTTTTAACCTGCAAGGGAGATATGAAGACATGCCGCATCGACATCAACACATGGGAGGCTTATGCAGAAGACCGTACGACCTGGCGACTCCTCGTCAAACAAGGAACGAAAAGGAGTGAAAAAGAGAGGAAAAACCCGCCGCAGAAAAGAGAGCCAAAAGGAAGGAGAGACAACAGCAACTCCAGCAAGCATCACCATTTGTTTGCAATCACTGCACCAGAGACGGCCATTCAGAAATTGGTGTTCAGCCACGCACGCAGTTGCAGATAATAAAAAGTGGACACTACGCCATCGTCTTTAATAGAGGGAAGGTTGCCAACAATATATATATATATATATATATATATATATATATATATATATACATACACATAAATATATATACATCATTTGGTCTGTAATCAAAAGAAAGTTTTTATCATTGAATTGACAGTTCCATTTGAAAAAAATCTTGATTGGACCCATCAGCGTAAGTTGGAAAAATATGAAAACCTACGTGAACAATGCGTCAAAACGGGTGGATAACAAATGTATTTCCCATCGAAGTCGGATGCCGGGGATTTATTACCAACTCAACCTTCGCATTTTTGTCTAAACTTGGACTTTCTCTACCAGACAAGAGGAAATACATAAAAAGATCCAAGAGAAAGCTCTAACCGCATCAGCGTGGATAGGCAGTCCTATATTGTGACATCAAACCGACAAAGTCTGGTAGTATCGTGAGATACTGATGGGGTGCTCTGGGTTAGTGGTAATGATGCTTCGGCCCCGAAACCATGCCTGAACCAGAGTTATATCTGATGAAGGCTTTGTTGGTTGCAATGCTACTGTGTAAATAGCAGTCATTGTATGAAGTTTACATACACACACATTTATCAAAAGATCGATTGTGATTTCTTTTCTACGATTTTATTTCTAATGACATTTAAAAGATTTTCCGCGTTAAAATGAAAACAAATTTCATCTCAGTGTTTAATTCAATTATGCAAATATAAAAACAAAAGTTAAAAATATTAAGAAACAAAAAAATAAAAGCGGTAAATGTGAAAGTATGCACTTTTTTTTTCAGTATGTGTTAAATTGACCTTCAAAAATGGTTTGTCTTCAAATCAAAAAATAAAATCAAAATATTTCGTTTGCTAATTAGTTAATGACATATCCCTGTGGGTTATTTAATGCTTAAACTTCTTTTGTTTATATATATCTGTTACTAGAAGCGGCTACCCAACATTGTCTGGGTAGAGGGAAAGATTTTTAAAATTTAGTCTCATAGATCCATTATTACTGAATCGTGAGTTTCTTTCCCATAGGATGTCTCATTAAAATCCTCACGTAAAAAAAGACCGTGTGCTGATCCAGCCACTCTGAAAAATTTTTTTTACATTAAATACAAAAAAAATTCCACGCTCCTATCATTTAAATTAAAAAAAGAAAAGGTATCTTCACGAATATAAATCAAATTTTAATTATTTTTTGCTCAAAAACCAAGCCCTGGTGATATTTGACGTGTATATAGATTCATTTGTCATTAATTGTTTTATTTTCGAAGTTTTCTTCTGGACATACACATACACATACACACAACTGCCCTTTATAAATAGATGGATGGTAATTTACCATGCACATATCAACTCTTCCAACTATAGATAACAGCAGGTTCTGCACTTTAGCTAAAGTTAATATTTCAGGGGATAGCCGAAAAGATAGCCTCGTGTGTCACCGTCTCATTTGTATATGTTAGTACTACTGTTCTTTGTTAATATATTTGTTTAACTCATTTCCTCCCTTGTGTCTTTATTCTGGCCACTAACCAGGCCACTACAATATATAATAATGGCAATGCAGCTCGAGCACACCATCTTGAAGCGGGCGCTACGCAGGCAGCACATGTCGGAGGTCCCGGATACATTTCCTACATTCAAGCCTGACCATATATGCAATATTTGTGACGGGGATTGCCTGTCACGGACTGATCTCTTGAGTCTGAGTCATAGGCTGTCCCAGCGTCACAGACGACCACGTGAAAAAACATGTGTGTGTACGAGTGAAAGCCGGGGAGGGGGGCTCACACAGGTCTTTTATGCGACAGGGCGTATAAAAGCAAATCTGTACTTCTGAGCCACTTGTGTGCTCACAATCGAATTTTGTAGAAATGGCCTTCTTCTGTGAAGAATTGTCAAATCACACACACACACACACACACACACACACATACACACACACCACACACACACACACACACACACACACACATATATATATATATACTCTACCCGTAGTTTGTTGTAGAGTTCAGAAGCTCTTGAGCATGCTCTTCGAGTGGAAATGTCCATAATCACGATACCCATTGGTATTTAAGGCCTTTTTTATTCCAAAATATATATATTATATATATATATATATATATATATATATATTATATATATATAATAACCTCTCTGCAAGAGCAGCATGTAATACGAGTTCAATTTCGTAAGCAGAGTTTAACAGGTTTGCAGTCAAAGGTTTCCTATTCGTAGATAGGTTGTCTAACCAAAGTTAAAGAGCTTAAAGAAAAATATAATTTATTAAAAAGTAAACACCGCCCTGTCGGTGGGGGCGTTAGAATGCACCGACTGCACCTCTGCAGAGGGGTAAGACTCCCCCCAATGGGGCTACCTGTTGGCCGTGGTGGCGATCCGTGATGCTTAAGGATAGAGCCAGGTGGACGGGCAGTTCATGACATGCAATACTCCACTTTGGCCCTATCTTGGGCTAGACGGGCGTCGGAGAGGCCCCCTCCGATCAATCGCTGGTCACGTCAAGCCTAGCATCTATATGATTTTCCCAACCCTATTGCCGCCTTTTAGCAAGCCCCACCCTTTTTATCATATGGATGCTAGAAGGCGGTGGCTGAGGGTCTACATGTCCTGGGAATGACGTTAAACTCTATCTGATGGTGAGGTTCCAGTTTTGGAGGTTTGGGGAATGTGGAGCACCCCTTCATCACCATTGCTCCCTGGTCCACTCTGACCCGGAGTGGTAGTACCTGTTAAATAGAAAAATGTATTTATAAAAAAAATTGTATTATCCATTAAGAATTGATTTATTTCAAAACTTTATCGGCATTAAATGACCCACTGAGGTTGATATGCCGTAAAACAAACAAAACAAACAAACAAAAAAGTAAACATTGCAACATATTACAACACATAATTTATCAAAATGTATTTTATATATTTTTTTGTTGTAATGGAATATTCCATAGTCTCTCTCTCTCTCACCCATGTGGACTGACTATGTATATAGTGAGCACAACATTATGATGACCTGGCTTCGAGGTTTAGTAGCGTACGTCAATATTCTGCAATAAAACCCTCTATCTTAAATCTACTAACGTGTTGGCTGATTCTTCTACTCCTCTAAAACCTTATCTGATTGTATCCCTTTTAAGGACACAGCATTTTTATACAATACAGGGCTATTTCTTCTTGTTTCCAAACAAACGTAACAATTTCTTTTTTAAGAGAGTTTTATAATTTGCTTGAAGCATTGTGTATATATTGGTTAGGAGGTTGATTTAGAAGGCTATCACAATGCAGGTGTAAAAAAAAAATAATAATACGGTAACAATGATGTTGTGTGTTAACCTGTATTTAATTCTTGAATTTTCGAGATAATATCTTTTTTCAAAAGAAATTTCTTTTCTTTTTTTTTTTTTGCTGTCGCCACCTGAACGGATTAATGGCATTTCAGTTTATTTTAATGGAGTAAAAATAGATATCAACTAATTTGGATAGATAGATAGATAGATAGATAGGAAGAAAGAAGACAGACAGAAAGAAAGAAAGAAAGAAGAATAGACTGAAATGAATAGACATAAACTAACTTGGATAGATCGATAGATAGACACTCACTGAAAGAAAAAAGAAAGAAAGAAAGAAAGAAAGAAAGAAAGAAAAGAAAGAAGAAGATAGATAGACACTCACTGAAAAAAGAAAAAGAAAGAAGTAAAAGAAGAAAGAAAGAAGAATAGACTGAAATGAATAGACATAAACTAACTTGGATAGATCGATAGATAGACACTCACTGAAAGAAAGAAAAAGAAAGAAAGAAAGAAAGAAAGAAGAATAGACTGAAATGATAGACATAACTAACTTGGATAGATCGATAGATAGACACTCACTGAAAGAAAGAAAAGAAAGAAAGAAAGAAAGAAGAATAGACTGAAATGAATAGACATAAACTAACTTGGATAGATCGATAGATAGACACTCACTGAAAGAAAGAAAAAAGAAAGAGAAAGAAAGAAAGAAGAATAGACTGAAATGAATAGACATAAACTAACTTGGATAGATAGATAGATAGATAGACACTCACTGAAAGAAAGAAAAAGAAAGAAAGTAAAAATAAATAAAGAAAAGACATACTGAAATAAATAGTTATCAATTAACTTGGATAGATAGATAGATAGATAGATAGATTGATATATAGATAGATAGGATCAAAGAAAGAAAGAAAGAAAGAATATACTGGAATAAATAACATTTGAGGTTTAGATAGAATTTCAATAATAAGCTCACGAAGGATATTTTAAGTTTCAAAATTTATTACAACAAAGAAAAATGATTTATATAAAAATAAATATTAAATCATATTGCTGCACATAATTCATTAAATTCTATTTTATTACATTTTTATACCAATACAATGCGATTACTTATTAAAGCACACGTAACAAAAAATACTCGTTTTATTTGTTTGTTTTATTTATTTATTTATTTATTTATATATTTTGTGGAACTGGAACGGATTAATGGATTTTTCAGTTTATTTTAATGAGGAAAATCGATTTGATATACGAGCAAATTGATTTAGCAGCTGAACGAATTAAACTCGCAAAGTCAATGTACTTCTGTCTTATTCTATCTTTTCGTTCACTTAGGAGATTAGACGAGAGAAGAGAAAATAAAACTTAGAATGGACAAAGAATAAAGAACGATTATAAATCATTTTTCACTTTTATTGCTTTAAGGCGAACAAGGCTGTTCTTTTTTTAATTGAGTATTTTGACAGGAAGTTTCCCAATTAATGTCTGGCAGGCTATGGCAATCAAATAGGAAATTATTTTCATTGGTCAACATTTATTGAAAGATGTACAGAGAGAAATGTGATACACCCCCACACACATACACACATATATATATACATATAATAACCTGATATATATTATACATATATATATATATGAACCTAGTACATATATATACATGTATATATATATATATATAGATGATAGTAATTCATATTTATATTTATATGAACCTAATATATATAATATATATATATATATATATATATATATATATATATATATATATATGATACGAAAATATATATATGAACCTAGTATATATATATATATATATATATATATATAATATATATATATATATTAATATATATATATCATATATGAACCTAATATATATATATATATATATTATATATATAATACTAAAATATATATATATATACATTTATATATATACATGATACTAATATGAATATATATACATAAACCTAATATATATATATATATATATATATATATATATATATATATATATAGAGAGAGAGAGAGAGAGAGAGAGAGAGGGGAGAGATAAATAGATATATAAACAATTGGTGCGTATTACGAAAAAATAAGCTACGCATTGCTGACCCAATAAAGTACTTTTTAGAAAAATAAAAATATCTTTATTGAATTTAACATATTTGTTTCTTTAAGTTTTGTCATAAATCACTTTGAGAGATTCAATGACTTTTATATCTAATCATATGAAGGTGGGCTTACCCAAACCGGGTTAGGGGGGGGCAGTGTCTCCTTGACGTAGTGGCTATCATACTGGAGTGAAATATCGCAGTAAGCGTTAGTGCGTTTACATTCAGGCTAATACCCTTGGGAAAGGTGGTTAGTCGGTTGGATTTTACGGCATGTCAACTCTTGTTGTGTTTTTTTTATGCTGAAGGCATAATATATATAATATGTGCAATATGAAGTTTCTCAATTAATGTCTGCCGGGCTATTCCAATCAATAGGAATTATTTTTCATTGATTTCATGCGGAACGAATTAAAGTAAATTTGTGTGTTTGAAGAATTCTGACGAAGCCTTTAAGACCAACAGAGACGAAACATTAATTAAATATAACTGTATATGTTTCCTTATTAACTTTGTTCCTTAATTTTTCCTCACATGTTGTCCGATTTTTCCTAATCCAACATTTTGTTCTTATATATATATATATATATATATATATATATATATTATATATATATATATATCAATAAAGGAAGGAAGAACTCAACACCGTAATTCCATAATAAATTTATTTCGACCAAAATTGGGGCCCATATAAATCTAAGTTGATTTAAACCGGCTCCCCAAACTTTCGTCTCATCAGATGGGTCTCAATTCACTTATGGACAAGCACATCACAAAAAACCTCAAAAAGCTGAATATTAAAAATATATAAATTCAAACAAAAACAAAAAAATAAAAAATATAAAAAATATTTTTAACATTATAGGATTGTAACTATAGAAACAGGAAGTGAATGAGAAAAAAAGAGATACATTTCAAGGTTGGCTTCTTAGGGTGTCCAGACAGACAAAAAAGTGACAAGACAGAAAAAACAGAGTAGTATATTAAAATATAAATAGACAAGTAAATAAAATTTTTTATTTTAAATTTAAACATTAGAGTATAATGATGTATAAAAGAAAATACTAGTTATGATATAAATAATAATAATAAATTAATAGTAAGATAATAATAATAAAAAAAATCAATTAAAAATAATAATACTAATACTACTACTAATAATGATAATAAAAATAATAATATAAAATAAAATAAATTGAAAAAATATATAAATTAAAAATAAATAATAATAATAATATAAAATAAATTAAAAATACGAATACTACTAATAATAATGATAATATTAAGATAAAGTAAAGATAATAATAATAAAAAAATAATAATAATAGTATTGCTCTGTATATAATCTAAAAGGTTATTATACATTGAGCTCTCTTCAGTGATTTAAAGATTCGCTGTATTTATACATACTGGATCATCAATATTAGTACAGTGATCTTAGAAATCACATATAGAATCATCCCTTACTACCAAGTTTGATAAATCTCTTATATATATACAGATATATATATATATATATATATATATATATATATATATATATGCTTAATTGAAGCGTACCTAATTTTGAAAGTTAATTAATTAATAATTAATTAATGAGGCGGCATACCTATTCAAATGTAAGGTTAACAAATCGAGAAAAATCAATCTCTGTACATTTCGGCCTATTAGACCTCATCAGCAGAGCTATAGATAGGAAGACCGCCTTGTGCGTGATTCGAACCCTGACTGTCAAGCTGACAGGCGAGGACCGTAACCCTACAACAACCGGACTTTTTCGTTTTGTTTAGAAGTAGGTTATATTCCTCTTATAGGGACTTTTATAGTGACTATCTATAGCTCTGCTGATGAGGCCTAATAGGCCGAAATATACATACAGAGATTGATTTTTCTCGATTTGTTTAGCCTTACATTTGAATAGGCATGCCCGCCTAATTAATTAATTATTAATTAATTAACTTTCAAAATTAAGTACGACTTCAATTAAGCACATATTCTCCCAAAGATTGTCGGCTAAAAAAAGCCATATCATAAACACATCGCTTGTGTATTTTACTTCTCATATATATATATATATATATATATATATATATATATATATATGTGTGTGTGTGTGTGTGTGTGTGTGTATGTGTGTGTTGTTGTGTGTGTGTGTGTGTATCTTTTTTTACCCAACACATGCACTTCAGCAATAAAAGATGAACAAAACTGGGAAAAAAAAATAAAAATTTAGTGTGATCTTGAATCGGAATAGTTTTTTAAACATTCAGGGAAAAGTGTTTGTTTTGCCGCCTTTAAAACGGAAGAATTTAATAAATTCAAATCTGTATCCGTTTAAAATGGAGCGTATTTCTTTCTGGGACGAAACAAATGGAGGAAATAGAAAGAAGAAAAGGAAAAGAAGTAAGAAAGAAAAAGAAAGAAGAGGTAAAGAAAGAAAGAAAATGGAATTGGAAGTAAGAAAGGGAAAGAACATAAGTAAAAGAAAGAAAGAAAGACAAAGAAAGAAAAAGAAAATAAGAAGAAAAAGAATAAAGGAAATAAGAAAGAAAAGAAAAGAAGAAAGAAAAAGAAAGAAATAAAGAACGAACGAAAGAAAGAAAAAGAAAAAGGTAAAACGAAGTGAAAAATAGAAAGACAGAAAATTAAATGAAGAAAAAGAAAGAATAAGCAAAAGGGAATAACAAAGAAAAAGAAAGAAAGAAAGAAAGAAAGAAAGAAGAAAGAAAGAAAACGGTAATAAAAGAAAGAAATATATTGGCAGCAATTAGATTTTAAAAGAAAAGAAAAGAGTGAATAAGGGAAAAAAAGAATGAAAGAATAGAATGAAAGGAAAGAAGGAAGAAAAGAAAGAAGGAAGAAGAAGAAGAGCCTTGAAGAAGAAGAAGAAGAAGAAGAGAAGAAGAAGAAGAAGAAGAAGAAGAAGAAGAAGAAGAAGAAGAAGAAGAAGAAGAAGAACCTTGAAGAAGAAGAAGAAGAAGAAGAATAAGAAAAAAGAAAGAAAGAAGAAGAAGAAGAAGAAGAAGAAGAAGAAGAAGAAGAAGAAGAACCTTGAAGAAGAAGAAGAAGAAGAAGAAGAAGAAGAAGAACCTAGAAGAAGAAGAAGAAGAAGAAGAAGAAGAAGAAGAAGAAGAAGAAGAAGAAGAAGAAGAAGAAGAAGAAGAAGAAAGAAAATGAAAGAAAAGGAAAGATATTTGCCATTTTCCGATAATCATTTTGCAAATCTCGTGGGAAATCATTTGAAATTTGTTGGGGGAAAATTTAACAATAAATCTTCAAAAATAATTCAAATGACATTTATTCAATAAAGAGGAGAGAAATAATCAATAAATTATCTAATTAATGAAAGCAGAGAAAAGAAACGAGAAAAAAGATTATGAAAGAAATCAAGGTCGAATTTGAAAAAGCGAATCGAGTGCAGTGCCGATATAAAATCGAACAGAGGATATCTATAACGGGAAACAGAATTTTTTAAAAAGTGAAGGGTGACCCACATTTAGAAAATTCAAAAGTTTCTCGTTTTTGATTTTATTTTATATTATTTTTCAGATATCATAAATAACCAAAAACAATTTTAAAAATATAAAATTTAAAAGATCAAGGTGAAATCTGAGCAGTGAATAGAATGCAGTGCGGATCTAAAATCGGACAGAGGACATCTAAAACAAGAAACAGACTTAAAGAAAAAACGCAGGGTGACCCCAAAAATACTAACAAATTTAGAAAATTCAAAAGTTTCTTGTTTTTGATTTAATTCTATATTATTTTTCAGATATCATAAATAACCAAAACAATGAAAAAAAATTATAAAATTATAAAAAAAATCAAGGTGAAATTTAAACAGTGAATAGACTGCAGTGCGGATCTAAAATCGGACAGAGGACATCTAAAACAAGAAACAAAATTAATAACTTAAAACAATACAACAAATTATAAAATTATAAAAGAAATCAAGGTCAAATTTCAACAAAGAATTGGTTGCAGTCTTGATCTAAAATCGGACAGAGGACATCTAAAACAAGAAACATAAACTTAAAAATGCAGGGTGACCCCAAAATACTGACACATTTTAAAAATCCAAAAAGTTTCTTGTTTTTTATTTAATTTTAAAAAAATTATTTTTCAGACATCATGAATAACCAAAACAATTTAAAAAAAATAAAATTATAAAATCAAGGTGAAATTTAAACAGTGAATAAAATGCAGTGCAGATCTAAAATCAGACAGAGGACATCTAAAACAAGAAACAGAATTAAAGAAAAAACGCAGGTGACCCCAAATTTCTGATACATTTTGAAAATTCAAAAGTTTCTTGCTTTGAATTCATTTCATATTATTTTTCAGATATCATAAATAACTTAAACAATACAAAAATTATGAAATTATAAAATAAATCAAGGTCAAATTTTAACAGCGAATAGACTGTAGTGTGGATCTATAACCGGACAGAGGACATCTAAAACAAGAAACAAAATTTTAAAAATGCAGGGTGACCCCAAAATACTGATACAAAATTCAAATATTTCTTGTTTTTACTCCAATTTTATATTATCTTTCAGATATCATAAGTTACCTAAACAAAATGAAAGTTAATGAGAATGAACAAATCTTATTATAATGGAGATTATGTAACAGCCTGTCTGTAACGGAACTGTGTCACCACTAACGTCACGATTTCCTTAGTTATTCAACGAATATGGCTCGAAATGAGTCATTCGGGGTTGGATGCAATGGCTTTGCCGGTAGTCACTTCTGAATTTGTTTAAGATCCTTCTCATTAGGGGCCAGCAGTGTAAGAAAGCCCTAGATGAAATAACAGGGGTTGCTAAGAGAGCGTTGAGATGGCCCCGGATCTAGATGAGCGATGCTTAGACAAGTGCCACTAGGTCACAACCCGGAAAGTGACCATCCCACCTGGGGTCTGCCAGGCGTGGGCGTATGATGATTAATAACCCGAAACGCCCGTTGACCCCGGGTTCATCACTGATGATTTGCGGCCCAGTAGTCACCCAACAGTGTGTTTATAAATCCCGGCGGTTAAGGGGTCTGACTGACACTCAACCGATCGAATTCCGGTTCGAGGTAGCTTACAAATGTCTAGCCACACTAATAAAACTTAATAATTGTGGATGAGTATTATATATATATTGTGAATAAAAAGGCCTTAATATCATGGGTATCGTGATTATGGACCATTTCCATTCGTGGGTATCTGGGGCCCTCAGAGCTTCGTCAGACCACGTTTACATTTTATTTAGATAGGCAAATGGCAAAACTCAGTTACATTTATACATTTCTCCCCGCCCCCAGGGGCGAAATATGTGTACTTTTTTCTTTCAAGCGTCTTTTTGATTTGTGGAAATTACTACTGTTAGAGAAGAGGACCAGCCTAAAATCACCTTGTACAGAAACTTGGTACCCCAACAAAGAATATATATATATATATATATATATATATATATATATATATATTATGTGTATATATTATTATATATATAATATATATATATATATATATATATATATATATATTAATAAATATTTAGATAAATAAATATTACTCAAAAAATATTTCAATGAAATGAATATTAATCAAAAGTATTTATATAAAATTAATAGCAATAAAAATATGAATAAAATAAACATTGATCTATATAAAATGAATATCATTAAATAATATGTTATAGTATGATTACAAATGAAAGTATTGAAAACAATAAAAAGACATTCTAATTAAACATTTAAAAGTTCTTAAGTAATTAAGAGAAAAGCCAAGAAAATATTATATATATATAATATATATATATAACAACACTTATGTACATATATGAAAAATTATTATATATATATATATATATTTATAATATATATATATATATAACAACACTTGTGTACATATATGTACATATATATACATATATATGTATATGTGTGTAATATATGTGTACTTATACATGTATATATATATATATATGTATGTATATACATATATGTACATATACATGTATATATATATGTTTATTTAAATTAGGAAAAATATTAACGACTAAAAAACAGATTAAATTGCAAACTTGATCAAATAATTGATATATATATATATATATATATATATATATATATATATATGTGTGTGTGTGTGTGTGTGTGTATGTATATATAAATATATGTATATATATAACAACACTTATCATATTTATATGTGTATATATATGTATATTATATTTATATATATGTATTTATATACATATATGTACACACACACACGCAAACACACACACACACAACACACACACATATATATATATATATATATATATATATATATATATATATATATTCAGAGGTGTAGATTTATATTCAATGTATCTGTAATAATTTCTTGGATATTGTTATCTTTTGCAATTTCTATCTGTGCAATTCATTCATTCGTGGATTTTTCTCTAATGGAATATCGACGCATCGAAATATGAGATGTATCTTTCTTCAATCGAATTAAATTTCTGTCTCTGACGTGATTAGACTAATCTTATCATCTTCAACTTCCTCCAATCTAATTTATTATTTCTTTCCTGAGCTTTGAAGTTCAAAACACACACACACACACACACACACACACACACACCACACACACACACACAGAGATATATATATAATAATATATATATATATATATATATACTCATATATAGACACAATATATATATGTAGGCGCATACAATTAAGTATATATATAATATACACACATATATATATATACACACATATATATTTATATGCCCACATATATATCTATGTACAGACATATTTTATACACACATTTTTATAGACACATTTTATATACACACACACTATATCTGTATATACACAAATATCTGCACACACATATATTATACAGACATATATAAGACACACACATATATATATTATTATATATATATAATATATATAATATATGACCTACAGCTTATATATATAGGCACACATATATATACACATAAATATATATTGTTTATTCATTTACACACCTGCACATGTAGATATACACAAATGTATATACACACGCATATATATATATATATATATATATATATATATATATATATATTTATATTTATATAAACACACACATATATATACTACAATTACACACACACACACACATATATATATATAAACACATATATATATATATATACATACACAAGCATACACATATATACACATATATTCACACATACACACACACACACACAAATATATATATACCTATATTGTATGTATATAATATATATATACACTCACATATAGACACTAATATATGTGTATATATGTGTATGTATATGTGACACGAATATATCTGTATATATGTGTATATATATGTATGTATATATATATTAATTTATTTATTTTACCCGGGCAGATGGCATTTTGCAGACATTCAAGTGCCAGGAGAGAGTGGTGGTGGGGGTAGGAAGGAATGAGTTGACATATATATATATATATATATATTGCTTATATGTTTGAACTAATCAGAACTCAAAGGGTGAAACTGTGTAGAATATTTTGATTTGCTTGCTGGCGCCATTTGAAATAATCTCATTTGATATAATTCTTTTGTGTAAAGTAGGAGTTCACTGATTTACTTATCGTTTTTCAAATAAAATCCACCTAATGTGTGCTGTGCCGGTGAGCTTCAATTACACTTTCATGATTTCAACATTTTATGCGCATACAAATTATGAGACGGGAAAAGGATTTTATATATTGTAAAACAGGTAAAGACTATATATATATATATATATATATATATATATATATGGTGTGTGTGTGTGTGTGTGTTGAAAGAATGAATAAAGGAAAGAAAGTATAGAAAGGATAATAAAGGATATTTTTAATCAATATCACTTACACGTGTTTCGGTCAGGAGTTTATCTATGTGTACAATATTTTAAACTATTATTAAACTATTATTATTTTTAAATAAGCAAATAAAATAATAATAATATTTGTTTATTTAAATAATAATAGTTTAAATATTGTACACATAGATAAACTCCTGACCGAAACACATGTAAGTGATATCTGATTAAAATTATCCTTTATTATCCTTTCTATATTTTCTTTCCTTTATTCATTCTTTCAACATACCGTCGGATTTACTTCCAGTTTCATCTTTACACACCACACACACACACACACACACACATATATAGGTGTTTTGTGTGTGCGGTTGCGCGTGGTGTATAAATCCTTTTTATCACCTTCCTATACCAACAAATTCCCTGACGATGATCTAATTAATAGATCAAAACACTGCAGCCTCGGCCAATAAACTTACCACTCAACTTATTTAAACCTGTGTTTTTTCAATTTTCTTTAATATATATATATATATATATATATATATATATATATGGGTGGACCATAATGATTGGACACATTTTAAATGCTATTTTCTCAGATTATAAACACGACACAGAGTATTAAATATATTTATTACATAACTGATACACAGGAGTTTTACATGTTATCTAAGATTTGAATATTACATTAAGTTTTATTAGTTTCAGGTATTGATTTTGGTGATCTTTATAATGCCGTGGAGTCCAAAAGAAATTGCAGTAGTAGTCGAAGAATACTTTGCCAGCCAAAGATCCATCGTTGCAGTCCAAAGAAAATTCCGACAGCATTTTGGAAAGCGAGAGGCACCATTCCGAAAGGTGATCATTCGTGCTGTTACAAATTTCCGAGAGAGAGAGAGAGAGAGAGAGAGAGAGAGAGAGAGAGAGAGAGAGAGAGAGAGAGAGAGAGAGAGAGAGAGAGAGAGAGAGAACATCCGTAGAGAGATGACAGCGATTCCAGTTGATATGCTAAACCACAGTTTACGTGATATGAGAAATCGAGCTCTTGAATGTTTTTGTCATAATGGTGACCTTCTCAAAGACATAATATTCAAATCTTAGATCCCGTGTAAAACTCATGTGTACCAGTTATGTAATAAATATATTTAGTACAGTTTTTTAATAAAGAGTTTTCTTTCTCCTAGAATGGTTGCCTTGGAAAATAGTTAGATGCATACCTTTCCCAAGATTATTAGCGCTATGTGAAACTCAGTCAGCCTCATGCACACACACACACATATATATATGAAGATAGAATGGATGTAGTAGAATCCGACAGTACGAGGTAGTAGAAGGATGGTGAACAAGAAATGAAAACTCAAAACAAATCTAAGAGTTGAAACGTTTCGTAATTCTTTCGCAAACCTCACACACACACACACACACACACACACACACACACATATATATATATATATATGCGTGTGTGTTTGTGTGCGAAAGACAGATAAAGAAGAATTCATTATATATATATATATATATATATATAATATATATATATATATATATATATATCACGCTATACCTAACTGATACAAGCTCTATAATGCAGCACTTAAAATCACATTCATGCCCCCACCTCTACCTACCGAAAAATTTAACTGAAAAATACACTCACACTGCACAAAGAAAAAAAACTTCAAGTAATTGAAGCCCTATATATCAAACACAACAAACCCACCTTAAGCAAGATAAATTAGTTAACATCTGCTCAAACGCCTATAATTTCCCGCCAATCCTCCTTCCACCATTCCCCTTACTTTCTTACAAACTAGTGAGACCCCCCCCCTCCTACAAATATCTACTACCACTGTTCGTTTAAACGGAACTGTGAACTCCGCCTACTACCAATTCCTACTGATACTGCTCGTTTTAAAAGCGAGACAACGGAAACATTACACCAGTTTTACACCTGAAGATGGCACAAAGACATGCAGAAAGCACCCGGATATTAAAAAGATGGGCCTGACAGTTAGAAAGGATCGAACAAAAACTCGTCCGACAAGAATCGTCAGTAGACTTTAACAAAACACACACACACACACACACACACACACACACACATATATATATATATATATATATATATATATATATATATATATATATATATATATATGAAATGTTGTTCTGGTTCCAATGGGAGAAAATGTAATATTTTATAAAAAAGAAGTTCCACAAAATGTATTATGTTCTCAGAAAATTTTTATTTTTGTAATTTTTTTTTATTGTTCTTTTTATCTTAAGATGAAAAAAAAGTTTTCTGAGAACATAATACATTTTGCGGATATATATATATATATATATATATATATATATATATATATATGTATATATATATATATATATATGCAAATGTATATGTACATTATATATATAATATACATATATGCATATATATATATACGTATAGATATGTATTTATATATAAACAGAAAAAAAAGAATTCATTGTTTATATATATATAATATATATGAAGGAAGGGTGGATGGTTTAGGATCCGACGATATGCTGTAGATAGAAGGAAAGTGGTCAAGAAAATGAACAACTCAAAACAAGTCACAGGGTGGTACGTTTCGTCTATATGCACAGACTTTCTCCCGATCTGAGACTTTATTGAGGCAAAGCATACGTTTAAATACATGTGTGGTGTCGGTGTCGGGGAGGTCAAGGGGGTGAGTGTGTAGTGATGTGAGCTAAGGAGGAGCGGGGAGTTTTGGGTAGGATCAGTTGAGATGGGGTAGAGGATGTTTGTTAGAAGTGCTGGGGGGGTGGCAGTGGTTGATATATATATATATAATTATATATATTATATATATATATATATATATATATAATATATATTCCATATCTGTTGATTGCCCTTGTCTGGAGAGGAAGATAAGTTCGTATTTTTCCGTCTGATTGGACAACTAAATACTTATGTTTATGCTCGTCGGAATACTAAATAGAATTCAGCCAGTTATTTGGGCTTGTGTTTTATTTTTTATTTTTTCTTTTCTTTATCAAACTCATGATTAATTCATTGCATGCTTATACACCATTAGACTGGACAAACTAAAAAATTAAAAAAACCAAAAAAAAACCAAAACGTCTTCATGAATACAAATACTTATAGAATAACATTAAAAAGAAACTAGACAGAAAATATAATCGATTCGCAGATTATATGTGTATGAATGTGCGTGGTCTATTGATTAGAGTCGTAGGGAATTGGACACGTCGACCCGAGTTCAATTCCTGACCGAAGCTGTTTGCTTTTCACATGGCGCTAATACCTTTGGGAAATGTATGAATCCGATTCTCCCTTCAGCTATGGACAAAATAGCAGGGTGGACTGGGCTCTTTAACCATGACTAGGTAACCAGTCTAGGAGAAGGAACCTGTTAAACACCGCTTAAGAAATTGACCCTGTGTCGCATCCTGCTCGTCCGGAGGGTTGGTTATATATATATATATATATATATATATATATTGAGGATATGTGCTTAATTGAAGTCATACCTAATTTTGAAAATTAATTAGTTAATAATTAATGAATTTAGGCGGGCATATATGTTCAAATGTAAGGCTAAACAAATCTAGAAAAATGTCAATCCATGAATGTACATTTCGACCTAGGGATTGACATTTTCTCGATTTGTTTAGCCTTACATTTGAACATATATGCCCTCATAAATTCATTAATTATTAACTAATTAATTTTCAAAAATTAGGTATGACTTCAATTAAGCACATATCCTCCAAAAATTGTTGGCTAAAAGCCATATCAAATAAACACATTGGTTTGTTTACTTACTCTCATATATATATATATATATATATATATATATGTATACCCAGAACTAACGCTGTACATACACACACACACACCATATATATATATATATATATATATATATATATTATATATATATATATATATTATTATAATGGAGATTGTGTGTTTTTCTGTCTGTAACCGAAACTATATTCCTACTCAAGTCACAATTCCCTTAGTTATTGACATCACATTCTCCATGATTTTATTTTTATCTAAATCTCAATTATTAATAAAATTGTCTTACATTATTAATACTGTTAACTATGTCTACATACTGACAATATGCAATTATATTTATATATACAAGAAAATAGCGGTTTACAGTGTGAACGGGAAGGCTAATTTGCATATTAATATTAAAAAATCGAATTTAATAAATATGTGCTTAGTATTATTGATTTCTAACTGTTTGGTTTTATTTTAATGAATATAAGCAAATCTCTTCAATGAATCTTAAATGAAATCCATTAACAAGATAAAATAACTGTCATTTTATTCTTTACTTCCTCTTATATCTAAATACTTAAATTAGAAAAGATAACAATGAAAGACGAGAGTGATGGAAGAGTAAGTTTCAGTTGTTCTATTTTTTATTATACTCCCCCTGTTTCAAATCTTTTATCTGTATTCTTATTTATTTTCATTAGCCTTTCTAATTTAATACAATATTTTATTACATTAAACTTAAATACTTGCACCGGAGGGTGCATATATTTGCTAGTATATATAAAGAAATTAGTTGGTCTAGTTTCATGATAACAAGTGTTGACTTAACTCTGTGTTTTTTAAATATTTCTTTTGAAATTGAATCACAGGCTAATTGCCAAGTTGATATTTCCAGAAGGAAAAAGAATATTTTTATAGAATAAAAAATATTATTCTCCTTTTTTTTCTCTTCCTTTCTCGTTATCTTCATTCAATTCATCATCAATTTCAAGGAGAAGGTCCTCATATCTCGATGCACTGTGCTCACGTAGATGAGCAGTCCACGAGCTGCAACAGTCCACTTTGGCCCATACTTCGCCAAGACGGCGCTCAGAGAGCCCCGTTACGATTTTATGGGCTATCTTTTAGGCTTTTTCAAGCCAGAGCGCGCGTGTCCAGTGGAAATCCTTGGTAAACAATACTTTGTTTGGTTTCCTCAGTATTGCAATTTCCACGTCAATGATAGCAAATAAACGGCTCTCAGTATCAGTGCTTAAATAGTCAACCAACCACACATTATGGCTGCTGGTTGGTGGAGGTGTTTGAGATTATCTTCTATTTGCCTGGAAGAGTTATCTTCCCGCTGGGGTTTCCGTGCCGACCACCGGGAAGTTTGGTATTTAAGCGCGAGGTTCAAACTCTTTGCCTCTTTTGGTGCTGCATCTCAACGAACTCACATGGGCTAGACACTGTCTACCCCTTTCTTCGGTGGGGCTTCTGACCCCACCGTCACTAGTAAGTGAATTATACGGCATCGACTATCCAGTAACACCTATATTTTATATGTTCATTTAGGTATCTCTTTTATATCTAAACATTGTAATTCCATTCTTGAATGTGTCCTTTTATTATTTCTATTTTATGTATTCTCTACTATATATCTGTATTTCATGTTATATGTTATTCTATGTACCTGTAATTAAAACCCATCTTGTTATATGTCCAACACCCTTGTCGGAGTTTGTTTCGTTTCAACAAGTTATAACATTATTATAACCTTGAATCTTACAGAGGAATATACCACGTGACCTCGCCTAGTCTATAAATTTAGGTGGTATATTGTAGCACACCTTGTATGTAAAATATTCCAACAATCCTCCCCGATCAATCGGCTGGTGACGTCAAGCCCTAGCACCTATATGATTGCCCCAATCCTATTACTCTAATGGCAAGCCCCAACCCTTTTTATCATGTGGGTGCTAGAAGGCGGTGATTGAGGGTCTTCATGTCCTGGGAATGACGTTAAACTTTATCTGATGGTGAGGCTCCAGTTCTGTAGGTCTGAGGAACTATTATTCTCTGGTCCATTCTGACCCGGAGTGGTAGTACCTGTTAGGGTCCTATCTATGGGTTAAATAGAAAAATGTGTTTATGAAAAGAATTGGGTACCCATTAAGCATGAATTTATTCCAAATTTTTGTCGGCATTAAATGACCCACTGAGACTGAAAAGCCATAAAACAAACCAAACCAAACCGAACCAGACGTCGCACTGTGCAGATTCTTGATGCGGCACGGAGGACCTACCGGAAGCACTGACCGATAGGGGAGGTTGGTGAGAGATTGCGGACAGCTCGACATGATGATAATGATGTTGATGATATTTTCCAACATAAAAACTTTAACCTACTTTAAACCGCTCGCAGCGACACTTCCACCACTACAATCCTAACGCAAGCAGCTGGTGGCGGCTCTCGCAGAAGGATCCGGATTATAATAATAATAATAATAGGACTTTATTTGAATAGATAGTGAATTTTGTAATATCCCATCGTACAAGGGTTAAAAAGTATGATGATGATGATGTTGATGATATTTTTCAACATAAAATTTTAACCTACTTTAAACCGCTCGCAGCGACTCTTCCACCACTATAATCCTAACGTAAGCCGCTGGGAGCGGCTCTTGCAGAAGGACCCATATTATAATAATTAATAATAATAATAGGACTTTATTTGAATAGATAGTGAATTTTGTAATATCCCATCGTACAAGGGTTAAAAAGTATGATGATGCTGATGATGTTGATGATTTTCCAACATAAAAACTTTAACCTACTTTAAACTGCTCGCAGCGACTCTTCCACCACTACAATCCTAACGTAAGCCGCTGGTAGCGGCTCTCGCAGAAGGACCCAGATTATAATAATTAATAATAATAATAATAGGACTTTATTTGAATAGATAGTGAATTTTGTAATATCCCATCGTACAAGGGTTAAAAAGTATGATGATGATGATGATGATGATATTTTTCAACATAAAACTTTAACCTACTTTAAACCGCTCACAGCGACTCTTCCACCACTACAATCCTAACGTAAGCCGCTGGTAGCGGCTCTCGCAGAAGGACCTAGATTATAATAATTAATAATAATAATAATAGGACTTTATTTGAATAGATAGTGAATTTTGTAATATCCCATCGTACAAGGGTTAAAAAGTACCAACAGAGTTTGAAACAGCCGTGGGTGGGATGGGGTGAGGGTGGAGAGTTAAATATTTCTTTCGAAAGAAAATTGAAGGCTAATTGCCAAGTTGAAAAGATGAAATATATTTTTTTCTTTTTTTGTGACTCTTTCTTTTTCGTTATCTTTTTTTTAAGGAATGGTCTTTATATTGCGCTGATATTTTATTCGTTTTTTTAAAAGATTAATTTCAAAACGTTCTTCAAGTATTCCTGATTTTTTTGGTGCTTTTTATCTGTTCTTTGGTAAATAATTCAATGAATTCTTTAATCATTAAGGGTCTTCACTAGAATATTTGCTTTTCTTTCCTTGTAATTTGTCTCAATCTGATACAATACTATGCAATATTAGACGCCTAATTTAATAGCAAGAACGTCTGTATGGTTATCAATGACATGGTTATTTGCCTATATTTTTTATGTAGCCGTAAATAAACTAATAACAAATGAGACCCAAAACATTTTTCCTTGATAGCTGGATATACTGGCAACATAAAAAACAGATCAGATTATTTTGTTAATATTTTTATCTAGCCGTAAATAAACAAATAACAAATAAGACGCAAAATAGTTTTCTTTAATAACTAAGCATTTTTGGTTAAATCGAACTTAACAGACCTAATTCCACCATTGTATATTACGCTGCCGAAAGAAAAAATACAAAAAATCAGGGAATTAACTGAATTTAATGACATTTTCTGTGTTGATATATTAATTGATAAAAGATATACTGCACTAATTATTTTATTTAAAAACTTTTACATTTTTCAGGTCAATTAACTTTTAACCACATATCTTTGAAGCGTCACACAGATTCTCAAAGATACGTGGTTCAATGTTAACTGACCTGAAAATATGTAAAAATTTTTAAATAAAATAACTGGTGCATTATATCTTTTATTCATTAATATGTAAACACTGAAACTTTCATTAAATTTGGTTAATTCCCTGATAATTATAAAATTCAAGGGAGGGGCGAACATCCAGCTCGAATCCCAATACAAAATTGTTATGGTGGAAATACGATATATATATATATATATATATATATATATATATATATATATATATATATATATATATAAATATATATATATATATATATATATATATATATATATATATATATATATAACACCAGCCACCCATACACATACACACAGAGAATTTAGAAGATGTAAGACACAAAACAAAATGGACGGTCACTAGCAACAGCTTCAGATTTAGAAATCTTCTGTAGAAGAGATTTTATCTCGAAATATTAAGAATAAATCACAGATTAACAAACAACACCATAGTTTTTCTTTACACTTGAATTGTGATAGCCTTCAAAACCAACCACCAAACCAATATATATATATATATATATATATATATATTGGTTATATATAGGGGCCGGGTTAGCTCAGTCGGTAGAGCGTTCGGCTAGAAACCACAAGGTTCCTAGTTCGATCCCTGTCCCCGCCAACTCAGCGTATGAGTAGCACAGGGATCTGTGCGGTAAAGTAAGGAGCTGATGGTAGGTGTGGCGCTCCACCTCAGATGCTAAAAAAAAACAATCTCCTTGGTCTAGCGCAATTGAAAGGGGATAGACTCCCTCGCTGACTGGCTGATACCGACTTTAGGCCGCCCCGTCGACTTTACTTTACTTACTTATATATATTATATATATATATATATATATATATATAAATTCATTTCGCCTCTTCAAGACTGATATAATAATTAATTTATCAAATCAGACTTGAAGAGACGAAAGTAGCAGAAATAAATTTATTTCTGATAAACTAAAGTGCTCATATATTAATTTATAGTATACTCCCTGTATGTAAATATATACACATACACAGATATCTATGTGTTTATACGCAACATCTTTTTATGTAAATTTTAGTTCTCAATTTTGATTGAATTCTGAATTCATGTTTATCCATGTCTTCCCCTCTCTCTCTCTCTCTCTCTCTCTCTCTCTCTATATATATATATATATATATATATATATATATATATATATATAGATTTTTGGATGTTTGTTTATTTAGAAACGTTGCTGATAAAGTATATATTAAATTTTTACTTGAAGGCACTTACAACGCATGTATCGCATAAAATTCGATACTTTTCTATAAGAAAAGTATCGAATTTTATGCGATACATGCGTTTTTTACTTGAAGGCACTTACAACGCATGTATCGCATAAAATTCGATACTTTTCTATAAGAAAAGTATCGAATTTTATGCGATACATGCGTTGTAAGTGCCTTCAAGTAAAAAACGCATGTATCGCATAAAATTCGATACTTTTCTATAAGAAAAGTATCGAATTTTATGCGATACATGCGTTGTAAGTGCCTTCAAGTAAAAATTTAATATATACTTTATCAGCAACGTTTCTAAATAAACAAACATCCAAAAATCTTATTCACTTCGCCGAAGGGCATTCGATCTGTTTGTTGTTATTATTCTCTCAATAGCGCCCCCTTACCTATTATGGTAGAGGCGCGTAGCATCGCTTGACAAGCTTAATTTCGCTAGGATGGTCAGCTGGGGTACTGTGGCCGAGGCGATAAAGTGTTTCACTAGTGTTTCACTGCGTCTGCTGAAGTCCCGGTTTCGATTTCTGTCGGAGGGAAATCGTTAGTATATACCGCTGATGAGACTTTAATAAAGTCGAAACAGTCTGTACGGTATTCTACACATCGAGCCATCCTTTACTGGGATTACACTTGTCAAGTTCTTTTTCTATAAGAAAAGTATCGAATTTTATGCGATACATGCGTTGTAAGTGCCTTCAAGTAAAATTTAATATATATATATATATATATATGCTCTCTGGAAATTGAATTTTCTGGTGCCGCTAATTACGCTAAAATTGTATAGTTCTCCTAAATAGAAAGAGCACTCTTAGAGGACTCATATTATTATATCAGTAAATTATTTTATCAATGTGTATCATGTATATGGTATGGAGTAAGAACTCTGACTGCCGACAAATCGGTTGGGCTTCGATCCCGGTCTGAAGTAGCCTGTCTATCTAGCCACACTGATGAACCGTGAAACGGTCAAACAGGACTATAGAATGATGACAATATATATGTATATATGATATAATATGACACCTCCTCGTCAAAGAAGGAACGAAAAGGAGTGAAAAGGAGAGGAAAGAAGCTGCCACAGAAAAGAGAGCCACAATGATGGAGAGACAACAGCAACCCCAGCAAGCATCACCGTTTGTTTGCAGTCCCTGCACCAGAGATTGTCATTCAAAAATTGGCCTGTTCAGCCACTCACGCTGTTTGCAGATTTTTTTTAAAAAGTGGACACTACGCCATCGTCTTTAGCAGACGGATGGATGTCAACAATAACAATAATATGATATAATATAATATATATATATATATATATATATATATATATATATATATATATATATATATATTAATGTGTATGGTTGGCACTAGTATACTAGAAAAAGTAATAATAATCCAACGTACAGTGTTATTAGAAGAGTGCTCAATACCTGTGATAGAGCGTTGATAGTTGAATGAAGTGACAAATAAAATGTTTAGCTTTTATTCATTTATTTGGGAACGATATTACTACCAATGGTTTCCTGCTAAAAGCATTCATCAGGTAAACGAAATAGTTTTTTTTTAAATGACAGAAATGGTGTAAATGTACACCATTTCTGTCATTTAAAAAAAAACTATCTCGTTTACCTGATGAATGCTTTTAGCAGGAAACCATTGGTAGTAATATCGTTCCCAAATAAATGAATAAAAGCTAAAACTTTTATTTGTCACTTCATTCAACTATATATATATATATATATATATATATATATATATATATATATATATATATATATATATATAAGCCTCATTAAGGCAGAACTAATTGCATGAACCCATGACCACTGAATTGCCAAAATTTAATTAGGTCTTAGTAAAAGAGGATCTATATCTAATCAAATAAGATCAAGAGGTAGTTACATATCCGAAGATGTATTAAAACCCTGCGGACGTCTCTACCTCTACAAGTGTTCATTTTAATTTAAATTTAATAAGAAGAGACATTTTATTAATATCGGCGCCAATTTCCTAGACAAGTGATGCACACAATTTTGATATGCCAATAAGAAGACGTCAGCATCATCATCATCATCATCATCCTCCTCCTCATCATCATCATCCTCAATATCATCATTATCATGATGTGGTGCTAGTAGCACGGATATCCATGACAATCTCTCGCCGACCGTCCCTATCAATCATTGCTCCCGGTAGGTGTTCCACCCAGCGTCCAGTGTCGCGCAGAGCTTGGTCAATGTGAGTCTTTGCTGGACGGCCTACACTGTGCTCATGTGCTGGTTTCCACAGGAGAATGTTGCTTAAGAGTTCGTCCTTACTTCTCCAGCGGTGTCAAACAAGAAGATGTGTCGGCGGGGATTAGAATAGACTGACCCTATTCCCTGCAGTGGGATAAGCCCCCCTCCATCTCATCAGCACAAAAGATTGGTTTGGTTTGTTTTACGGTATATCAACCTCGGTGGGCCATTTAATGCCGATAAAGTTTTTAAATAAATCAATTCTTAATGGATAATACAATTTTTTATAAACTCATGTTTTTCTATTCAACCCATAGATGGGACCCTAACAGGTACTACCACTCCGGGTCAGAGTGGACCAAGGAGCAATGGTGATGAAGGGGTTCTCCACATTCCCCAAACCTCCAAAACTGGAACCTCACCATCAGATAGAGTTTAATGTCATTCCCATAACATGTAGACCCTCAGCCCCCGCCTTCTAGCACCCATATGATAAAAAGGTGTTGGGGCTTGCTATAAGAGCAATTGGGTTGGGGCAATCATATAGGTGCTAGGGCTTGACGTGACAAGCCGATTGATCGGAGGGCCTCTTCGACCGCCCGTCTAACGTAAGTAAGGTTATAAGTGGAGTGTTGCATGTCATGGACTGCTCATCCACCAAGATTCCGTCATTAAGCATCACGGGTTGCGACCAACGGCCAACAGGTGATCCATTTGGGGGAATCTTACCCCTCTGCCGAGGTGCAGTCGGTGCATTCTAACGCCACAGCCGACAGGGCGGCAGCACAAAGAGATGATCTGGATAAGACACTAAACTGCATCTGATGGTGAGCCCAGCCTGCCCTACTATTTATCCATAGCTGGAGGAGAGTAGTTGGATTCATACCTTTCCCAAGAGTATTAGCGCTATGTGAACTGTGGCTTCGTCCAGGATTTGAACTCGGGTCGACAAGTCCATTTCCAACGACTCTAACCGTTACACCACGGCCTCCACTTCAATCTTTTTATATTATATACACTTAAAAGAACCAAACAATAATTATTTACCAGAAAATACGGCAGGACTTTTGACTTAGCCTAGTAGTAATCTAAATTCTCAATGAGTGCTCCACTTTTGTGTCCTTATGCCAGACTGGGTTTTGCGAAAAAATATATTTTTCTAATTCTATAAACCAATCTGTAGAATCCGAGCTAATTTCACACAACCAAACAGCCAATCAACGACTCGGATTCTTGAACATATTTTCCTTTTTAGCCAAACTAATATTAACACAAAATTGAATATTAATAAACAAAACAAAAAAAATAGAGTTGATTAAACCAGACTCAGTGACTCCATTATTTTCATTCTTTCTTTATTCTTTTTTTTTCTTTCTTTTTCTTCTTTCATTTCTTTCTTTCTTTTTTCATTCTTTCTGTCTTTCTTTTTCCTTTCTTCTTTTTCTTTCTTTTCATTCTTTCTTTCTTTCTTTCTTTCTTCTTTTTTCTTTCTTTTATTCATTCTTTCTTTCTTTCTTTTCTTTCTTTCTTTTTTATTCATTTTTTCTTTCTTTCTTTCTTTCTTTTATTCGTTCTTTCTTTCTTTCTTTCTTTCTTTCTTTCTTTCTTTCTTTTTTATTCTTCTTTCTTTCTTTTTCTTTTCTTTTTCTTTGTTCTTTCTTTCTTTCTTTCTTTCTTTCTTTCTTTCATTCTTTTTCCATTCATTTCTTCTTGCAACGTTTTCTTTCTTTCTTCTTTCATTCTTTTTTCTTTCTTTCTTTCTATTTTTCTTTTTTTCTTTTTTTCTTTCTTTTTTCTTTCATTCTATTTTTCTTTCTTTCTATTTTTTTAATGATATTAATCCAAAAATGAACGTAATAGCGCAACTGGGGTTCGAACTTGCTTACAACCATTTTGCAGTCAGAACATTAACCACTACAACATAGCAAATTCCCTCTTTTAAAGCTAATTTGGATTCAGTAAAGTCATTGGGGAGGGGGCTAGAGTCGGTATCAATTGGACAATGAAGGAGTATACCCCCTTTTCAGTAGCGCTAGACCAGGGAGATTGTTTCTGCATCTGAGATGGTGCGCCACACCTACCATAAGCTCCTCACTTTACCACACAGATCTCTGTGCTCCACATACGCTTAGTTAGCGAGGGGTAATAGTTATTTACTAAGCGTAGCTTAGATACGTGTTGCAATATGGGTATATTCCTGACTTTTGTGAGCTAGAACTGCTAATGGAAGGAGGAGGAATAAATAACAAAGGCTTAAAAAATAGTGATGACCCAAAAGAGGAGAGCGATGGTTTTGACCGTAGCGTGACCCCGAACGAAGAATTGAGGGGCAAGCGGAAGTCGGGTGTTGACCGGAAGTCAGGTGTTGACCGGAAGTCACGTGGTGACGTGGGGGAAGGAAGAAAGGGTTCGTCCTTTTTTTTTGCCGGCGTCCGTCGTGGGGACAGACCTGATGAGAGCCCAGTAATCTAGTAGTGTTCTCTCTCTCTCGTTCTCTCTGCCTCCCCTCCTCCCTGGTAGAAGCCACTAGACGAGCACGTTAATAAAGGCTGGGAGTTGTGACGACATGTTTCTCGTGTTATGATTTTTTATCGGAGTTTTAGTACCAAAAGAAAAGAGGACTACGGTGCATGTATCGTTTTAGTACCGTGAGTATTGCAACGTAACATACGGCACAAGGATAGAAGGGGCACCCAGTGAGAATCGAACTCACTAACAATGCTTTGCGAATCCAGCTTGCTAACAATTACACCACAGGAGTAGTTATAGAACCCTGAATCTTGTGGTTCTGAGCTGGATGCTCTAAACCGGCTCCATACTGGTCTAACAAGGGCCAAATAACCAAATCTGCCCTACTATTTACACATAGTTCAGATCTCAACTTGACTCGCCGATTTTATTTCCAGCGACAATAACCGTTACACATGGCGCGTCTTAAGTATCAACAACAACATATTAGGAAGTAATGATTTATTCGAAAAATAAATAAATAAATAAATGCTTGTAAAAGTTTAGAAATTGCTGACGATGTCTGGACTAATATCGCTTTTAATTGACAACTTGAAGAGTGCTCTGGAACGTCTGTGTTGTTGTCGTGTCGCAATAAAAAACGGCGCGGTTGAAATTGTACAATCGTTGCACAGCGAGGTACTTCATATTCGTTTCTAATTTAGCCACAAGAGTTTTTGCAATGAATAGCCACTACAAAAAAAGACCTTCCTATTAGCCATTGTACCAAAACATACATAAACACACACACACAGACACACACATACACACACACACACACACACACACACACACACACACCATATATATATGTGTATATATATATATATGTATACATATATATTGACAGAAAACAAACAAATAATATATATATATATATATATATATATATATATATATATATACAGAAAACGCACACACATGTATATATATATATATATATATATATATATATATATATATATAACGCCCATATATATATTCATATATATAACAAGCACACATATATAAATATATGCCTATACATATATATATATATATATATACAGAAAACACACACGCACATATATATGTACATACAAGTATATATAAAAATCATTCCACGCACCCACGCACACACACACACACACACACACACATATATATATATATATATATATATAACACATACACACTCACAAATATATATATATATAATATATATATATATATATATATATATATATAAAACAGAAAGCACACATATATAGTTAGATGTGGCACAGGGCCAAAAGTATGCAGCACCCAGTGAAAATGTAAGTAGAAAACACACACACACACGCATATATATATATATATATATATATATTATATATATATATATATATATATACACAAAAAACAAAGATATATACGCACACAGAAAACACGCACGCAAGCATACACACACACACACACACACACACACACATATATATATATATATATATATATATACATACAGTAAAAAATCTATATGTAGATGTACAGAAAACCCACATACGTATATACAGAAAACATACACTTATACAAACACACACACACACACACACACACACACAACCATACACACAAACATACACACATATATATATAATCAATCATATATATATATATATATATATATATATTATATATATATATGGAGAAAGATAGACAAACACGGGATTTTGTAGAAAATTGATGTTTATTGTACAACATACACGCACACAAACGCACACAAATACACACATACACAAACACACACACACACATATATATATATATATACTCGGTCACATATATATATATATATATATGTGTGTGTGTGTGTGTGTGGATAAAGGTAGACAAACACGGGATGTTGTAGAAAATGGATGTTTATTCTACAACAGCCGTGTTTGTCTACCTTTTTCCACAAACTGCCGGATTAATTTCCTCTTATTTCTCCCTATATAATATATATATATATATATATATAATATATATATATATATAGTAAATGAAGAAAAACTCTAAACTTGCTTCATTACAATAATTTATTTCAACCGTATTAATACGGCATCTTCAGGTAATCACAAGAACATGACTCTTACTGAGAATTTCCCAAAGTAACATCTCTTTTATATCTATCAATTTAGGGAGGGAGGGTTGGTGTCTTATTTTGGAATGGGTGGGTTAGTTTCTATGGGTGAGGCGGGGAGGTCTATGTTTTGGATGAGGTGTGGCTTAGCTTGGGGCATATTCCTTGGAGAAATAGTTGTAAGAGTGTATATACAAAATGAGCAGAATTTAAATGTTTTGTGATTACCTGAAGATGCCGTATTAATACGGTTGAAATAATTATTGTAATGAAGCAAGTTTAGAGTTTTCTCATTTACTAAATATCTTGCTCTGTCCTTTTACTCACTGGTATTAGGTACATTGAGCTCTCCAATGGTCTACCTGCATCAGCTTGGTTAAACACATGGAGAGACCCTAATACGGAAAAAACTATAATATATATATATATATACACACAAATATTATTGTTTACACCATGTGTGATATTATTGACATGTCCGGTTATTTGTGACCCACGCTTTGTGTATCATGTTTAACTAAAACTCTTTCACAGTGTCACCATGCCATGAGTAATTGCTTTCTAAGGAGTTCCACGCACCTGCCCGCCTTGTCTATTTGCCAACATGTGGTTCGTTTAAATTGAAACTCTCACACGACCCGGCTGAGAAGAACGTTGTTTATTCCCAAAAGAACAGTTTTCCTATTCATTCCAAAAGTGACCGCGGGTGATTCAAATTAATAACTTGTAAATGAAGAGCACCTGCTACAGTGGCTCAGAAAATTGCAACAGTAAACCAATGAATAAGTATACAATAGTAACAGTTTTTACGAAAGTAACAGCATAATAAATGAATCTGTATAATAATAATATACAGTATTTATGATAGTGTAATATGTATACACAGATAAAATGAATCTGTATAATAATATACAGTCTTTTGATAGTAAGCATAATAAATGAATCTGTATAATATATATTTTGATAGTAACAGCATAATAAATGAATCTGATAATAATATAACAGTCTTTTTGATAGTAACAGCATAATAAATGAATCTGTATATAATAATATACAGTCTTTTTGATAGTAACAGCATAATAAATGAATCTGTATAATAATATACAGTCTTTTTGATAGTAACATCATAATAAATGAATCTGTATAATAATATACAGTATTATGATAGTAACAGCATAATAAATGAATCTGTATAATAATATACAGTTTTTTGATAGTAACAGCATAATAAATGAATCTGTATAATAATATACAGGATAGTAACAGCATAATAAATAAATCTGTATAATAATATACAGTATTTATGATAGTAACAGCATAATAAATAAATCTGTATAATAATATACAGTATTTATGATAGTAACAGCATGATAATTAATCTGTATAATAATAGATTTATTACAGCAATCTAATACTTGTAAAACAAAAGGAACAAGTCATTATGCCCCGATTACGCATTGGTCACACAAGACTTATACTCTCCTTTATACTCAGACAAGAAAAAACAACAACAACAGTGTGAGACATGTCAAAACCTTTGACTGTTAAACACTTACTCATAGATTTTTTTTGGCTCACATGTCAGTCCTTGTTGGTTATCTTTTGCCACAAACTTTTTCTTTTATTCATTTATGTTAGATATTCAATTTGTTTAAATACATTTTAAACACATTTGTCTAAACCATTTTTGATCTATTTATGGACACTAACATGTACTACCACGAGTTTAGAGTAAGAGTACTTCACACTCAGCAGAGATTCAGAATCGGAACCTCACGACTAGATGCAATTTAGCTTCATATTCAGGACACTAAGTCACACAGCCACTGCCTCCTAGCACGTATATGAAAAAAAGGCTGGGCGTTTCCATAAAAACAATAGATTCGGGACAATCATATAGGAGCTAGGGTTTGATACGACCAATCCATTTATCAGAGGGAGCCTCGCCGACCGACAGCCTATCGCAAATAAGAGCCAAGGTGGAGAGTTACATGTCATCGAAAGCTCAGCAACTAAGATTCCGTCCTTAAGCATCACGGGTCACCACCCATGGGCAATAGGTGGAGGATTTTACCAGCTGACGAGGCGATATTAGTATTGGATAAGAATACTGTAGAAGTTATCCCCAGATATCATATAAACAATATAATGCCGTCGGAGTGTGATTCTAACTACCGTCGAGTTAGCAGACAAGAACAACATGCGATGTAACTTAAATCAGTCCTTGCATGCTGCTGGCATAGTGCTAAGTAATGGCTGAAGAGTGGGTACTTATCCATATCTTTACTCACCCTGAAAACCATCAGCCAATTAAAACCCAGGAAGTGAACTTGCCAGTAGTGTTCCACCGGCGATTAAGCGGGTTCTAAATGGTTACTGTATCGCCATCTTGTAGTGGGCAAAGGGAATGGGTATGTCTACTTTTTGATCATCTTAGCATTGCAGTAGTAAAGGATTATATTGTTTCTATGATATCTGGGGGATAACTTCTACAAATACATTAATTATAACCATTATTAGAAGACTTAAAATCGAAGGAATATTACTCTAGTTAACGGAATGAGTCTACATCCGTGGATTGAATAAAGGGTTCGGTTCGGAGTTCCGTGAAGATCAAGGAGAAGAATGAAAACTCCTGAGTTTGAAGAGAGGGTTTCCGAGTTCAAAGAATAGGTTCACGAGTTCGAGGTTCTCGAGAACGACAAGAAACAGCTAAAGAAAGCCGGAGGACACATCGGCCGAAACCTTGTGTATATAACAATAAAGATGAGAACAATAACCGGAATAACCCAAATGATACATATTTATTTTGATAACTACTTATACAATTTCGTATATATAATCATATGTAAAATTCTTCAACATTGGCATGAGTCTTTGAAGTTATATAATGGTTCATACAGACAATAGGTCACTCCAACTACTTTACTTCTTTACTTATACATATGCCAACGTATATATATATATATATATATATATATATATATATATATATTGGTTTGGTTTGGAGGTTGGTTTTGAAGGCTATCACAATGCAGGTGTAAAGAAAAATAATAAGGTAACAATGGTGTTGTTTGTTAACCTGTGATTTATTCTTAATATTAATATTTAGAGATAAGATACGGTCATTCATACACACACACGCGCGTGGATAAGGTCATAACGTCACAGTCTACACGCATTTTCATGCACACACGCATGACGACATACGCACACGTACAAACAAAACAAGTGCATTTACGTAAACATGCTACACGAGAGTTTTTACAGTTATAAAAAAAAAACATCTGTAACATTTTAAAAAAAAAATCATTTAACTAAAAATGGCATAGTAAGTCGAGAAGTACTTCAGTTTCCAGTGTTCTTCTGAAGAAGAGATTTTATCTCGAAATATTAATATTAAGAATAAATTACAGGTTAACAAGAAAACACCATTGTTACCTTTTTTTTTTTCTTTACACCTGCATTGTGATAGCCTTCAAAACCAACCTCCAAACCAATATATACACAATGCTTCAAGCAAATTATAAAACCCTTATATATATATATATATATATATATATATATATATATAAGTAAAAAATATAACAGATGATTTAGATTTTTAGCCTAATAGCCTAGTTCAGGAAGCCTAGACCAAATGTCTAGTGTCCCCAATCATCAAATGCAATCTAATTCACATCTGAAATAGGCTATAACGCTAAAAATCTAAATCTTCTGTTATATTTTTTCTTATATAATTTTGCTCGGTGACTCTGACAGTAAGAGCACACATTGAGCTCTGCAAACTATGACACATGTCATAAGGAAGAATTCTTCTCCCGATTTTTTTTTATCGACGTACACTAATTTATATATATGCATGTGTGCGTGTATGTGTATTTAGGGTAGGTCGATTTTTCACTTTTTGAAAAAATTAAATTGTCTATCTATGCGAAAGTTGGGTGTTAATATACTGAATACTTATACCAAAATTAGATCTTTTATTTGCACCATTGTTTGAGGAAATAGCATTAAAGATTGTCTCCCAAAATTTAGCCTTTCGAAAACGAGGGTTTTAGTGCATTTTAGTAGCTAATCTTTGATGCTATTCCCTGATATATATATATATATATATATATATATATATATATATATATATATATATATATATATATATCAGGGAATAGCATATATATATATATATATATATATATGTGTGTGTATGTGTGTGTGTGTGTGTGTGTGTGTGTGTGTGTGTGTGTGTGAGGAGTAAATGATTGAGTACATCAGAAAAAAATGTGGTTGAAAATAAAGGAAAATGCAGGTAAAACAACACTACAACTAAGTTCAAATGATATTTCACCTCGGTATTTTACGAAGCTTAAATTACCCCATAAAAATACCTTTGCCACATAAATAAACCCATTCCCTTCTTCATTTCTTCATTTCATACCACCCCAACCCTCCCCTCTTTTCTTTTCTTTTTGTCTCACATCTTAACATTACATAAGCCCCCCCCCCCTCATCTTCTACCCACTCCAAAATTAACTTTACTGCATAATAGCAGACTGTAGAGCCGATTTTTGTCTTCAGATTAAATTTGACAAAGCTTCGTAAAATACCGAGGTGAAATATCATTTGAATTTAGTTGTTGTGTTGTTTTACCCGCATTTTCCTTTACTTTCAACCACACACACACACACACACACACGCACACACACACCCACCCACACACACACATAATATATATATATTACTGTGAAAAATAACTTAGACATCCCATAAAGGTATTATTATTTCAGTAAGGTTAAAAGGGGCTATGAGTAGACCTATTCATAAAAATACATTTAGCAGACACATACCTCTCTCAAGTAGAGCATAAAATACAGAATGTTTGTAGTTCTGTGGGCTAAGGTCAATATTTATTACGATGTAAGGTTCAATAAATGCCACGGAACCCGAGAGATGGTAGACAAAAATCGAAATGGAAGGCCTGAATATCGATCAGCATCGTATGAGCCATTTCAAACAGTCGTTCCTTTAACTATAGGCCGAATTGAGTTTAGAGAAATAATAATTTTAGTGTGAAGACAAAATGGACGGTCGCGCAGTTCAGGTCAACAAAAGTTGCAGATGAATTTTAACTTGAAGAAACTATCACCGAAAAATAATTACGGATGGACGTAAAAACATAAAGTCAAGAAATAAGTGGAACCTCATTTTTAAAGTCTAATGTCCATCAATATGACACTGGTTTGAATCACGCTGAAGGTATCGGTTTCTTATATATATATATATATATATATATATATATATATTATATATATATATATATGTGTGTGTGTGTGTGTGTGTGTGTGTGTGTGTGTGTGTTGTGTGTGTGTGTGAAGAGAAGGAAGTGAATCCGACGGTGTGTAGTATATTAAGAAAATTGAAAAAAACACTGGTTTAAAGGAGTTAAGTGGTAAGTTTATTGGCCGACGCTGCAGTGTTTCGATCTATTAATTAGATCATCTTCAGGGCATTAGTTGGTATATGGAAAGTGATAAAATTTTTATCAAAGAATAACGAGAAAAGCGAGTAATAGTCATTGTTTTATCAGTCTGTTTAAAATTTGAAATCTGAAAAAAGAACGTTGGAAATTAATTAATAGATCGAAACACTGCAGCGTCGGCCAATAAACTTACCAGTTAACTTATTTTAAACCTGTTTTTTTTTTAATATACCACACACCACACACACACACACACACACACACACCACACATATATATTATATATATATTATACATATATATATATATATATATATATATATAATATAATATTATATGTAATGGAAAGGTGAACTACCGTGAATTTGGTCACGATGGTTAAATGGTGCAGAATTCAAGGGAGCAAGCCAGTTGATATAACAAATACAAAGTGCTCGATACGTAAGTAGAGCAAATTTATTATAAATGGGTACAAGAGATAACCTACTCGAGTTTCACCATAGGGATCTTCAGGGTTAAATCCACTGAATTAATCGAGATACCGATTATCGCAGTCGATTACACATGTGTGTTCATTGCATTAAAATTTTCGTTATGAGGAACGCTGGTTTTCGATTTAAATGTTCTCACACCGGAAGTTGGTTTTTCGTAAGGTTCGAAATGTAAACAAGAGATGTGAATCAATTGTGTTAATGTTTTTACTACAATACGGCTGTCTAACAACTGTATGGGTCATAATGCTTAAAAGCGGTTTCATAAAAAAATATTTCAAATCTATTTATTTGTTATGTTTTGATTAGAGTTATTATGAAGTGAGTTTATGCGCATTGTGTGTATATTTGCTAGTCTTACATTATTTCTCTAATAGTTCTATCACAAGCCATTCACGTTGGATTTTTTCACTTTTACACACACACACACACACACACACAACACACAACACACACACAAACACAAACACAAAAACACACACATATACATATATAAATGACGGTTTATGAAGTTTTCTTTCTTTGAAAAGTTAAATATTGTTCTGTATATAATTAATTTATTAGTTATTATACACTGAGCTCTCTCTTATGGATTTGTAAAAATCCTTGTTATAAATCTATAGTTTGGCATCAACATGTATTGTGATGTACAGGAGATATTGATGATCCCAATAGAATTATCCCTTCATACCAATCTGTTGGATGCTTTTTACACACACACACACACACACACAAATATATATATATATATATATATATATATATTATATATATATATAGAGAGAGAGAGAGAGAGAGATAGATAGAGAGAGAGAGAGAGGAGAGAGAGAGAGAGAGAGAGAGAAGAGAGAGAGAGAGAGAGAGGGGAGAGAATTTAGAAAATACGGCAAGAGCACTTTTGTAATTTTGTAATTTTAGGTTTTTTTTTGTATTTTAGGATACCGGTACATAATATGTGTTACTTAAAATTATGCCGGTTATAATATATATATATATATATAATATATATTATATATATATATGTTGTGTGTGTGTGTGTGTGTGTGTGTGTGTGTGTGTGTGTGTGTTTGTGTGTGTTGTGTGACTACGCTGAGCTATATAGATATATAGATCAATGGTTAAGGATATATATATGTGTGTGTGTGTGTGTGACTATACTGGGATAGATAGATAGATAGATATGTCCAGTCGAGATTGATAGATATGACCAACTGTCACACACAAACACACACACACACACACACACACATAATATATTATATATATATATATATATATATATATGTGGTCTTTTGTTAATTATATATATAATATATATATATATATATATTATATATATTATATAATATATATATATATATAATTAAACAAAAGACACATCTCCTGTTTAAACAATTTATTTTTTGATCTTTTCGAGTTTTCTGGGCCAACTTTTTCATATTTGGGTGGAATTCGTGGATAAGTCCACCAAAGTTCAAGTCCCCGAGTAATTTCGCACTTCGAAGTGCCATCATCAGGGGTATTGTGTTCCAGTTTTTTAAAATCATATTAAGTGGGAGGCTGGAAGGAGAAGAATTGATGAGAAAGGTGTTATAGGCATTTTAAAATGTGTTTACTGCATTGAAATTATATATGTATTTATGTATGTGTGTGTCTGTGTCTGTGTGTCTGTGTGTAATCTGAGCATTCTTATGATATATTGAATATTTAATATATGGTCATAGGTATAAAAAGTATTTATAAAAATTGAATCTCCATAACTAATCTATCTATAATAAGGAATTCATCACTTCTTGAATTTAGTTATCTTATATTTTTTTAAAGAAGATTATTTATTGTGTTATTATCGTTTATTCTCACATTCATTTCGGGGCAGACTGCTCGAAAAAAAAAAAAAAAAAAAAGAAAGAAAGAAAAGATGCCTTCTCCATCGTAAAAGAAGCTGAATGATTTAGAAGGATGAAAAACAAATTATAACATGGTGAGTTGAAAAGGTTTTATGTTGGACAAAGATTTATGGGTTCAATATTTCATTGTTTACTTGCAAGAGATTTTCTTTTTATAAAGACAACAAAATAAATAAATAAATAAAATTAAATTTAATTTAGAATTTAAAATCGATTTACAGGCAAATATAACAACGCACTCCTTCCCTTTCACATATTCTCACATTTTCACACATACTCAAAACATTATACCCAAAACGACACAAATACACACCACATATATATTTTTTATTTTCATTATATACGTGTAATATATATATCTAAGATAAATCGACATAAAAATGTTTCCCTTTTCTTTCAAGACCAGTTATCTTTACAAATTTGAATAACCCACTAAATATACACACACCATTACCACACACACCACATATATATATATAATATGTTGTGTTGTGTGTGTGTTTGCGTATTTTGTGTGTTGGTGTGTGTGTGTGTTTGCGCGCGGGCGCGGTTGTTTTGTTTTGCGTGTTTGTGTGTTTGCGTTTTTCAGTGTCTGTATATATATATTATATATATATAATATTTATATATATATATTATATATTATATATAAATTAAAGCAATTGGTAATTTGCTTGAGCATTGTTAAGTATGTTATTATATATTAATAATTTGAAGGCCAATACAATGCGTATGAAAAAAAAAAAAAACAAAAACAAAAACAAAAACACAAATATAAACAAAACAAAAAGATGTTATTTTTCTTTTTGTTTTTATTTTTCATTACGCATGTTGGCCTTCAAATTATTAATATATTATATATATATATATATATATATATTATATATATATATATATATTATGGACTCTCTCGTCGATTTTCGACGCATGAGATTCATTACATACAATGAACACCCACACAGTGATTTGCTTATAGTGGTGAAGGCTTGTGTTGGACCATCCACACTTTTTGGCACAGTCAGATAGAAAAAATTGGTGCATCAAGGGTTGCCCACAAACCCAATCCAACGACCGACGTTCAGGAATTTTGAATTCAGAGTTATCCCTCTCCTAGACTGGTTACCTACCAAGGTTGAAAGGCCCAGTCTGCCCTACTATATCTGGATTCATACCTTCCAAGGGTATTAGCGCTATGTGAAATGCCAACAGCTTCGTTCTAGAGAATTGAACGAGCGACCAGTCCATTTTCCACAACTCTACACTAGCCCACCGCGCTCCATTTTTGGCCAAGTATCTAAGTATCAACCTATTTAATTTCGGTTAGTACGAGTATCTTAGTGGTCTTTTTCTTGTTTTGCAAATTCCTTCCCCAGGGATGTCTGGTGTATAGTTTATTACAATCAAACTATTTGCCGGGTTTTTTCTTACCGCAAGTGTTTACCAACAAGTTTGGGTATATATATATATATATATATATATATTATATATATTATATATATATTAAAACCACTCAATACCAAGCTAGCAGCAATAATAAGTTAAACCTTAATGACTCAGAATACCTACTAACAGATTTTCGTGTGACGAATGCCAATTTCTTCAGCGAGTTTCAGCAGGTTGAATCAAGAATTTTCCTTCTTCATAGACTGGTTGCCGAAATCAAATGAATTTGAACTCATCTATTCTACCTTTATACTCCGGAAAAGACTCGATGGAGAATAGATAGATGCATTTCCTTTCTTGGAGTGTAATTACCTTCCATGTAAATGCAAACAGTATCGTTCCTGTATTTGAACCGTCGGCAGTTGCGTTGCAATTTCTACGGACAGTAAAGATTACACTACGCACTTTGTTTTGGTATATGTTTGAACAACAATTCTCTCAGATAACACCCAAAGATCCTTCTGAGTGAAAACCTGGGTACGGTAATTCTGACACTGATTCGGTTCCCTAAACCGGCTATAAGGTTGTTATGAAGATATTCTATATTTATTGTCCCGACTCGTTTTTCATTTTCTCTTTTACGATTATCTATTCTATATTTTATCATTATTTTAAAGTCTAAATGGGAGTATTTTCCCAAAAAATCTAAAACATAGATGTATACATGTATATTTCTATCTATCTATCTATCTCTCTCTTTCTCTCTCTCTCTAATATATATAGTATATATATATATATTATATATATATAAAAGAGTCTGTATTATATACATATATAATATATGTATATACATATAATATATAAATATATATAATATTTATATATATATATATAATTCTATTGTTCTGAAATCTGAATTTTTCTTTTTTACTTAAAGATCTTAAGTTTATATATATCTCTCTCTT
>CM042172.1:16133964-16138964 GCA_023376005.1 Doryteuthis pealeii
CGATGTCTCCCACAACAAACAAACCATACCAACTCCACCCATTCCACTCCACAGACCTTCAGCCTCATAACAACAAACCACTACAACCACAAAGACCCATTCCACCCACTCCACCCACAGACTTTCAGCCCACAACAAATCACTACCACTCCACCCACTTCCACCCACAGACCTTCAGCCAACAACAACAAACCACTAACAACTCCACCCATTCCACCCACAGACCTTCAGCCCATAACAACAAACCACTACAACCACAAAGACCCATTCCACCACTCCACCCACAGACCTTCAGCCACAACAACAAACCACTACCAACTCCACCCACTCCACCCACAGACCTTCAGCCCACAACAACAAACCACTACAACCACAAAGACCCATTCCACCCACTCACCCACAGACCTTCAGCCACAACAACAAACCACTACCAACTCCACCCACTCACCCACAGACATTCAGCCCACAACAACAAACCACTACCAACTCTACCCATTCCTCCCACAGACCTTCAGCCCACAACAACAAACCACTACAACCACAAAGACCCATTCCACCCACTCCACCCACAGACCTTCAGCCCACAACAACAAACCACTACCAACTCCACCCACTCCACCCACAGACCTTCAGCCCCACAACAACAAACCACTACCAACCCACCCATTCACCCACAGACCAGCCCATAACACAAACCACTACAACACAAAGACCCATTCCACCCACTCCACCCACAGACTTTCAGCCCACAACAAACAAATCACTACCAACTCCACCCACTCCACCACAGACATTCAGCCCACAACAACAAACCACTAACAACTCCACCCATTCCACCACAGACCTTCAGTCCATAACAACAAACCACTACAACCACAAACCCATTCCACCCACTCCACCCACAGACCTTCACCCACAACAACAAACCACTACCAACTCCACCCACTCCACCCACAGACCTTCAGCCCACAACAACAAACCACTACCACCACTCCACCCACTCCACCCACAGACCTTCAGCCCACAACAACAAACCACTACAACCACAAAGACCCATTCCACCCACTCCACACACAGACATTCAGCCCACAACGACAAACCACTACCACCACAAAGACAATTCCACCCACTCCACCCACAGACTTTCAATCCACAACAACAAACCACTACAACCACAAAGACCCATTCCACCCACAGACCTTCAGCCCACAACAACAAACCCACTACCAACTCCACCCACTCCACCCACAGACATTCAGCCCACAACAACCAAACCACTACCAACTCCACCCATTCCACCCACAGTTCTCTTCAGCCCATAACAACAAACCACTACAACCACAAAGACCCATTCACCCACTCCACCCACAGACTTTCAGCCCACAACAACAAATCACTACCAACTACACCCACTCCACCCACAGACTTCAGCCCACAACAACAAACCACTAACAACTCCACCCATTCCACCCACAGACCTTCAGCCCATAACAACAAACCACTACAACCACAAAGACCCATTTCCACCCACTCCACCCACAGACCTTCAGCCCACAACAACAAACCACTACCAACTCCACCACCCACCCACAGACCTTCAGCCCACAACAACAAACCACTACCAACACTCCACCCACTCCACCAACAGACCTTCAGCCCACAACAACAAAAACAACAAACCACTACCAACTCTCACCCACTCCACCCACAGACCTTCAGCCACAACAACAACCACTACCAACTCCACCCACTCCACCCACAGACCTTCAGCCCACAACAACAAACCACTACCACCACAAACACCCACTCCACCCACTCCACCCACAGACATTCAGCCCACAACGACAAACCACTACCATTACAAACACCCACTCCACCCACTCCACCCACAGACCTTCAGGCCACAACAACAAACCACTACCACCACAAACACCCACTCCACCCACTCCACCCACAGACCTTCAGCCCACAACAACAAACCACTACCACCACAAACTCCCATTCCACCCACCCTATTCACAGACCTTCAGCCCACAACAACAAACCACTACCAACACTCCACCCATTCCACCCACAGACCTTTAGCCCACAACAACAAATCAATCCATGACAAACTAACCGATGTAGGAATAAGAATCATTCAAACTACCTCCCAAATAATCAGAAATTTCACCTGTTTCTACACACGCACAAACACTCCTAACATCACCAAAGCAAGTGACTACACCATTCCATGCAGCGACTGCAAGAAAAGCTATATCGGTGAAACTCAACAAAGCCTTGACAAATGTGTCTATGAGCATAAAAGTTCGGTAAAGACAAATGACACTCAAAATGCCTTATTTACACACATAGAAAACTTCGATCACACATTCAACTTCAGCCAGGCCTCGCTGTTCAAACCCATATATAATAAGAGCCTCCGCCGTCTACGCGGATGTGCACTCATTGCTAACTGCAGAGTGTTGAAGCAGAGGCCAGGGTTCTTCAACCGAGATATAGCTATTGCAAAAAATCGCAGTTCAAAACAACAGAATCAAAATCGAAAACGGATAATAACAGCATCAAAAATATTTTTAAAAACTCTCTAAATTATATTCAAATAAAAAATATTCCAATCCGCCAGGTTCACAAACCTTCACCGACAGCAGTCGTCATACACTAACCTACATCCTGACTATCAAATTTATTAAGTCGATAAATTGACTCCATAAAAATACCATACCACACAAATTAAACCCATCCTTCCTTTTTTCACTCCTCTATCTATACCACACACCCAAACACTCCATCCGTTACGCGTAGTTTTTCAGTATAAAAGTAGCATAAATTCTGAGGCGAAATATAAATTGAACTTAGTTGCTGTGTTGTTATATCTGGGTAATTCCATGTCAAATCATCCAGGCTTGTCGCCATCGAGGTCGGTCCTGGGCCAAATTTTCCCATTTTCTATACATTAGATTAGAAATTGTCACGAACCAAGTCTTTAAAAACAGGAAAATGACGATTCAAACAAATGACCAGAATCAAAATTTCTATTTTTTCAATACTTCATTATACAATTATTTCTTTAAAAAAATCCAGAACATTTCTTATATAACCTTCTCATATATATACTGTGGACTTTGCATCGAAGAAAAATTGTGTATTCTTCAAAATGTTTTCTTTATATATATGATCAATTAAACTATGTTTAATGTTTAATTCAATCAATGTTTAGTTAACATAATGTTTAATTAACATAATGTTTAATTACTGTTTGATTAATTAATGTCATCCAATTATATTAATATTATATATTAATGTTATCTAATTATATTAATAATTTTTAATCATTTTGTTTATATAATTAATGTCTAATTAATGTGTTATTAATAATGTTTAATTAACATAATGTTTGATTCAATGTTTTTCCTCATTATACAATTATTTCATGCTTCTAAAAAAAATCCAGAACATTTTTTGTATAATCTTCTCATATATATACTGTTGACATTGCACCGAAGAAAAATTGTGTATTCTTCAAAACACGAATATAAATTTGTTGAACAAGAGAAGCGAATTCGTGTCCAAATGCAGACATGTAATCAAATTGTTATTATGTCATTTACCACCTGGCTCTAATTAATCCCTTATTTTTAGCCCTCTATCAGTCCATAAAGCATGTGTATAAGTGTTGTGATGTTAGTCCCAACAGTAAAAAGAAGTCAAGTCGAGATGGGGTAAAATAAGACAAGTGTATTTACAATTAATGGTACATGTACAACTAGCTTGTCGTTAACGGGAACAGTCCTCCCTTTCCACTCGGTGTCTCACTATTTATAGTGAGAACCGGTGCATGTTCTCCACTGTAGGAACGGCCGGTACAACAATAAGTGTTGCCCTATATCATTCCATTACGTGAACATGCTTCACGTAAGATAAACGCTGAACGTTTTTTTAAATAGAATATTTGACCGCCTGACGATTTCAAGTATGCAGGAAACAGCAGTTACGGAATATTAACTGCATAATATTCAATCTCTGATTTTAAAACTCTCTGCTATTTTTGCATTGAGTACCTTCATATGCTAATACTTTTCTCATTAATTATCCACGTATTCTTCTTTGTCGATATATCTATTGAGTCTCTTTATATATATATATATATATATATATATATACTAGCTAAAGTACCCGGTCCAGGACCGGACTAACAAAAAATAGGAACACCAAAGAGTGAGTGAGGAGAAAATAAAAGATAGGTATACCCAATTTCGGTCCTTTTTTAATATCTCATAATATAAAATAGAAGATGGGGGGATAGACCTCGTAAAAATATTTCCCCTAATATATTTTCGTGAAAATCGGACCATTAATTGATTTTCCATAGTATATTTTAAAAATCCTCTTGTCGTAAGTTGTTTTTGGCTACGTTAAATTTCAGTTGATTTAACGGTGCAAAAATGAAAATATTGTTTTCCCAATCATAATTTTCATTATTTCCGTGAGCTGAAATTTAAAAAAAAATCATCAAGAGTTTGTTTAATGTGTCTTCTTTCGAATGGAAAATTTTTTTTCAAGATAATATTAATTTTTATGCAAGTATCATTGTGTTAAATATAGGGGGAGGGTAAATTTCACAGGGAAAATTGGTGGTAACTAATAAGAGATAATTATTTATCAATTATTTTTCAAAAGTCACTGAGAATTGTCTAATGAATTAACGGTCGAAATAAATGTTATATTCGAGACGAAACTAATATGAAGGAATTAAAGTAACTTCTAAAGTTTTTTAAAAATGTTAATAATTGATTAAAAAAAATCTCGAGATAAGGGCTGAACTTGAAAAACGGTCGGAAAATTAGGGTGACCCACAAAAAACAGAATCCAAATTATTTATTTATTTTCCCATTAAACTAACCCTAAACCCCAACCCTAACACAAACCCTAAATCTCCCTAGTTAAAATTAACATTTTTATTACAAAATTTGTGGGTTCTGTTTTTTCTGGGTCACCCT
>CM042172.1:16143964-16161464 GCA_023376005.1 Doryteuthis pealeii
TTGAGCACTCTACCAATAATACTGTCTTTGGTACGCCATTCCAGCAAAAGCTGAAACAGTGATCATCCCACACACTATATATATATATATATATATATATATATATAGTCATCCACAGACACGTGTTTCGACTTATCAAGTCTCTTCAGTGTGGCTAGACACTTTGTGAGATACCTACAGCTGGGATAGAACTCTGATTGATTCAGCAGGATACGGACAGCTTGACCGCTTGGCCCTATCGTCACCCACAGAATGCGAAGTGGGTTTTAACTGTTTTAATACACACATCTGTGTGTATGTATGTATGTATGTATGTAAAGGCCGCCATAGAGTGCTCCATCCCTTTTATAGGAGAACGTTGCGTTTATGCTTTAGTTGGCGGTCATCAGCGAAATCTCCATATATATATATATAAGCAAGGCACGGAGAGGGGTGTGAGGCAGAGAGGAGAGTAGCCTTGACAGCAAAGAGAGTCAGAAAGACAGATAAAAGCCAGCAGCCCCAGGAAGCATCACAGTTTGTGTGCATTCAGTGTACCAAAGACTGTCACTCAAGAATTGGCCTGCAGAATCACTTGTGCAGATGCAAATGATATTTTGGACACAACGCACATCGTCCTTAGTAGACGGAAAGAATCCAATAATAAATAACTATATATATATATATATATATATATATATATATATATGGAGATTTCGCTGATGACCGCCAACTAAAGCATAAACGCAACGTTCTCCTATAAAAGGGATGGAGCACTCTATGGCGGCCTTACATACATACATACATACACACAGATGTGTGTATTAAAACAGTTAAACCCACTTCGCATTCTGTGGGTGACGATAGGCCAAGCGGTCAAGCTGTCCGTATCCTGCTGAATCAATCAGAGTTCTATCCCAGCTGTAGGATCACAAGTGTCTTAGCCACACTGAAGAGAGCTTGATAAGTCGAAACACGTGTCTGTGGATGACTATATATATATATATATATATATATATATATATATATATATATATATATATAGTGTGGGATGATCACTGTTTCAGCTTTTGCTGGAATGGCGTACCAAAGACAGTATTATTGATAGAGTGCTCAATATAAAATCAAATGTCATTTAAAACATCTTCGCCTGATGATTGCCTCACATGAAACCAATATGGTCGTGAATGTTCCTTTGTCACCTAATAAATAGATATGTAAAACCTTTATATATTTATTCTATTATATCATATTATATATTATATAATATATATATATATATATATATATATATATAGAGAGAGAGAGAGAGAGAGAGAGAGAGAACCCTATATATAAATATATATATCACAAGTTATTTTTATCTTAAGACAATAGTGCTGCAACCAGTTAAAACCAAATGACCCGGTGAGGACCGATATCAAACCCGGAACCTTGGAGTTTCAAGGCGAATACTCTATCCATACGAATTATCATTGGCCACACGTAATATTTTGGGTCTGAATTTTCAAAAAAAAAGTGATATTCAATTATTAAACGCATCCGACAGCGGAAAGCAAATTAACGCCGCCATTTTGGCGTGTTGGGGAGGGGGGTTGGGTTAGGGTGGAGACTTTAGGGGTTGGGGGTTGAGGGAGGGAGAGGATAATGTTTCCAATCGGAGTCTAAGAATATTGAACAAATCTGTTTGTGAATATTCCTTTCATATCCGGGTCCTTAATTATAGAGAAATGGCAGGCGAGGTCGTACGTGAAATATATTTTTATTTCTGCTTTTGGTTGGGTGGGTGGGTGTGGTCGTAGGGGGGGGGAGAGACAGGGAATCAAAAGATCGCGTTGTGTAATTACACTACGGGGACGCCGACGAAATTCTCCAAGTTCTCGTTCGGCTGCCAAGAAGAAGTAATAACATTTCGAAAGATATCGATCATTGGGAACATTTAACTGCGTTCGATTTCCACCGATTGGTCAGGATGCTACTCGGCACGCATAGTGTTATCGGTATCATCACAAGAAAATGAACGCGGTGACAAGAGTTCAATTCCTGGACAAAGCTCGTTGCACTTCAGATGACACCTTTGGAAAGATATGTATCCAATTACAACGATCACAGGGAGCTATCACCCAGGCAATACCTGTCCCCTTGATTTAAAGGAGCAGCGCTGGGTTTATTGCTCAGCGCCTGCGGCGCTCCCTTGAGGGGGAATGCAGACGGGATCGATGCAATTTTTTCCAACTACCACCAATGAGCTTCGGCTTGTGGGTGGCTCCACATAAAAATGTCCTTGTGTCACGCTCTCATAAGTGGGATGAGAGGCAAATACCTATATCCAACTACAACTAGTTATGGGTAAATTGTAGGGAACTAGTCTAGGAGAAGGAAAACTCTGAATTCAAACCTGTTAGACTCCGGTAAAAACAAAAAGAACGGTGTTTTTTTTAAAAATGCCACGCGGAAAGCCGTGATAGTCATTTAGCCGTTCATTCAATTTCAATTTTATTATTTTCATCTATTTATATATTTATGTATTATTCATTTGATATATGTATAATGTATATATATTATAACTGGTTGAAACGAACAACTCCGACACGAGTGTTGAACATAACAAAAATGGACTTTAATAAAAAGCACATGGAGAGACATTTACGACATGACGTACATATACACGAAACAAGATACATAATGGATAATATACGTACATAGATACAAAAGAAGAGTTACATAGAAGGTATGTTTAGTTATGGAGAGTCCATAGACTAAGGTCACTTACTAGTGTCTGTAATGGGGGCCGAAGCCCCCACACGAGAAGGTATAGACATAAATGTCTAACCCATTGTAGTCACGTCCCGAGAAGCAAGAGAGTGAAAGAGTTTGAAACAGGCGCTTAAATACCACAGACCCCTGGTGGTCAAACCGGGAATCCAGAGGGAAGATAACTTTTCCAGATCCAAGGGAAGACAATCCAACAACACCTTAGGAAAGATATGTATCCAACTACAACTAATCGTCTTCCAGTTATGGGTAAATTGTAGGTAACTGGTCTTGGAGAAGGAAAACACTGAATTCAAACCTGTTAAACTCCGGTAAAAACAATTGACCTTGTTGTAGCGTAACGATAGTCACCGTACAAGAAGGGTGTTTATCGCATAGGCCGACTCAAGTTGTAGTAGTAGTCGTCGTTATTAGTAGCCGTTAGTTCAGAAACAACATAGACGCAAGTTGTATAGTCACAAGGGGCTTTGTATTGATTTCTAGGCTCGTGGGCTCTTTTTCAGAGAGAAGGAAAGACAGAGAGAAAGAGAGGCAGTATTGTCAAATTATTCTATGTTCATAGTATCATGCTTTGTACCGCTGTCCCACACCCACACGAGGGACTGGGACCAACGTCTGACTCCTACGAGGGCGGAAAGGAAATGATGAAGATTTTCTTGTCCCCCGTTTCTCGTTCCGGTGTCACATCCGTTTCCGGTCAAAGCCCGGAACTTCCGTTTTTATTTTTAAGTCTATTACCGGGGTCATTCGTCGGTCACATTACTGGCACCCCGCTTAGTGTTTACACTTCCAAATTTTAACTTTTGTTTTTATTTCTTCTTCCTCTCTTTCCCTGTCAATACCCGAATTCTCCGTAGACCATAATAATTACGATACACTTGTGTCACATGTCTTAAAACCAACCTCGAAACAATGTATTAATGCAATGCCGTAAAACAAGGCCTTAAAATTTCTTAAAACCAACATGAAAACAATGTATTAAAATTAGTGTAGCATAATTGGCGCGCCCCACCCGGGAACACCATATTTGTGGCCTTGTGCCAGACAGAGAGAAACCTTAATAGGATGTAGCATGATTCTCAGACCTTACGGGAGTGGGCAAGCAAGAGGATAATGTAATTCTCATTATCACCTGTGAGTCGGTTCGAAGCCAGGAAGTCTAGGATTTTGCTATTAAAATTTATTTTAATCTGTTTGTCAGAAGAAAGGATGGTTGACCCATTGACATCTTAATTGACACGTGCAATTTGGTAAAACAGTTAGAACATTCGAAAAGTTCCAAAACGTTCTAGGAAGCTCCACACCCATTTCTATATAATGAGGGAACCTTAGATTTTGCGACAGTTGGTCTGGGGCAGTGGAGTTGGTTTGACAGTCGGGTTGACAGAACTTGCCGAGAGCAGTCGGGGCTGGGAGTTTTGCCGGAGTAGTCACAGGCAAGCGACTGAGGTCCTGGAATCGAGACTGGTGTCGCTGATGAGTGAAGCCTGATAATTGGAACGAAGTTAAGAGCAGTATTAAAACATATTTAAGGAAGCCGACTATCTCTCTCTCTCAATAACTTGCATTAAGTGAATAAATTGATGAAAAGCAAGAAGTACTGTCCTCATCTTTATTTTACTACGCCAAAGAAATACTACGAGATCTTTTATGAATGAGCATCCCCTGCCCAAAGATACCCCGTGGAGATAGAAAGTTAATTGACCGCAACGAAGAACCACTTGTCTTGTAAGGTGATATATTTGCCTGACCATAAACTAAAGAAAAAAGGAAGAAGAATTCCTTGGTTCCGCTGGCTAGAAACAAGGACTACTAGATCTGTGTGTGCTTGTAAACGAACGAGCGTTGCCAACCCCTTGATACACAATTGTACAAGTCCTAATAGTACCGTGTGTTTTGAAGACGCGGTGGGACCCACAACGTCACGTATACTATACGATTCAGCGTCATGTAAAAAGCCCGCTACGTTACACTAGGCTTTAAAACTAAGCCATGAAATGCCTTAAAACCAAACATGAAATGAGACCTTAAAACCAACGTCAAAACAACGCATTAAAACAATTATGCGTTCTCATTTATTAAATTATGTCCCACTCTTGTATATTAGTTAATGCTATGGCAGGTACTACCCCTAATTTGAAGGTGTCCACGGTATGACGTTAAACTGCATCAAATGGGGAAAATCTGGAGCTCTGGGGCGTGTGGAGTACTCCTTAATCGCCATTACTCCTAGGTCTACTCTGACCCTGTATTACCTGTTAGTACCCTAATTATGTGCTAAATAGAGAAAAAAATTTAAACCTTATTTTAGGCACTTTTGCAGATCGAAGTGGAGCGTGCGTTTTATGTGTTTTGTTTCTTTCTGCTTGTTTTTTGTACGTCTTTTTTTCTTTCTTTGTTTGAATTGTTCATTTTAATAAGAGAAGAACACATTTTAAAATTAATATAGATTTCATCATTTCCAATTTCAAAAGCAAAAGCAAAACAATACAATGAAAGCAACCTTAAAACTGCATTAAATCTTTACCATGTAAGAAAAACTTTTAAAATCTAAACTCATACTGACATTATCAAATATGATATTGGACGTATAATTCAATAAAAGAATGGATTTTCGACAAATGAACATTACCATCCACCTTTAAATTATATTGAAAAATTTTAAAAAACTTTACCATCTTATTATAATGGAGATTGTGTGTTTTTCTGTCTGTAACCGAAACTATATTCCTACTCAAGTCACAATTCTCTTAGTTATTGACATCACATTCTCCATGATTTTATTTTTATCTAAACCTCAATTATTAATAAAATTGTCTTACATTATTAATACTGTTAACTATGTCTACATACTGACAACATGCAATTGTATTTATATATACAACAAAATAGCGGTTTACAGTGTGAACGGGAAAGCTAATTTGCATATTAATATTAAAAAATCGAATTTAATAAATATGTGCTTAGTATTATTGATTTCTAACTGTTTGGTTTTATTTTAATGAATATAAGCAAAAATCTCTTCAATGAATCTTAAATGAAATCCATTAACAAGATAAAATAACTGTCATTTTATTCTTTACTTCCTCTTATAACTAAATACTTAAATTAGAAAAAATAACAATGAAAGACGAGAGTGATGGAAGAGTAAGTTTCAGTTGTTCCATTTTTTATTATACTCCCCTTGTTTCAAATCTTTTATTATACTCCCTCTGTTTCAAATCTTTTTATCTGTATTCTTATTTAGTTTCATTAGCCTTTCTAATTTAATACAATATTTTATTACATTAAAACTTAAATACTTGCACCCGGAGGGTGCATATATTTGCTAGTATATATAAAAATTGTTTTTTGAAAATACGTACATCTTTTAACATACGGAATTAATTTTTTTTTTTTAATTTTTCAAAAGAAAAATTTGATATATTTAATGACTAAAGGGAGGTAACTCCTTTAGCATTGTTATAAAAAAATGCAATTTTTGAAAAAATTGAACATTTAAAAATCCGAAACGTAATAGCGTCCACAAAAGCAACCGACGTTTGCAGTCCAGAATATAACATCAAGAAAGGATCTTCAAATAAACACCATAAGATCTAATTTGACAGCCTGATGATTGCAACCTAGCAAGACAACCTGGGTAGCTGTCTATAATAAGCATTTATTTAAAAAAAAAAACTCAACAAATTAAATAAATAATAGTTCTCACAATTTGTCTTCGCCGAAGTGCTAACGGCCGGGTTTGTTTACTAAATAAACGTCTACTTGCCTACTATGGCAGGGGCGTGTAATAGTTTCCTTGACAAGGTTGATTTCGCAGGGATTGTTCGCTATGTACCGGCGGCCGAACGGATATGGTCTCTGACTATGCCTGTGAAGTCCCGGTTTCGATTCCTGTCGGAGGGGAGTCGTTAGTATACATCGCTGAAGAGACTTAATAAAGTCGAAACAGTCTGTACGGTGTTCTGCATAGCGAGCCATCCTTTGCGGGATTTACTTGTCAAGTTTATTTTCTATAATTATCGAATTTTATACGATACATGCATTTATAATTGCCTTCAAGCAAAAATATAAATAATAATTATTCAACATTGCTTCTAAAAACAAACATCCAAAAATCTTATATATATATATATATATATATATATATATATATAATATATATATAAGGTGTGCTACAATACACACTTAAATCTATAGACTAAGCGAGGTAACGTGGTTAAACATCAGCCAATCAACAGCCTTAATGCATGGCTAGTTGAATACTTAATCACTGATAAGGAGAGACGTCCATTTGCAATCATTGACGAAGGACTTGAAATACTGAGGAGCACCAAGGAAAACCAAAGATTTTTTGTGAGTAGAAGGCCCACTTCAAAATTTTTTCCACATATATTCATGCCTTAAAGCCAACCTAAAAAAAAATGACAAAACTAACATCAAGACAATGCATGGTATTTATGAGGAAGTGCGTCCCGATCTCCTGCCTCAAAAATTGCTACCCGGTGACTATTAAAATAACGACCCAGCTCAGTCTATTCAAAACTATCCATCTTCATATCTATCTATCTATCTCAATTTGTTCATATTTATCTATATTAATTTAAATACTAAGATTTTTTTTTATTCATGTTTGTTTAATGTCTTGTTTTTAGTTTAAATAAACAAGAATTACGACAAAAAAAGAAGCAACCCCCCCAATACATTTACTTGTCGAAAATATCTATCTATCTCCATTTGTTCATATCTATCTATATTATTTTGTTTGTTTATCTATCTATCTCAGTCTATTCCAAACAATATATACATCTTAATATCTAAACAAGAATTACGACAAATTACGATAAATAAACAAGAATTACGACGAGCTGGGGTTGTTATTTTGATAGTCACCGGGTAGCAATTTTTGAGGCCGGAGACCAGGACGCACTTCCTCATAAATTACCCAATGCATCGAAACCAAAATTATTTTTTTACAACCATGAAGTGTCTTTGATCGTAACTGAGAGTCTAATATTTGTGATAAGGGTGCCTCTCCAACCATCTTAGGTGGATTTTAAAAACAAAAAAATAAACAATAATGCTTTTGTTTATTCAATGATAAATTTAATTAATAATCTTGTCTGGTAATAATTTATTTGTTGAATCGGTCGCTAAGAATAAATCCGGTCTCATTGTCTAATCAATCATTGACTTTGAAAGGAAAGGGGAAGCAACTCATTACGTCTCGGGTCAACTCGAAAAGACCAGATTTAATTGCACCGCCCAACCCCCATTAAGCCACCTTCCTACTGAAATTAATGCGATCTATCGACGAGAGAATATGTTCTTTTGATCTTCCAGCGTCGATTTAATAAGTTCGAAATCGTAGCGATAAATTAACTCGACCCAGCACACCTCCTCCTCCTACACCCTCCTCCTCCCCCTCTCCCCTACTCCCTCCTCCTCCCCCCTCCCTCCTCCTCACGAAGTTTAAGCCGTACATCACGGTCTTCCTTAAGTGTTCGACCACAATGCTCTTCAGACCTATTGTCGTCTCTCGTCACCATTGTCACGTCTTCAAAAGAAATATCGACCCAATAGCACATTCGCATGATGTAACAGTTAAACGATCTATTCGAGCAGATGATTGTTAATGAGCTTGCCTCTCACTGTGTGTCCCATGCATCTGAGCTTGTGTTAAACTAAACTAAATAAAGCCAAGCTAATGTCTATGTCGAAACCTCACATTGTAGAATTTTTAGCGAGTTGGGCAAGCAAACTAATGTTAGTGAGCTCGATTCTCACTGGGTGGCCCATACTCCAGGCTATTCGAGTACATGACTATTAATGACCTTGATTCTCACCGGGTGCCTCATACCTCCGGGTTTGCGCTAAACTAAATTAAAAATCTGCTAATTGTTAGCGAGCTGTGTAAGCAAACTAATGTCAATGAGCTCGATTCTCACTGGGTACCCCATACTTCTTGCTATTCGAGTACATGACTATTAATGACCTTGATTCTCACCGGGTACCTCATACTTCCGGTTTTGCGCTAAACTAAACTAAAAATCTGCTAATTGTTAGCGAGCTGTGCAAGCAAACTAATGTTAATGAACTCGATTCTCACTGGGTGGCCCATACTCCAGGCTATTCGAGTACATGACTGTTAATGACCTTGATTCTCACCGGGTGTCTCATACTCCCGGGCTTGCGCTAAACTAAATTAAAAATCTGCTAATTGTTAGCGAGCTGTGCAAGCAAACTAATGTTAATGAGCTCGATTCTCACTGGGTACTCCATATTTCTTGCTATTCGAGTACATGACTATTAATGACCTTGATTCTCACCGGGTACCTCAGACTTCCGGGCTTGCGCTAAACTAAAAATCTGCTAAGCTAATATCTATATCAACACGTCTCCTTGTGAATTGGTAAGTGAGCTGGGCTAGCAGACCAGTGTTAGAGAGCTAGATTCTCACCGGGTGCCACATACTTCTGGACCTGCGCTAAACAAAATGAAACAAAGATAAGTTAATGTCTATATCGAAAACTAGCCTTGTAGAATGGTTAGCGAGCGGGCCTACAGGCCAATGTTAACGAGCTCGATTCTCACTGGGTGCCCAATACTACTGGCCTTGTGGTAAACATAGATAAGCAAATATCTACTTGTACGTCTCACGTACCGTAAATCCTCGAGTATAATCTGCATTTTTTCCCCAAAATTTAAAGGTCCAAAAATCCCTAGTGCGTATTATATACGAGGTTAAAAATGAAACAAATATTTTCTAAGCAATGTTCGAGTCTTTATTTGCTGTCCGACAATGTTTATTCAGACGTCATTTTGTGACGTCAGGCGCGAAAATACCTTAAGCTAAGTCTGAAAGCAATGAAGTCATAGAAGAATCACCCATAATTTGCAGTAAGCAACATTTATTAAAATAAAACTATTCAGAACACAGAATAACATGGAACAAAAAACAATTTGCAAATATATTTACATTCTCATATATAAATGAAATTGGGGCACCTCGCGTGGTGTAATGGTTAGCAAACTCGCTTCGCAAACCATTGTTAGTGAGTTCGATTCTCATTGGGAGCCCCATACTTCTGGCCTTGTGCCATATCTAAGCTAAGCTTAGTAAATAACTATATAAATGAAATTGAATCTTCTGATGTTGACTATGAATCTGACGATGACGGAGATTTACACTACAATGATGGCTGACATGTTTACGGAGGAACAAATGGAAGAGGTTATTTGATGCTGAAAGTGAAAGTTGAATTTGAAGGATTTGAATAAATATTTTTGTTTTTGTTGACCTTTTTTGGTATATAAGGTGTGTGTCAAAAGTCCACTCTTACTTATAGACTCGGTGAGAACCATGTGATCATACTCTTGGCCAATCACTGGCAGTACTCTGCTGCTGATACAATACTTACAATGCTTTTGTAACTGCTGGTGATAAATATGTAAAGGCAATATACTTAATATTTATTTTTCACTGACGTTATTACTGTTATTTCTTTATTTTCTGCAAACAAAATGCACAAAAAAGCGACACGTTTTCATTATGTTATATATACAATAATAATTATTGTAGGTGACTCACCTATGACACGAACATGGACTTACCCAAAGGGTATTTATTTAACAGAGTAAAGCTACTCAAACGAGTAGTACCAGATACAGTTCTTCGCGTAAGTTGTAACAAGGAAACCCTTTCATTGTACGTTGATATATATTGCTGAATACAGTAGCTCAAGACCGCCTTCGGTGGCGGCAGAATCTCCATAGAGGCCTGTACATGTCAGAATTCACCCTGATACAACATCGTGAAGCTAAGAGGTCCATAAGAAAGCAACGGCAACAAAGCATCGGAACATCATCATCTACAGGGACAACCTACAAATGCAAAATCTGTGGTCGAGAATGTTTCTCAAACATAGGACTTCATAGTCACAGGAGGCGCTGCAACCTCAGGGGCACACAAAAACTTTTATCATAGTCTTTCGAGACTGAATTGCCAATGATGAATGAATGAATGACAGTAGGAAGTGCGTGGTGTAATGGTTAAAGTCATGGGAAATGGACTCGTCGCCCCGAGTTCAAATCCTGGACGTGGTAATTGCATTTTACTTAGTGCTAATACCCTCGGGAAAGGTATGAATACTACTCTCCTTCCAGCTGTGGGTAAATAGTAGGGTAGACTGGGCTCTTTAACCATGGCTAGGTAACCACTCTAGGAGAAGGAAAACTCTGAATTCAAACCTGTTAAACTTCGCTTAAGAAATTGACCTTGTGTCACATCCTGCTCGTGCGGGGGTGTTGGTATATATATATATTGTTGAATACAATCTGTTCCCTACATTTTATCTCCGTGTTGAGTTATTATTTATTGACCCTTAAACAGGTCATAACAATAATAAAGGATGTTACCGTATACATTTTTACAAACCAAGGATGTTATATAGACCTCCTTGTCTCAAGTTAGAGAAGGGGTGCGTATTATACACAAGGTTTAGGTTTTTCAGAGGTACAGCCCCTAAAAATCCCCTGCGTATTATACTCAAGGGCGGACTATACTTGAGGATTTATGGTAATATGTTTCGCATGTTATTCGAGCAGACGACTATTATTGAGGTTGCTTCTCACCGGGTGCCTCATACTTCTGACATTTAGCTGAACTAAATGAAACTAAGCTAAGCTAATATTTATATGGACACCTCAGATGGTGTAATGGTTACCAAGCTGGATATATGTAGTATACCCTTTCTTAAATTCTTACTTCTGGTCGTATTTTCTTCTGGCCGGCTTTGCTATTCTGATCGTCTATCTTGGTCTGGTCTCTTCTAAGGTCTGGACTTTCTTGGGGACTTCGGGTCTGGTTTCTGTTAGGGATTTCTCCTTATCAGAAGCCCTGTGTCATTGTTAGTTTTTAGGTAATAAACACAAGACTTCGATTTACTTTGATGTTACTTTATTTTCAATCCCCAACCCAGACATCTGCGCAGGTGAGACTTCCTACGAGCTCGGCTCCTACTTGCTAACTGACTGCCGGAGACTTACTTACTATCCTTCAACCGGAAGACAGGGTCTTCTATGCTTTCCGGTTCTCACGATTTATCCCCGGAAGGCAAGGTGAGAGTGAGGTCAAGCCTTGTCACTCATCCATCAAGGCCGTGGGCTGTAGCTTATAACGGCCATTTTGATTTCTACACTATTGCCATAAATATTAGGTATCTAATAATTATGTAACATTTACAGACCATTATTAGTGAGTTCACTGGGTGCCCCATACCTCCAGCCTCATGCCACATATAAGCTAAGCTTAGTAAATAACTATATGGAAACCTCTCCTTGTAGAATTGTTTGTGGGCAGGGCAAGCAGACCAATGTTAGTGAGTTCGATTCTCACTGGGCGCCCCCTGCCGCTGGCATTGTGCTTAACGAAGCTCAGCAAATATATACTTGTGCATCTCACGTAATATAATAGTAAACGAGCTATTTAAACATACGATTGTTAAGGAGCTTGATCTTAACCGGGTGCCCCATACTACTGGCATTGGGCTAAACTAAGTTCATGTCTATATGGATGTTGGATTAGTTTTCGTATATAAGGTGTGCTGCAATGCACCACATAAATTTATAGACTAAGCGAGGTCACGTGATCTAAACCTCAGCCAATCAACAGCCCGAATACGTGGCTGGTTAACTACTTAATCGCTGATACTGACAGACATCCATTTGAAATCATCGACGAAGGACCTGCAAGACTGAGGAACACCAAGGAACAACCAAAGGATTCATCAGTAAGGATCGCGCTCTGCTTAACACAAAGGATCTCCGTCGGACAGCGCTCTTGCTTGAAGCCTGAAGGATGGCCTCAAATGTCGTAACAATGGATGCCTTGCCTAGTAGAATTGGTAGCGAGGTAGATTGTCACTGTGTGCCCTATACAAATAAGTACTTCCTTATTTGGGGGTTACTATAAGGTCAATAGGATCGGAACATTTGAAACCTAAAATTAATAGATTCCTTCATACAAAATGGCAACAATGCTGGAATAACAACATCCACAATAAACTCTTCCTAATCAAACCCAATTTGGGAGGCTGGAGACCAACTTTAGGTCACTAGGAAATGGATTTTTGTCCAAATAAAAATTATTTTATTCAAATCTCCTAGCATTGAATACAAATTAGTATAACTAATTAAAATGCATTCTGGTAAAAAAAGAAATATTGTTCAAGTTAAGTTGCAAACCTGTACAATAAAAACATAAATAAATAGACCACAATTGATACTGTTGTTTGTTTGGGTCTAGATTTGTATCAAAATATGCCCAGAAAAGGTTTTGTGACTCAAAGTGCTACATTTATTGAAAAATAATCCCTGAATTGCTAGAAAACACTCGAGGACTTCAATATGTACAAATATAGCCACAAAATAGTCCCCAACTGCCATAAAAAGCTAGAAAATTGCCAAGAGTAGCAATCACTGGACGGCCAATATTGGAATGTAGTACTAACTTTTAGGAAAATTTTTTACCGTCCCCGGCAAACTGTCCCGGATGACGTATTGATCGTCCCGGATGTAATTTTATCGTCGACGGGACGACGGGACGGCGTTAATGTCAAGCCCTGGACTAGACATACCCAGGATACACTCATTATCAAACTACCAATGGTGTTGGCAGGTAAAATAGTGCAGGAGTGTGAAATATTAATATCTACCAAGGAATCGTTCTCCCAATTGATGTCCCTAGCTGAATCCGGCAACCCAGATAGATAGGCAAATTGTATGCTGTTCTGTTACGTATTTCAATAAGGTATTCGGAAGGCCGGAGAATAGATAGGCTGTTTAATGTTTTAGATAACCATCAGTGAGACAGTTAAGTTCAGGAGTGTGAAATATTAATATCTACCAAGGAATCGTTCTCACAATCGGTGCCCCTAGCTGAATCCGGCAACTGAGATGTTTCGTGGATAGGCAAATTGTACTGATGAATGCCAAAGGAAATTTGTACATCCCAATAGATCGGTGAACCGTGATATTATCGGCACCTTTATCATGGGATTGGGAAATTGGAATTCCTAATGACATTGTATAACGCTGCTTCTTACAACAAAAATAATTATGAAAGGAAGTTTGATAGAGGGGAGATCAAAAGATCATCTGATGTTTTCGGAATAAGATGCTGGGTAGATACATCAATAAGGTCAAAGGTCACGATTTGCAATTAATACGATTTTCGTTGTCTCTTAATAAACAAAGTTTGGGAAAAAAAATTTAGGTTAAAAATTATATTATAACCCGAAATAATGCAATATATATTATATATATATATATATATATATATATATATATATATATATATATATATATATATATATATATATATATATATATATATATATATATATATATATATATATATATATATATATATATATATATATATATATATATATATATATATATATATATATATATATATATATATATATATATATATATATATATATATATATATATATATATATATATATATATATATATATATATATATATATATATATATATATATATATATATATATATATATATATATATATATATATATATATATATATATGGCCGGTTTAGCTTAGTCGGTAGAGCGTTCGGGTAGGAATCACAAGGTCTCTGTTTCGATACCGGCCCTCGCCAACTCAGCGTATGAATAGCACCGGGATATGTGAGGTTAAGTGAGGAGCTGAGGGTAGGTGTGCTGCTCCACCTTAGACGCTAAAATAATCTCTTTGGTCTAGCGCTAGTGAAAAGGAGATAGACTCCCTCGTTGTCTGGCCGATACCGATATTAGGCCGCCCCGACGACTTTACTTTATATATATATATATATATATATATATATATATATATATGTGTGTGTGAAGAAGGGAAGTGAATCCGACGGTATGTAGTATATATTTTCAAGAAAAATGAAAAAACAGGTTTAAATGGGTTAAGTGGTGAGTTTATTGACCGACGCTGCAGTGTTTCGATCTATTAATTAGATCATCTTCAGGGCATAAGATAAGAAATTATTTATCACAGAATAACGAGAAAAGCGAGTGGTAATCCTTGTTATTCAGTCTGTTAAAAAAATGTTTGACGTTTGAAAAAGGAGACGGTTTTGAATTATGACATCAAATATTCTATTTCATGGCGTGAGTATGGGACGCTGTGAGTGTGTGTATCGAAAGGAAACATTGTGCATTTTTTAGGTATGTGGTTGTGTGTGTGTGTGTATAAATTTTTTCTGTTGCGATAAACGACAGCGGAAGTAAAACTCAAGATTGAGTGTGTGTGTGTGTGTGTGTGTGTGTATTGGTAAGAGGTACTATATATATATATATATATATATATATAGTTGGCAGCCTTCCGTCTACGAGAGACGATGGAGTAGTGTCAAAGTTTTTTTTCTCTCTTTGAACTACATAGCCTGGGCGGGTTCATATGGAGTATGAGCTGTTGCCCATGCAGCAAATCTCCCCTCTCCACACTGCCGCTGTTATCCAAAGGAAAGGTAAGGAACCAATGCAGTTTGGCAACGGTAGTGTCGCAGGAGTTGATGGGTAGCACTGGATTCCAGCATCACTCTACCCTAGGGACTCCAACCCTGATTTGTTTTCGGGGTTTAATCCCTTAGCCTTTTCCTTCAAAAAGCAACAGGGGTTTTGGATCGGACTTTCCCTTACTTTGGTCGGTTGCCGACCAAGGCTAAAGAGCCCCTTCAAACCTATTTGGGGATCCATGCCAGTAGCAGATGCTGTAAACCGACTGTTGGTGTTCCTTAGAAGGAAATGAGATTACGGACACGGTATATTTTGCATTTGTGTATCAGATAGACGACAGTACCTTCAGGTCAGTTTTTTTTTTGGTTGGTACGGGGGCTAAGTCCGCTCGCTCATCAGGATGGTTCTAATGTTCGCTGTTTTTATACATATTCTTTTTACATCATCAGGCCATCGTTAATATGCGATGTTATATCCAAACATAACATTAAAAACTAATACGTACTGAATATTATTACGAAGTTACAGCATTAGAACTTAATGATGTCCTAATGATGGTTTAATATACAAACCGAAACTTTGTAACGCTGGGTAATACTTCTAACTATAATAAAATCACCCTTTAAAAAACATATTTTATATATTTAAATCCACCCGCCTTAAACACCGGGTCGGTGTTTAAGGTATAATACAGATAATACTAATCATCAAGTCTCATCTCAAACATTCAGAGATATTGTCCTCATCTTCATTGTTATCTGTACAACGTTTCGGCCGATATGCCCTCCGGCCTTCTTCGGGTATTTCTTGTCGGACTCGGGAAACTTCTCGGACTCGGGAACATTCTTGTAATAGATATTATTCTTAATATTCTTGTCTATAGATAGTCATAGACAAATAAAATACTCCATGAAAGAAAAAAATGAATGAAGTGAAAGGTTTTGGCGTTGTTTAGCCGTTATATATATATATATATACATATATATATATATATATAGTCGGGGCGGCCTAATGTCGGTATCAGCCATGCAGCTAGGGAGTCTATCCCCTTTTCACTAGCGCTAGATCAAGGAGATTATTTTAGCGTCTGAGGTGGAGCACCACACATACCATCAACTCCTTACTTTACCGCACAGATCCCTGTGCTGCTCATACGCTGAGTTGGCGAGGGTGGGTATCGAACTAGGAACCTTGTGGTTTCTAGCCAAACGCTCTACCGACTGAGCTATATGAATTTATCATTTTTTAGAAAAAGCAAATGATGTTATTAGTTTGCTGACAGAATCTGTTTCGACCTTTAAATAAAGTTATGACCGTATCCACGCGCGTGTGTGCGTATATATATATATATATATATATATATATATATATATATATATATATGATAAGTATGTAAACACGATGTGTTTGGATATGGCTTTTTTTGCCGACAATTTTTGGGAGAATATGTGCTTAATTGAAGTCGTACCTAATTTTGAAAATGAATTAATAAATAATTAATTAATTAGGCGGGAATGCCTATTTTAATGTAAGGCTAAACAGATTTTTCTCGATTTGTTTAGCCTTACATTTAAATAGACATTCCCGCCTAATTAATCAATTATTAATTAATTAATTTTCAAAATTAGGTACGACTTCAATTAAGCACATATTCTCCAATATATATATATATATATATATACGTCTGATCAGTGTGGCTAGACTTAGCCAGAACTTTATAGCCGGGAGAGAAACCCAACTGATATTTCGTCACTCGATTCCTTACTCTTCGACCGTCAGCTGCCAGTAAGAGGCGAATAACTGATAGATACATGTTTATGATCCCAGAGAACTAAAATCCGTAAAGAACAGATGAGTATTGCCTTACACTACAGTGAAAGGTCGTCTCTTTCTCTCTCTCTCTCTCTCTCTCTCTCTCTCTCTTATATATATATATAATATATATATATATATATATATATATGGAAAAGATGACTTACTGGTGAATATTGTCACGGTGGTTGATGTGAAATTCATAAAGGTAAGGCAGTGATATAACAAATAAAAAAGTGCTCAATACGTTGGTAGAGCAAATTTATTTTAATATAGGTTTCTATGTTATAACCTACTCGAGTTTCACCATGTTGAAGATCTTCAGGGTTAATTCCACTGTGTAAATCAAGATGTTGGTTGATTTTAGACAATTATATGTATGTGTCTTTTGCTATC
>CM042172.1:16163964-16203964 GCA_023376005.1 Doryteuthis pealeii
TTTATCTTTCAGGAGTTTATTAGAATAAATTCAACTTCGGCTTCTTGATGAGACTAGATTTTGGGGAGCTATATTAAATCAACTTAGATTTATAAAGGCCCCTTTTTTGGTCGAAATTAATTTATTATGGAATTACGAAGTTGAGATTTTCCTTCCTTTCAAAGATAAATATTGCTCTGTATATAATCTAAAAAGTTTATTATACATTGAGCTCTCTTTAGTGATTTAAAGATTCACTGTATTTGTACATACTGGATCATCCAATAATAATAGTGTATCTTAGAAATCACATTAGAATATCCCTCACTACCAAGTTTTGGATACCTTCTATATATATATATATATATATATTATATATATATATATATATATATAATATATATTTACAACTCCTACGCATGAGCAGCATGTGACACAAAGTCAATTTCTCTTAAGCGGAGTTTACAGATTTGAATTCAGAGTTTTCCTTCTCTAGACTGGTTACCTATCCAAATTAAAAGAGCCAGCCTGTCCTACTATTTTACCATAGCTGGAGGGAGAATATATGATTCATATCTTTCCCAAGGGTATTAGCGCTATGTGAAATGCAAACAACTAAGTCCAGTATTTGAACTTGGGTCGACGAGTCATTTAAGTGTGTCAGCTTATTTAATGTCTTCATATGGTCTTTAGAGTTTAAGTACTTTGAGTAATCCTTTTGGTGACAAATATGGTGTTCCGGGTAAGGCCCGACCATTATGCTACAGTAGTTTCTCCTGACCATTTTCCGGGTGGAAAATTCAATTTTTTAAAAACATCGTTTTAGACTCATTTTCTTTCTATCTACACACAAATGAAACCCTAAATGTCCTACAACTCCGGGTCAGAGATAACAATCATACAATTAAGGAACACGAGTATTAATATAGTATTATCTGTGTTATTCGGACTATTGTCCCCATCTTTATTGTTATTTGTACAACGTTTCGGCCGATATGCCCTCCTGCTTTCTTCGGGTATTTCTTGTCGGACTTGGGAACCTTCTCAGACTCGGGAACCTTCTTTTCGAACTCGGGAACTTTCTTGTCGTAATCGGGAGCCATCACGGAACTTTGAACCTAACCCTTTATTTAGTCCACGGGGGTATCCTGTTCTCTTAGTTCTTCGAGCTGGTGTCATTAGTCAAGCAATAAATGGTATGTGCTGTCTAAATATTTCAATTATATCCATTCAGTTTTTATTTGAAAAATCTAAATAATACAAATTATCAAGCCTCATCTAAAAAATTCAGACAAATAATATAAAAAAGTAAAGTCGTCGGGGTGGCCTAATGTCGGTATCAGCCAGTCAGCGAGGGAGTCTATCCCCTTTTCAATAGCGCTCGACCAAGGAGATTGTTTTTAGCATTTGAGGTGGAGCGCCACACCTTCCATCAGCTCTTTACCTTATCGCACAGATCCCTGTGCTACTTATACGCTGAGTTGGCGAGGACCGGTATCGAACTAGGAACCTTGTGGTTTCTAGCCGAACGCTCTACCGACTGAGCTAACCCGGCCGAACACAAAACCTTTGACTCCAACTCCTCAGATTTTGACAGCTCCAATTCTGACTCCTCTATATGTAATTAAGTGATTATTAGCCTACTGTAAGATTCATGGTTAATATATGAACATACAACTCCGACACGTTTGTGGGACAAAACATTTTATATATCACAGCACTGAAATAAGACAAGATACAATAACCATAAAATACATGTACATAAAAATACAACAGTAAAGATAAAAGGACTGGAGAGTCCGTACATTTAAAATCACTTACTAGTGATGGGGGCCAAAGACCAGGCAGTTACATAGCGTTGGGGGCAGAAGCCCCCACCCAGAAGGGTGCGACAATGGTCTAACCATGTGCTCGTACGAGAAGATGTAGCAAAAGAGGCAGAAGAGTTTGGACCTTGCGCCCGACACGGAAACCAGCGGGAAGATAAACTCTTCCAGCAAAAGGGAAGATAATCCTACACTACAATAAATATAAACCAAATGCTCCCCAATTTTGGGCCTGTCAATTTTTTTATGTCAACTGTTTGAATTTTCTCTTAATTTTTTTGTTGCTGATTTCATTTTCTGATACTAAAACGTATATTTTCTCTTTTTAGTTTTCGAACTGGTGTCATTAGTCAAGCAAAAGGTTCTACTTTATTGAACTCAACAAAACAAAGGTGATATGTGCTGTGTAAGTATTTTCAATTATATCCATTCAGTCTTTATTTTTTTTCGAATCTATTAACAAAGGAACATTAACCATCAAACATTGTCTTTGAATTTTCAAAATAAAACAAACATTGGAGATGAATGAAATAAAGATCAGTCGTTTTATGAACTTGTGTTTTTTTCAGTTTTTCACTACAACCACACATATATATATATATATATATATATATATATATATATATATATATGTGTGTGTGTGTGTGTGTGCTTATGATTAGGGAGGTAATATTTTATTATGGAAAATATAAATAAGGGTGATACACGAAGGCCTTTTCGACCAATACTTTTCAAGTGTATACACCGGTGACGAATAAAAGTCAGATTCTATAAGAAATTATAAGAACGAATGGGGGTGAGCCGAGGGGGAAAATAAAAAAAAATTAAAAAGGGGGAAAAGAAAGGGGGGTATGTATGAACCTAGGTTGAAACCGGGTTAGAAGTGTCTCCAGTAAATAGAGAGTGTTTTGGAGTTTTGCACAGAATAGGTCGAAATGGTCGAAAAAAAATAAGATATAAACAGCTTCGAGAATGGTTAAGTGCTGTTTAGACCTTGCTCTGTGCAAAACGGAGAAGCACTCACAATGCTATCACTAATAATACATCCTGGCATTCCCAAGCATCTGACTCGGTCATAGCCGAACATTTATCTATAAATGCTTGTAGAACCGATTATTCAGACTAGTGCTTCTCCGTTTTGGACAGAGCAGGTCTAAACAGCATTTAACCATTTCGAAGCTGTTTATATTCTTTTTTTTCGGCTACTCTGTGCAAACAACTCCAAACACTCTCTTTATTTACTGGGAGAATTTTAACCCTGTTTCGATCTAGGGTTCATAATACCCTCTTCTTTCCCCCCCTTTTTTATTGTCCCCTAGAGCAAGCTGATGTTAGTTTCCCTGGGAAGGGTCTCAAAAACTACTTTAATTCGGTCGATTTGTTTCTTCTCACAGCACATACATAATAATCCATGGGGTTAAGATCTGGGGAGTTCGAAGGCCTAACATTGGGACTGGTGTTATCGTAAATTCGCCAACAACTATTTTTGACTTTTCCCAGAGCTGCTGCCTACATATCGCTACATTGGCTACCTTGTTTATCCAGGCTTTGACGTCAGTGTTTAAGGCAACACGTAGGTAAATAGGGTCCTCCAACACTTTTTTTCGCAGATTTTCGAGGAATTCTGCTGTACGAACGCAATCAAAATCGGCTGTTATGTTGGAGTGATGATACAAATTATCAGCATGATTAAACGATAGATTTTTTGGAAAAATATACTTTAGTTATTCGGTTTCAAACCAGGTTTCATATAAGCATATTATATATATGATATATATATATATTATATAATATATATATATTATATATATATATATATATACAGTCATCCACAGTCATATATATGTATTTGTTTAAAAAGCTAATTTTAACTATTTTAGGACTCGTATTGTTATAAAACATTCACATTTCGTTCGTTTATTTTTAAGAAATCATCTAAGTAACATACGATTATCGATCTTCCTTTTTTGGTTCATTTCAGAAACACAAAAGCATTTTTTGTGCAATTGGCATATTACAAATAAGAGTTACTCCATGTCAAATCATCAGGACATGTTCCCCCAACCCATTGATTTTCCTTTAGTCCTATATATTTTCATAAATCTATTATAAACTAATTTTTGTAGTAGGGAAGCTCTAGAACTTATTACAGACAAAAATAGATTACAAAAAGTCACCATTTTTCCGGAACCCCACCAAATTTGGTAAGTTAGAAATCGATATAAACTCCGCCAATTTTGGTATTGGAAGCTCAAATTTTGGGATTGTCAAACCTTTAACATAGGTCCACACCTGGACAATGATTCAGAAAAAAATTGAAGTGAGTTAACAAATTTTTTGAAAAAATTTGTTAAGCTCGGTGCTGAGCAAAATTAAACTATCTTTTTTGGAAAAAATAATATTCAATATATATAGAAATGATAATATAAAAACAATTGTCATAGATGCGAGTGCCACATCATGATATTAGTCTTGTATGAAAAAATCAGAAATCATCAATAACTTAAAATTGGTTGAATTTAAGACGTTTTGATAGCATTTTGGATTCCTGGGCAAAAATGCTTTTTTAAAGTGATTTTTAGTTTTAATCTTAAATTGTTTTTTTTTACTCCTTTAATAAATGTGATGTTTTACTTATGATACAACCTCTGCCATTGAATCCCTCCCATCACTCAGCATGAATATTTCAAAAATACATTTTTATAACGCCTGTAGGGCGTTTTATTTTTCTAGTTTAATAATAATTCAATCTCTTACAGATTTCGGATTTTGCAAAATTAAAAGATGAAACACCCAAAAAAAAATCGGATAAAAATGATCTGCCCTGTAAAGCGAGGAATGAAGTAGANGGTGACAAGAGTTCTTAAATTCCTGGACAAAGCTCGTTGCACTTCAGATGACACCTTAGGAAAGATATGTATCCAATTACAACGATCACAGGGAGCTATCCCCCAGGCAATACCTGTCCCCTTGATTTAAAGGGGCAGGGCTGGGTTTATTGCCCAGCGCCTGAGGCGCCCCCTTGAGGGGGAATGCCGACGGAATCGACGCAATTTTTTCCACCTACCACCCATGAGCTTCGGCTTGTGGGTGGGCCCACATAACAATGTCCTTGTGTCACGCCCTCATAAGTGGGATGAGAGGCAAATACCTATATCCAACTACAACTGATCGTCTTCCAGTTATGGGTAAATTGTAGGTAACTGGTCTAGGAGAAGGAAAACACTGAATTCAAACCTGTTAAACTCCGGTAAAAACAAAAAAGAACAGTGTTAGTCGCATAGGCCAACTGAAGTTGTAGTAGTAGTCGTCGTTATTAGTAGCCGTTAGTTCAGAAACAACATACACGCAAGTTGTATAGTCTCAGGGGGCTTTGTATTTATTTCTAAGCTCGTGGTATCATCATAAGAAAATGAACGCGGTGACAAGAGTTCAATTCCTTGACAAAGCTCGTTGCACTTCAGATGACACTGTAAGATTCAAGGTTATATATATATATATATATATATATATATATATATATATTAATAATTTGAAAGCAATTACAATGCACATAAAAAATAAAAACAAAAAGATGTTATTTTTGTCTTATCGATTTCAAAGAAGAACTTCAGAGACGAATTCCAGAAATGGACGCGTTTTTTTTATGTCGTTATTTTTTTTATGTTATAAATACGCGTCTCGTGGTGTTCTTTTTTTTTAAACGCCACGCGGAAAGCCGTGATAGTCATTTAGCCGTTCATTCAATTTCAATTTTATTATTTTCATCTATTTATATATTTATGTATTATTCATATATTTGATATATGTATAATGTATATATATTATAACTGGTTGAAACGAACAACTCCGACACGAGTGTTGAACATAACAAAAATGGACTTTAATAAAAAGCACATGGAGAGACATTTACGACATGACGTACATATACACGAAACAAGATACATACCGGATAATATACACATACTAGATACATAAGAAGAGTTACATAGAAGATATGTTTAGTTATGGAGAGTCCATAGACTAAGGTCACTTACTAGTGTCTGTAATGGGGGCCGAAGCCCCCACACGAGAAGGTATAGACATAAATGTCTAACCCATTGTAGTCACGTCCCGAGAAGCAAGAGAGTGAGAGAGTTTGAAACAGGCGCTTAAATACCACAGACCCCTGGTGGTCAAACCGGGAACTCAGAGGGAAGATAACTCTTCCAGATCCAAGGCAAGACAATCCAACAACACCTTAGGAAAGATATGTATCCAACTACAACTAATCGTCTTCCAGTTATGGGTAAATTGTAGGTAACTGGTCTTGGAGAAGGAAAACACTGAATTCAAACCTGTTAAACTCCGGTAAAAACAATTGACCTTGTTGTAGCGTAACGATAGTCACCGTACAAGAAGGGTGTTTATCGCATAGGCCGACTCAAGTTGTAGTAGTAGTCGTCGTTATTAGTAGCCGTTAGTTCAGAAACAACATAGACGAAAGTTGTATAGTCACAAGGGCTTTGTATTTATTTCTAGGCTCGTGGGCTCTTTTTCAGAGAGAAGGAAAGACAGAGAGAAAGAGAGGCAGTATTGTCAATTATTCTATTCATAGTATCATGCTTTGTACCGCTGTCCACACCCACACGAGGGACATGGGACCAACGTCTGACTTCCTACGAGGGCGGAAAGGAAATGATGAAGATTTTCTTGTCCCCCGTTTCTCGTTCCGGTGTCACATCCGTTTCCGGTCAAAGCCCGGAACTTCCGTTTTTATTTTTAAGTCTATTACCGGGGTCATTCGTCGGTCACATTACTGGTACCCCGCTTAGTGTTTACACTTCCAAATTTTAACTTTTGTTTTTATTTCTTCTTCCTCTCTTTCCTTGTCAATACCCGAATTCTCCGTAAACCATAATAATTACGATACACTTGTGTCACATGTCTTAAAACCAACCTCGAAACAATGTGTTAATGTAATGCCATAAAACCATTCCTCAAAATTTCTTAAAACCAACATGAAAACAATGCCTTAAAACTAGTGTAGCATAATTGGCGCGCCCTACGCGGGAACACCATATTTGTGGCCTTGTGCCAGACACAGAGAAACCTTAATAGGATGTAGCATGATTCTCAGACCTTACGGGAGTGGGCAAACAAGAGGATAATGTAATTCTCATTATCACCTGTGAGTCGGTTCGAAGCCAGGAAGTCTAGGATTTTGCTATTAAAATTTATTTAAATCTGTTTGTCAGAAGAAAGGATGGTTGATCCATTGACCTCTTAATTGACACGTGCAATTTGGTAAAACAGTTAGAACATTCGAAAAGTTCCAAAACGTTCTAGAAAGCTCCACACCCATTTCTATATAATTTTGCGACAGTTGGTCTGGGGCAGTGGAGTTGGTTTGACAGTCGGGTTGACGGAACTTGCCGAGAGCAGTCGGGGCTGGGAGTTTTGCCGGAGTAGTCATATGCGGGCGACTGAGGTCCTGGAATCGAGACTGGTGTCGCTGATGTGTGAAGCCTGATAATTGGAACGAAGTTAAGAGCATTATTAAAAACATATTTAAGGAAGCCGACTATCTCTCTCTCTCAATAACTTGTATTAAGTGAATAAATTGATGAAAAGCAAGAAGTACTGTCCTCATCTTTATTTTACTACGCCAAAGAAATACTACGAGATCTTTTATGAATGAGCATCCCCTGCCCAAAGATACCCCGTGGAGATAGAAAGTTAATTGACCGCAACGAAGAACCACTTGTCTTGTAAGGTGATATCTTTGCCTGACCATAAACTAAAGAAAAGAGGAAGAAGAATTCTTTGGGTCCGCTGGCTAGAAACAAGGACTACTAGATCTGTGTGTGCTTGTAAACGAACGAGCGTTGTCAACCCCCCGATACACGACTGTATAAAGTAATAGTACCGTGTGTTTTGAAGACGCGGTGGGACCCACAACGTCACGTATACTATACGATTCAGCGTCATGTAAAAAGACCGCTACGTTACACTAGGCTTTAAAACTAGGCCATGAAATGCCTTAAAACCAAACATGAAATGATACCTTAAAACCAACGTCAAAACAACGCATTAAAACAATTATGCGTTCTCATTTATTAAATTATGTCCCACTCTTGTATATTAGTTAATGCTATGGCAGGTACTACCCCTAATTTGAAGGTGTCCACGGTATGACGTTAAACTGCATCAAATGGGGAAAATCTGGAGCTCTGGGGCGTGTGGAGTACTCCTTAATCGCCATTACTCCTAGGTCTACTCTGACCCTTTATTACCTGTTAGCACCCTAATTATGTGCTAAATAGAGAAAAAAATGTAAACATTATTTTAGGCACTTTTGCAGATCGAAGTGGAGCGTGCGTTTTATGTGTTTTGTTTCTTTTTGCTTGTTTTTTGTACGTCTGTTTTTTCTTTCTTTGTTTGAATTGTTCATTTTAATAAGAGAAGAACACATTTTAAAATTAATATAGATTTCATCATTTCCAATTTCAAAAGCAAAAGCAAAACAATACAATGAAAGCAACCTTAAAACTGCATTAAATCTTTACCATCTAAGAAAAACTTTTAAAATCTAAACTCATAGTGACATTATCAAATATGATATTGGACGTATAATTCAACAAAAGAATTGATTTTCGACAAATGAACCTCACCATCCACCTTTAAATTATATTGAAAAATTTAAAAAAACCATATATATAAAAATTGTTTTTTGAAAATACATACATCTTTTAACATACGGAATTAATCTTTTTTAAAAATTTTTCAAAAGAAAAATTTTATATATTTAATGACTAAAGGGAGGTAACTCCTTTAGCATTTTTATAAAAAAAATGCAATTTTTGAAAAAAATTGAACATTTAAAAATCCGAAACGTAATAGTGTCCACAAAAGCAACCGACGTTATTTGCAGTCCAGAATATAACATCAAGAAAGGATCTTCAAATAAACACCATAAGATCTAATATGACAGCCTGATGATTGCGACCTAACAAGACAACCTGGGTAGCTGTCTATAATAAGCATTTATTTTTTTAAAAAACTAAACAAATCAAATAAATAATAGCTCTCACAATTTGTGGTTGAGCACTGTATTTTCTTTGTTTCATCACAAAAAAAATATTTATATATATATATATATATATATATATTATATTATATATATATATATAAGGTGTGCTACAATACACCACTTAAATCTATAGACTAAGCGAGGTAACGTGGTTTAAACATCAGCCAATCAACAGCCTTAATGCATGGCTAGTTGAATACTTAATCACTGATACTGAGAGACGTCCATTTGCAATCATTGACGAAGGACTTGAAATACTGAGGAGCACCAAGGAACAACCAAAGATTTTTCGTGAGTAGAAGGCCCACTTCAAAGTTTTTTCCCACATATATTCATGCCTTAAAGCTAACCTAAAAAAAATGACAAAACTAACATCAAGACAATGCATGGTAATTTATGAGGAAGTGCGTTCCGGTCTCCTGCCTCAAAAATTGTTACCCGGTGACTATTAAAATAACGACCCAGCTCAGTCTATTCAAAACTATCCATCTTCATATCTATCTATCTATCTATCTCAATTTGTTCATATTTATCTATATTATTTTAAATACTAAGTTTTTTTTAATTCATGTTTGTTTAATGTCTTGTTTTTAGTTTAAATAAACAAAAGTTACGACAAAAAAAAGCGACCCACCCCAAATACATTTACTTGTCGAAAATATCTATCTATCTCCATTTGTTCATATCTATCTATATTATTTTGTTTATCTATCTATCTATCTCAGTCTATTCCAAACAATATATCCATCTTAATATCTAAACAAGAATTACGACAAATTACGATAAATAAACAAGAATTACGACGAGCTGGGGTTGTTATTTTGATAGTCACCGGGTAGCAATTTTTGAGGCCGGAGACCAGGACGCACTTCCTCATAAATTACCCAATGCATCGAAACCAAAATTATTTTTTTACAACCATGAAGTGTCTTTGATCGTAACTGAGAGTCTGATATTTGTGATAAGGGTGCCTCTCCAACCATCCTAGGTGGATTTTTAAAAACAAAAAATAAACAATAATGCTTTTGTTTATTCAATGATAAATTTAATTAATAATCTTGTCTGGTAATAATTTATTTGTTGAATCGGTCGCTAAGAATAAATCCGGTCTCATTGTCTAATCAATCATTGACTTTGAAAGGAAAGGGGAAGCAACTCATTACGTCCTCGGGTCAACTCGAAAAGACCAGATTTAATTGCACCGCCCCCAACCCCCATTAAGCCACCTTCCTACTGAAATTAATGCGATCTATCGACGAGAGATATATGTTCTTTTGATCTTCCAGCGTCGATTTAATAAGTTCGAAATCGTAGCGATAAATTAACGACCCAGCACACCTCCTCCTCTTCTCCCTCCTTCTCCTCTTCTCCCTCCTCCCCTTCTCCTCTTCTCCCTCCTCCCCCTTCTCATCTTCTCCCTCCGCCCCTCCTCCTCACGAAGTTTTAAGCCGTACATCACGGTCTCCTTAAGTGTTCGACCACAATGCTCTTCAGACCTATTGGTCGTCTCTCACCATTGTCACGTCTTCAAAAGAAATATCGACCCAATAGCACATTCGCATGATGTAACAGTTAAACGATCTATTCGAGCAGATGATTGTTAATGAGCTTGACTCTCACTGTGTGTCCCATGCATCTGAGCTTGTGTTAAACTAAACTAAATAAAGCCAAGCCAATATCTATGTCGAAACCTCACATTGTAGAATTTTTAGCGAGTTGGGCAAGCAAACTAATGTTAGTGAGCTCGATTCTCACTGGGTGGCCCATACTCCAGGCTATTCGAGTACATGACTATTAATGACCTTGATTCTCACCGGGTGCCTCATACTTCCAGGTTTGCGCTAAACTAAACTAAAAATCTGCTAATTGTTAGCGAGCTGTGTAAGCAAACTAATGTCAATGAGCTCGATTCTCACTTGGTACCCCATACTCCAGGCTATTCGAGTACATGACTATTAATGACATTGATTCTCACCGGGTGTCTCATACTCCCGGGCTTGCGCTAAACTAAATTAAAAATCTGCTAATTGTTAGCGAGCTGTGCAAGCAAACTAATGTTAATGAGCTCGATTCTCACTGGGTACTCCATATTTCTTGCTATTCAAGTACATGACTATTAATGACCTTGATTCTCACCGGGTACCTCAGACTTCCGGGCTTGCGCTAAACTAAAAATCTGCTAAGCTAATATCTATATCAACACGTCTCCTTGTGAACTGGTAAGTGAGCTGGGTTAGCAGACCAGTGTTAGAGAGCAAGATTCTAACCGGGTGCCACATACTTCGGGACCTGCGCTAAACAAAATGAAACAAAGTCTCTATTTGCTGTCCGACAATGTTTATTCAGACGTCATTTTGTGACGTCAGGCGCGAAAATACCTTAAGCTAAGCCTGAAAGCAATGAAGTCATAAAAGAATTATCCTTAACTTGCAGTAAGCAACATTTATTAAAATAAAACTATTCAGAACACAGAATAACATGTAACAAAAACAATTAGCAAATATATTTATATTCCCATATATAAATGAAATTGGGGCACCTCGCATGGTATAATGGTTAGAAAGCTCGCTTCGCAAACCATTGTTAGTGAGTTCGATTCTCATTGGGAGCCCCATACTTCTGGCCTTGTGCCATATCTAAGCTAAGCTTAGTAAATAACTATATAAATGAAATTGAATCTTCTGATGTTGACTATGGATCTGACGATGACAGAGATTTACACTACAATGATGGCTGACATGTTTACGGAGGAACAAATGGAAGAGGTTATTTGATGCTGAAAGTGAAAGTTGAATTTGAAGGATTTGAATAAATAGTTTTGCTTTTGTTGACCTTTTTTGGGATATTTACTAAGCTTAGCTTAGATATGGCACAAGGCCAGATTATGGAGCGCCCAGTGAGAATCGAACTCACTAACAATGGTCTGCGAATCTAACTTGCTAACCATTAAACCACGCGAGGTGCCCACTTTTTTGGGATATAGTTATTTACTAAGCTTAGCTTAGATATGGCACAAGGCCAGATTATGGGGCTCCCAATGAGAATCGAACTCACTAACAATGGTTTGCGAAGCGAGCTTGCTAACCATTACACCACGCGAGGTGCCCACTTTTTTGGGATATAAGGTGTGTGTCAAAAGTCCACTCCTACTTATAGACTCGGCGAGAACCATGTCATCATACTCTTGGCCAATCACTGGCAGTACTCTGCTGCTGATACAATTCTTACAATGCTTTTGTAACTGATAGTGATAAATATGTAAAGGCAATTTACTTAATATTTATTTTTCACTGATGTTATTTCTTTATTTTCTGCAAACAAAATGCACAAAAAGCTACACGTTTGTATTATGTTATATATACAATAATAATAAAAGACGTTACCATATACATTTTTACAAACCAAGGATGTTATATAGACCTCTTTGTCTCAAGTTAGAGAAGGGGTGCGTATTATACACAAGGTTTAGGTTTTTCAGAGGTACAGCCCCCTAAAAATTCCAAGCGTATTATACTCAAGGGCGGATTTCGAATTGGTAGAGAGGTTGATTGTCACTGTGTGCCCTATACAAATAAGTACTCCCTTATTTGGGGGTTACTATAAGGTCAATAGAATCGGAACATTTGAAACCTAAAACTAATAGATTCCTTCATACAAAATGGCAACAACACTGGAATAACAACATCCACAATAAACTCTTCCTAATCAAACCGACTTTGGGAGGCTGGAGACCAACTTTAAGAAAGTCTAGAAAGAAACAAGTCATTGTGTCCCGATTACGCATTGGTCATACAAGACTAACGCACTCCTATATACTCAAACAAGAACAACAACCACAATGTGAAACATGTCAAACACCTTTGACAATTAAACATTTATTCATGGAATGCAGGTTTGTTGCTTACACCAGAAACCGTTATTTTAAAGCAAACAATATGAAAGATCTATTTGAAAATGTCAACATAGAAGACATTCTCTTCTTTTTGAGGGAAATAAAATTATACCATAGAATATAGACATGAAACAAATCAATACCATACAACATAATCCCCAATAATGCTAACACATTGTTAAAAAACGATTACTAAAAAGTATAAATATAAATACACGATATGTATAACTTTCTAAGCGTTAGGCATGACATAACCCCAGACGGGTTGATATATGCCGTTAAAATCAACAAACAAACAAACAAACAAACAAACATAAGTACTAGGGCTTAACGTGACCAGCCAATTGATCGGAGGGGGGTGTTCTCCGAACGACCGTTTAGACTAAGTAAGGGCCAAAGGGGGTGTGTTGCATGACGTGAACTGCTCAGCTAACTGGGTTCGATCCTTAAGCAGCACGGGTCACCATCCACGGGCAATATGTGGCTCAATTAGGGGGGATTTTACTTCTCTTAAAAAAGGTGCAGTCATTGAAATTCATAGAATAGATTCAATTTTAGGACAATAAAGAATGAGTAAAATATTTTCTTTCCAAAATTGACAAAAATTAAAATCTTTTATTTTATCATCTAATTTTTTTTAATGATGATTTACTCAGAAATGTTTTAATGAAATGCCTACGCGTATTTCGGCCTAGAGTCTGTCCTTGTATACATTGTATTCTATTTATTACTATTTTAAATAATAATAATAATAATAATAATAATAGAAAGATATAATTTTTTTAAGTATACAGAGAAACGGCCTTCGTCAGAGCAAGATGTTTGATATTAAATAACCGTTTTTATCCATTCAATATGTTCTTTCCTCTATTTATTTATCATTTCAACATATATAAAAGCTTAAAAATCGGTAATTTTGCGGTTATAGATCTATTTCTACCCACAGCTATCTGTGTATACATATGAGTTTCATCAGACCACTAAATTTATTGAAAAGGGTAAACAGAAAAGAATCAACTTAGAATCTACCTAAAATTTTCTGTTTAACATTTTCAATAAATTTAGTGGTCTGATGAAAATCATATGTATACACAGATAGCTGTGGGTAGAAATAGATCTATAACCGCAAAATTACCGGTTTTTAAGCCTTTTTCTTTACCAATTATACTACTTCCCTTTTTTTTTAATCCTCTTCTACATCCATCAAAAAACTCTTCTGTTATTTACTTTATTGTTGATAGAAATATAATAGATAATTTGTGGCAAGATCTTTTAATAGGCTTTAATACACAGTGGTGATGTGCTTCTGTATGTCTTGATATTCAGATCAATAATTAAAATCAATGAAAGATATGTGCAAATTATTTCTCATCAAAATCTTTTTTAAATTCAATATACTAGCAACATAAAACACCCTCCGGGTGTCGTAAAAATTAATTCTTGAAAGACATTGCCTGCTGAAAGGGTGGAAGTTAAAAATTCAAGGTCAGAGGGTTTGTATCATAAGTAAGACAAAAATCCTCATATTTATTAAAGGGGTAAAAATAGAATAAAACAATTTGAAATGAAAACTGAGCCCCGTCCCTCTCAAATAAAATGTTGCGTGCATGTAATAATCAAACAATTATATTGAATATTTTCCACATCAATTTTCCACAAAATCGTAGGTATTTATTTATTTGTAAACTTTTTACTTAACTTCTTGTTACTGTAAAAAAAAAAGGACGAGAGTATAAAACAATTTTTAAAATTGCTTACTCAAATATTGGGTGTATATAGGATAAGAATATTGTGACGTAATCTGTGACGTAGAGCTATGACATAGTATTTGTTACAGACAGAAATATACACAATCTCCATTATTAATAGATATGAGCCTTGTACTTATTTTATGACTAAAACATAACTCCAGATGCTTTTTTTTCCTGCATTAATGAAAATCTTAAGTTTTGTACTAACATTTAGTTTCTGATTGGATATTTCTTTTGCTTTCACTCAAAGCCTGAAATAAAATAATTTTAAATTTAATGAAATGAACAAATCTAAATCTGCTATTTTCCTAAATTTCTGCTGTACTCTTCTCTTTGCGTATTGTAAAAACATGGCGAAATACAGTTGTTGCTACATGACATATTGGAGCTATTCCTATGAATACTCTATTAAGTATTACTAGCAAATATATGCACCCTCCGGGTGCAAGTATTTAAGATTTAATATAATAAAATATCATGTTAAATTAGAAAGGCTAATGAAACTGAATAAGAATTCAGATAAAAATATTTGGAACAGAGGGGGGTATAATCGGAAAATAGAACAACTTTGAAACTAACTCTTCCATCATTTTCTATTACTCCCGTCTTTCAGTGGTAAATTTTCCTAATTTAACTATTTAGTTAAAATAGGAAGTAAAGAATAATATTACAGTTATTTCTTCTTGTTAATGGATTTCTTTTAAGATTTATCCCCGAGATTTTTGCTCATATTCAATAAGATAAAACCAAACAATTAGAAATCAATAATACTAAACATATATTTATTAAAATCAATTTTTTAAGATCAATATGCAAATTAGCCTTCCCATTCACACTGTAAACCACTATTTTGTTGTGTATATAAATACAATTGCATATTATTAGTATGTAGATATGGTTAACAGTCTTAATGATGTAAAACAATTTTACTAATAATTGAGGTTTAAATAAAAAAATAAAATCATGGAGAATGTGGTGTAAATAACAAAGGGAATTATGACTTGTATAGCAATATAGTTTCGGTTACATAGAGACAAGCCCACAATCTCCATTATAATAAGATAATCTATTAATAATGGACATTCGCTTCCGGTTTTTGTCTGTAACAAAAATGACGTTACTGCTTACGTCACATTACCCAAAATCGTCATAACATAGAATGTTTGAACATGCAACATTAGACAGTCCTCATTGTTTTTTAAAACAAGTTTTAATAAATACATGACTGGTATTATATATCTATATATAGTTTGTTTTATTTTAATACATATTTAAAGTTTACATTTCAAATTGTTTTATTTTTTAATCCTTTAATGAATTTGATGATTTTACTTACTTAGGGTACACACTCACTGACATGGAATTTTTAACTCACACCCCTCAGGCAATATGTTTCAAAAATCTATTTTTACATCGCCCGGAGGGTGTTTTTATTTTGCTTGTAAGTATAATACAATCAAGTATTAATATTATACTCTATTCTGTTTAAGAGAGTCGATAACAAATAAAGTATTGTGTTATAATGGCGATGAGCACAATTGGACGCCCATGGATAGTTCTTAGGTATAAGTAATAAATACAATTCTTATTGAAATATATAGCAATTTAACGTTGCATTCTGGGAAAAAACTCGTCTAATTCCTACCAAATACCTAACAAATCCTGGCCATTTAATTCCGAGTCAGTCTATAGGAAAGGTCGATCTCAAAAACTGTCTTTAAATGCCGAACTTTAGACATTCAACTTGGAACATTGACCAACCATTTGTGAGTTTACAAAGTTTATTCTCACTATTGCTGTTTTAATATGTAAAACCATTCGGCTATATTATATGATTATAAGTATCATCATCATCATTTATCATCATCATGTGGGAAGGCCGAAGAAGAGATTGGCTGTTTAATGTTTTAGATAACCATCAGTGAGACGGTTTTATTCAGGAGTGTGAAATATTAATATCTACCAAGGAATCGTTCTCCCAATCGATGCCCCTTGCTGAATCCGGCAACCCAGATAGATAGGCAAATTGTATGCTGTTCTGTTACGTATTTCAATAAGGTATTCGGAAGGCCGGAGAATAGATAGGCTGTTAAATGTTGTAGATAAGCATCAGTGAGACGGTTTATGTTCAGGAGTGTGAAATATTAATATCTACCAAGGAATCGTTCTCACAATCGGTGCCCCTAGCTGAATCCGGCAACTGAGATATTTCGTGGATAGGCAAATTGTACTGATGAATGCCAAAGGAAATTTGTACATCCCAATAGATCGGTGAACCGTGATATTATCGGCACCTTTATCATGAGATTGGGAAATTGGAATTCCTAATGACATTGTATAACGCTGCTTCTTACAACAAAAATAATTATGAAAGGAAGTTTGATAGGGGGAAGATCAAAAGATCATCTGATGTTTTCGGAATAAGATGCTGGGTAGATACATCAATAAGGTCAAAGGTCACGATTTGCAATTAATACGATTTTCGTTGTCTCTTAATAAACAAAGTTTGGGGAAAAAATAGAATATATATATATATATATATATATATATATATATATATATATATATATATATATATATATATATATATATATATATATATATATATATATATATATATATATATATATATATATATATATATATATATATATATATATATATATATATATATATATATATATATATATATATATATATATATATATATATATATATATATATATATATATAAGGGCCGGTTTAGCTTAGTCGGTAGAGCGTTCGGGTAGGAATCACAAGGTCTCTGTTTCGATACCGGCCTCGCCAACTCAGCGTATGAATAGCACCGGGATATGTGAGGTTAAGTGAGGAGCTGAGGGTAGGTGTGCTGCTCCACCTTAGACGCTAAAATAATCTATTTGGTCTAGCGCTAGTGAAAAGGAGATAGACTCCCTCGTTGTCTGGCCGATACCAATATTAGGCCGCCCCGACGACTTTACTTTATATATATATATATATATATATATATATATATAATATATATGTGAAGAAAGGAAGTGAATCCGACGGTATGTAGTATATTAAGAAAAATGAAAAAAACACAGGTTTAAATGGGTTAAGTGGTGAGTTTATTGGCCGACACTGCAGTGTTTCGATCTATTAATTAGATCATCTTCAAGGCATAAGATAAGAAATTATTTATCACAGAATAACGAGAAAAGCGAGTGGTAATCCTTGTTATTCAGTCTGTTTAAAAAATTTTTGAAGTTTGAAAAAGGAGACGGTTTTGAAATATGACATCAAATATTCTATTTTATGGCGTGAGTATGGGACGCTGTAGTGTGTGTATCGAAAGGAAACATTGTGCATTTTTTAGGTATGTGGTTGTGTGTGTGTGTATAAATTTTTTCTGTTGCGATAAATGACAGTGGAAGTAAAACTCAAGATTGTGTGTGTGTATGTGTATATATATATATTGGTAAGAGGTACTATACATATATATATATTATATATATATATATATATATATATATAGTTGGCAGCCTTCCGTCTACGAGAGACGATGGAGTAGTGTCAAAGTTTTTTTCTCTCTCTTTGAACTACATAGCCTGCGCGGGTTCATATGGAGGATGAGCTGTTGCCCATGCAGCAAATCTCCCCTCTCCACACTGCCGCTGTTATCCAAAGGAAAAGAAAGGAACCAATGCAGTTTGGCATCGATAGTCTCGCAGGAGTTGATGGGTAGCACTGGATTCCAGCATCACACCACCTTAGGGACTCCAGCTCCTGATTTGTTTTCGGGGTTTACTCTCTTAGCCTTTCTTTCAAAAAGCAACAGGGGTTTTGGGTCGGACTTTCCCTGACTTTGGTGGGTTGTCGACCAAGGCTAAATAGCCCCTTCAAACCTATTTGGGGATCCATGCCAGTAGCAGATGCTGTAATCCGACTGTTGGTGTTCCTTAGAAGGAAATGAGATTACGGATACGGTATATTTTGCATTTGTGTATCAGATAGACAACAGTACATTCAGGTCAGTTTTTTTTTTGGTGGGTACGGGGGGGGGGCTAAATCCGCTAGCTCATCAGGATGGTTCTAATGTTCGCTGTGTTTATACATTTTTTTTTTTACATCATCAGGCCATCGTTAATATGCGATGTTATATCCAAACATAACATTGAAAACTAATACGTACTGAATATTATTACGAAGTTACAGCATTAGAACTTAATGATGTCCTAATGATGGTTTAATATACAAACCGAAACTTTGTAACGTTGGGTAATACTTCTAACTATAATAAAATCATCCTCTAAAAAACATGCTCTTTTCATATTTTATATATTTAAATACACCCACCTTAAACACCGGGTCGGTGTTTAAGGTATAATGCAGATAATACTAATCATCAAGCCTCATCTCAAACATTCAGAGATATCGTCCTCATCTTCATTGTTATCTGTACAACGTTTCGGCCGATATGCCCTCCGGGCTTCTTCGGGTATTTCTTGTCGGACTCGGGAAACTTCTCGGACTCGGGAACATTCTTGTAATCGGACGCTCAAACACATACACACACAGACATACAGACACACACACGCATAAACACACACACATATATACACACACACACACACACACACATATATATATATATATATATATATATATATATATATATATATATATATGGTGCTTTTGTTTTTTTTTGTCTTCTGAAAGCATTGGAAAAAAGAACAAACAAAAAAAACAGAACAAAAAACAGAATTTTAATATTCAACTGTTGTTCTGTCCCTGATTCGATTAATTCTGATATTTCGGGTGAGCGTTCAGCCTTTTTCAAGGCATAGGGAATAGAGACTATAGAGAGTCATAGACAAATGAAATACTCCATGAAAGAAAAAAATGAATGAAGTGAAAGGATTTGGCGTTGTTTAGCCGTTATATATATATATATATATAGTCGGGGCGGCCTAATGTCGGTATTAGCCATGCAGCGAGGGCGTCTATCCCCTTTTCACTAGCGCTAGATCAAGAAGATTATTTTAGCGTCTGAGGTGGGGCGCCACACCTACCATCAGCTCCTTACTTTACCGCACAAATCCCTGTGCTACTCATACTCTGAGTTGGTGAGGGCGGGTATCGAACTAGGAACCTTGTGGTTTCTAGCCAAACGCTCTACCGACTGAGCTATATAAAATTAACATTTTTTAGAAAAAGCAAATGATGTTATTAGTTTGCTGACAGAATCTGTTTCGACCTTTAAATAAAGCGGTCTTCATCAAGAGCAACATATGAATGTGTGTGCGAACATATATATTGTACAAATTTCTAATAATTTATTCATTTATTCCTTCTTCTATATTTGAGGATATATATATTATATATATATATATGTGTATATATATATATATATATATGTGTGTGTGTGTGTGTGTGTGTGTGTGTGTGTGGATATGTATTTTTGTATGTGCGTGTGTGTATATATATGTATGCACATATATTATTAAAATCCTTTTAATTACTTATTCATTTATTCCTTCTGTATTCGAGGAGATAACAAAGATACACTGTTCTTGTGACTAAGTTTATATATTATATATATATATATATATATATATATATATATATATATATGCGTGTGTATGTGTGTGTGTATATGTGTGTGTGTGTGTGTGTGTGTGTGTGTGTATGTATGTGTGTGTGTGCAAGTTGAAAAATGGAAATGAATCCGACGATATGTTGAAAGGATAAATAAATAAAGGAAAGAAAATGTTGAATGGATAAAATTGATTTAATTTCAGTTACCTACACGTGTTTTGTTCATGTACATATGTATTCTATTTATTATTATTTTAAATATCAATTAAAATAATAATAAAAGAAAATCATAAATAATAATAAATATATAATAATAAATAAAATAATGATTTCAAAAAATGATTAAAGAAAAATACCTTTTTTCGAACACTTCAAAATTCTCTGTATTTTGAACGTTTTAACTTCAAATATCAAACATTTTACTTGAAATGCTTAAGTATCGACAAATAAAATTGTTTCCCCTAATCATAACATCCTGTGTTTGTTATATTTTTAAATTTTCTTCTTCTCATATATATATATATATATATATATATATATATATATATATATTGGTTTGAGGTTGATTTTGAAGGCTATCACAATGCAGTTGTAAAGAAAAAATAATAAGGTAACAATGGTGTTGTTTGTTAACCTGTGATTTATTCTTGATATTTCGAGACAAAATCTCTTCTCCAGAAGAACACTGAAACTGAAGTAGTTGTCGTCTTGTTATGGCATTTTTAGGTAAATAAAATTTCTTTTGAAAATGTTACAGATGGTATTTTTTAATAACTGTATTCTCGTGTTGCATGTTTACGGGAATGCGCTTTTTTGCTTGTACGTGTGCGTATGTTGTCATGCACGTGTGCATAAAAATGCGTGTAGACTGTGACGTTATGACCGTATCCACGCGCGTGTGTGCGTATATATATATATATATATATATATATATGATAAGTATGTAAACATGATGTGTTTGGATATGGCTTTTTTTGCCGACAATTTTTGGGAGAATATGTGCTTAATTGAAGTCGTACCTAATTTTGAAAATGAATGAATTAATAATTAATTAATTAGGCGAGAATGCCTATTTAAATGTAAGGCTAAACAGATTTTTCTCGATTTGTTTAGCCTTACATTTAAATAGGCATTCCCGTCTAATTAATCAATTATTAATTAATTAATTTTCAAAATTAGGTACGACTTCAATTAAGCACATATTCTCCCAATATATATATATATATATATATATACGTCTGATCAGTGTGGCTAGACTTAGCCAGAACTTATAGCCGGGAGAGAAACCCAACTGATATTTCGTCAGTCCGATTCCTTACTCTTCGACCATCAGCTGCCAGTAAGAGGCGAATAACTGATAGATACATGTTATGATCCCCAGAGAACTAAAATCCGTAAAGAACAGATGAGTATTGCCTTACACTAACAGTGAAAGGTCGTCTCTCTCTCTCTCTCTCTCTCTCTCTCTCTCTCTCTCTCTCTATATATATATATATATATATATATATATATATATATATATATATTATGGAAAAGATGACTTACTGGTGAATATTGTCACGGTGGTTGATGTGAAATTCATAAAGGTAAGGCCGTGATATAACAAATAAAAAAGTGCTCAATACGTTGGTAGAGCAAATTTATTTTAATATAGGTCTCTATGTGATAACCTACTCGAGTTTCACCATGTTGAAGATCTTCAGGGTTAACTCCACTGTGTAAATCAAGATGTTGGTTGATTTTAGACAATTATATGTATGTGTCTTTTGCTATCAATTTATATTTATAGCAAAATACACATACATATAATTGTCTACAATCAACCAACATCTTGATTTACACAGTGGAGTTAACCCTGAAGATCCTCAACATGGTGAAACTCGAGTAGGTTATCACTTGAACCTATATTAATATATATATATATATATATATGTGTGTGTGTGTGTGTGTGTGTGTAAGTGTGTATTCATGCAATGCATTTGTATTCTTTAAACTAAAAAGAATGTACACGTGTGTCAATTGTTTTCGTGTTTAGGTGAATAATCCTCAACCCTAATAGATGCCCAATCTAGGGATTGAACTCACGGCGACCAGATCATCAAACACACTAAATCTCTGATCTTCAGGGTAAAAATTAAAAAAGAAAATTCATGAAAAAACTTTTTCTCGTTAAGTCAGTAAATATTTCTGTTTTTTGTCTGACCACTCCTGACGAATACTAACATTAACATTAAAGAAAGAAAAAGAAAAAAAGAAATAATAAAGAAATAAATTAAATAAAAGAATAAAAAAGAAAGATAAAAAAAAGAAACCTTAACTACACGTTTCTTGTTCTAACCATGCAGCCAAACCCTGTAGTGCACTTGTCGGTAACCTCGTTTCACTCCTAGCAAAGAACTGTAAGTGACGGTTCAGTATGCGGACAGGCGGCCCCAGGGCGGTTCGTCTCAGGCACAATAGTCCATTTGAGTGGTGGTACAGTAGGTGGGGTTGCGAGAGAGTGGGGTGAGGTGTAGACATCTGCGTTGGAAATGGGCTTGGCCATTACAAAATCAAATTTCTCCCTCCCCCATCTCTCTCTCTCTCTCTCCCTCTGTCGTGCTCTCTCTCTCTCTCTCTCTCTCTCTCTCTCTCTCTCTCTCTCTCTCTCTCTCTCTTCAACCCTGTCCGTTTGTTCGGTCATGTTGTGCAGACCAAGTAACCTACTTCTTCCTTCAGCTAGTGAAATCGACATCGTTTCCGCCATCGCCAGTGCCACGTGACTGAAAGCAGAAATATTGATTGGCGGGAAAAGATGGAACGCAGTGCATATGGCCCCGGTATTCATTATTTGCTTTTATCAACATATATATATATATATATATATATATATATATATATATATATATACATACATATATGTATATATATATATATATATATATATATATATATCCCATTTGATTTGTGGTATAAGCTAGACAAATACCTCACTGCACGTACCTACATGATGAGATCCTTATATATATATATATATATATAATATATATATATATATATATAATTATGAATAATGCGTATATTATTATCATTATTAATACTTATATCATATTATATATATATATATATATATATATATATATATATATATATATTAGGAAAAATATATATGAACAGGAAAAGAGAAGTATTATAATGAGCAAAATCCACACAAGCATCCACATCTGTTTTCATGCAAATATATATTATCATATTATATATATATATATATATATATATATATATATATATATGTATATATTCATTAACAATGTGTGAATTGATAAATATATATGTATATATATGCATATATATATATATATATATATGATATATATAATCCTTAATGTTTGTATTCATATATATATTATATATATATATATATATATATATATATATATATATAATGTGTGTGTGTGTATATATAGAGAGATTTATATATGAAATTGGAAAAAGTGATGAGCAAATCTCCGCACACATACGCATCAGTTTCCATGCAAAGAAACACGTCAAATAACGTGTGCTTAGTCGACAGATGATTTAATTAAAGTATATCTGCTTACCTGCTGGTCAGGAGTTCAATTCCTGGTTTAGGTAGTTCTAAAAGGTCACCTACCTTTGTTCAGCGGACGAGACATGCGAACGCCATTCAAATGGCTGAATTATTTCGGAAGACTTAACTGATATCAGATATGATCTATGACGAATAGAGTCGGAGGATAGAGCGGTCGAAACGTTGTCATGATAACAATCCAACGCAAGGATGCTGGTCAGAGCACATCAATGTCTAATTCTGATATTTCCTCATCTCAGAAAATCAAGAATAAAAAATTAAAAAAACAAAACACAAAAAAAAAACTTGTAATGTGCTCTTTGTAGTGTAACGTAGTGCCTTTTCCACACCGTGTTTTCAAAACACTCAATCAGGGCTTTCTATCTGGGCTCGACTCCAGTCGTATATACGGAGTCGGTACGTTGGCCCGTTGGTCACACACAGCCGACCCCAAAAAGAATTCTTCCACACTTCTTCGTGTGGTCGGAAAGGTATCACCTTACAAGTCAAGTGGTTCTTGCTACGGCCAATTGACTTTATCTCCACGGGTGTCTAGTGGTCAGGGGAATATCGTTGTTTCCTAATACCGTCCGTAGTATTATTTTTATAGTAAATGATGACTATAATACCAAGTTTATCTTTCAGGAGTTTATTAGAATAAATTCAACTTCGGCTTCTTGATGAGACTGGATTTTGGGGAGCTATATTAAATCAACTTAGATTTATATAGGCCCCTTTTTTGGTCGAAATTAATTTATTATGGAATTACGGTGTTGAGTTTTTCCTTCCTTTCTATGATAAATATTGCTCTGTATATAATCTAAAAAGTTTATTATACATTGAGCTCTCTTTAGTGATTTAAAGATTCACTGTATTTGTACATACTGGATCATACAATAATAATACAGTGTGTCTTAGAAATCACATATAGAATCATCCCTTACTACCAAGTTTTGGATACCTCTCATATATATATATATATATATATATATATATATATATATATATATATATATATATATATATTTATCAACTCCTACGCATGAGCAGCATGTGACACAAAGTCAATTTCTTAAGCGGAGTTTAACAGATTTGAATTCAGAGTTTTCCTTCTCCTAGACTGGTTACCTATCCAAATTTAAAGAGCCCAGCCTGTCCTACTATTTACCCATAGCTGGAGGGAGAATATATGAATTCATATCTTTCCCAAGGGTATTAGCGCTATGTGAAATGCAAACAACTAAGTCCAGTATTTGAACTTGGGTCGACGAGTCCATTTAAGTGTGTCAGCTTATTTAATGTCTTCATATGGTCTTTAGAGTTTCAGTACTTTGAGTAATCCTTTGGTGACAAATATGGTGTTCCCGGGTAAGGCCCGACCATTATATGCTACAGTAGTTTTTCCTGACCATTTCCGGGTGGAAATTCAATTTTTAAAAAACATCGTTTTAGACTCATTTTCTTTCTATCTACCACACAAATAAAACCCTAAAATGTCCTACAACTCCGGGTCAGAGATAACAATCATACAATTAAGGAACACGAGTATTAATATAGTATTATCTGTGTTATTCGGACTATTGTCCCCATCTTTATTGTTATTTGTACAACGTTTCGGCCGATATGCCCTCCGGCTTCTTCGGGTATTTCTTGTCGGACTTGGGAACCTTCTCGGACTCGGGAACCTTCTTTTCGAACTCGGGAACTTTCTTGTCGTAATCGGGAGCCATCACGGAACTTTGAACCTAACCCTTTATTCAGTCCACGGGGGTATCCTGTTCTCTTAGTTCTTCGAGCTGGTGTCATTAGTCAAGCAACAAGTGGTATGTGCTGTGTAAATATTTCAATTATATCCATTCAGTTTTTATTTGAAAAATCTAAATAATACAAATTATCAAGCCTCATCTAAAAAATTCAGACAAATAATATAAAAATGTAAAGTTGTCGGGGCGGCCTAATGTCAGCCAGTTAGCGAGGGAGTCTATCCCCTTTTCAATAGCGCGAGACCAAGGAGATTGTTTTTAGCATTTGAGGTGGAGCGCCACACCTTCCATCAGCTCCTTACTTTACCGCACAGATCCCTGTGCTACTCATACGCTGAGTTGGCGGGAACCGGTATCGAACTAGGAACCTTGTGGTTTCTAGCCGAACGCTCTACCGACTGAGCGAACCCGGCCGAACACAAAACCTTTGACTCCAACTCCTCAGATTTTGACAGCTCCAACTCTGACTCCTCTTTATGTATTTAAGTGATTATTAGCCTACTGTAAGATTCATGGTTAATATATGAACATACAACTCCGACACGTTTGTGGGACAAAACATTTTATATATCACAGCACAGAAATAAGGCAAGATACAATAACAATAGAATACATGTACATAAACATACAACAGTAAAGATAAAAGGACTGGAGAGTCCGTACATACAAAATCACTTACTAGTGATGGGGGCCAAAGACTCCAGTCGAGTTATATAGCGTTGGAGGCAGAAGCCCCCACCCAGAAGGGTGCGACAATGGTCTTAACCCATGTGCTCGTACGAGAAGATGTAGCAAAAGAGGCAGAAGAGTTTGGACCTTGCGCCCGACACGGAAACCCAGCGGGAAGATAACTCTTCCAGACAAAGGGAAGATAATCCCTACACTACAAATAAATATAAAACCAAATGCTCCCAACTTTGGCCTGTCAATTTTTTTTATGTCAACTGTTTGAATTTTCTCTAATTTTTTGTTGCTGATTTACATTTCTGATACTAAAACGTATATTTTCTCTTTTTAGTTCTTCGAACTGGTGTCATTAGTCAAGCAAAAGGTTCTACTTATATTGAACTCAACAAAACAAAGGTGATATGTGCTGTGTAAGTATTTCAATTATATCCATTCAGTCTTTATTTTTTTCGAATCTATTAACAAAGGAACATTAACCATCAAACATTGTCTTTGAAATTTTCAAAATAAAACAACATTGGAGATGAATGAAATAAAGATCAGTCGTTTTATGAACTTGTGTTTTTTCAGTTTTTCACTACATATATATATATATATATATATATATATATATATATATATATATGTGTGTGTGTGTGTGTGTGTATGATTAGGGAGGTAATATTTTATTATGGAATAAAATATAAAATAAAGGGTGATACACGAAGGCCTTTTCGACCAATACTTTTCAAGTGTATACACCGGTGACGAATAAAAGTCAGATTCTATAAGAAATTCATAAGAACGAATGGGGTGAGCCAGAGGGGGACAAATAAAAAAAAATTAAAAAGGGGGAAAGAAAGGGGGGTATGTATGAACCCTAGGTTGAAACCGGGTTAGAAGTGTCTCCCAGTAAATAGAGAGTGTTTTGGAGTTTGCACAGAATAGGTCGAAAAAAATAAATATAAACAGCTTCGAGAATGGTTAAGTGCTGTTTAGACCTTGCTCTGTGCAAAACGGAGAAGCACTCACAATGCTATCACTAATAATACATCCTGGCATTCCCAAGCATCTGACTCGGTCATAGCCGAACATTTATCTATAAATGCTTGTAGAACCGATTATTCAGACTAGTGCTTCTCCGTTTTGGACAGAGCCAGGTCTAAACAGCATTTAACCATTCTCGAAGCTGTTTATATTTCTTTTTTTCGGCCTACTCTGTGCAAACAAACTCCAAAACACTCTCTTTATTTACTGGGAGACATTTCTAACCCTGTTTCGATCTAGGGTTCATACATACCCCCTTTCTTTCCCCCCCTTTTTTATTGTCCCCCTAGAGCAAGCTGATGTTACAGTTTCCCTGGGAAGGGTCTCAAAAACTACTTTAATTCGGTCGATTTGTTTCTTTCTCAACAGCACCACATACATAATAATCCATGGGGTTAAGATCTGGGGAGTTCGAAGGCCTAACATTGGGACTGGTGTTATCGTAAAAATTCGCCAACAACTATTTTTGACTTTTCCCAGAGCTGCTGCCATACATATCGCCTACCATTGGCTACCCTTGTTATCCAGGGCTTGACTACAGTGTTTAGCAACACGTAGGTAATAGGGTCCTCCAACACTTTTTTCTGCAGATTTTCGAGGAATTCTGCTGTACGAACGCAATCAAATCGGCTGTTATGTTGGTATGATTACAAATATTAACAGATGATTAATCATAGATTTTTTGAATAAATATATCTTTAGTTATCTCAGTTTTCAAACCAGGTTTATATATATATATATATATATATATATATATATATATATATATATATATATATATATATATATATATATATATATATCAGTCATCCACAGTCATATATATGTATTTGTCTTTAAAAAGCTAATTTTAACTATTTTAGGACTCGTATTGTTATAAAACATTCACATTTCGTTCGTTTATTTTAAAGAAGATCATCTAAGTAACATCCGATTATCGATCTTCCCTTTTTTGGTCATTTTCAGAAACACAAAAGCATTTTTGTGCAATTGGCATATTACATAAGAGTACTTCCATGTCAAATCATCCAGGACATGTCCCCCCAACCCCTTTGATTTTCCTTTAGTCCTATATATTTTCATAAAATCTATTTATAAACTAATTTTTAGTAGTAGGGAAGCTCTAGAACTTATTTTACAGACAAAAATAGATTACAAAAAGTCACCATTTTTCGCGAACCCCACCAAATTTGGTAAGTTAGAAATCGATATAACTCCGCCAATTTTTGGTATTGGAAGCTCAAATTTTGGGGATTGTCAAACTTTAACATAGTCCACACCTGGACAAAATTTCAGAAAAATTGAAGTGAAAAAATTAACAAATTTTTGAAAAATTTTGTAAGCTCGGTGCTGAGCAAAAAATTAAACTATCTTTTTTTGGAAAAAATAATATTCAATATATATGAAATGATAATATAAAAACAATTGTCATAGATGCAGTGCCACATCATGATATTGATCTTGCTATGAAAAAATCAGAAATCATCAATAACTTAAAATTGGTTGAATTTAAGACGTTTTGATAGCACTTTTGGATTCCTTGGGCAAAAATGCTTTTTTAAAGTGATTTTTAGTTTAATCTTAAATTGTTTTTTTTTACTCCTTTAATAAATGTGATGATTTTACTTATGATACAAACCCTCTGCCATTGAATCCCCTCCCATCACTCAGGCATGATATTTCAAAAATACATTTTTATAACGCCTGTAGGGCGTTTTATTTTTGCTAGTTTAATTAATAATCAATTCTTACAGATTTCGGATTTTGCAAAATTAAAGAATGAAACACCCAAAATAAATCGATAAAAATGTCTGCCCTGTAAGAAGGAAGTGGAAGTAGAAGACAAAGATGAAGAGGGGGAGGAGGAGAGGGGGAGGAGGAGAAGGAGAAGGAGAGGGGGGAAGAGGTCATGATAATTGCAGATTATGTCTGAAAGAAAATTATATAGAAGAAGACAATAAATTGCTGAACAAGAAAACGGAATTGATTTCTAAGTGTAGACATATTAACGAATTTGTTTTGCATCACTTGCCACCTGATTGATTTAAAGATATATTTTTCGAACATTTCTATGTATTTAGGACAGTTCAGATCGTAAAAATCAATAAATCATAACGATACACACACAAAACAACACACACACACATATATATATATATATATATATATATATATATATATATATATATATACAAGTGACATGGTCTATATATTTAACTAATGTAAATGATTTAAGAAAATGTTGATTTTTTTACAATCTAATTATAATTAAAGGCCGTTTAGAGATAAAGGGCTGAAACAGATTAATGGCATTTCAGTTTATTTCAATGTGGAAAAATGATTTGATATACGAGGAAATTGAATTATGAGCAGAACGGATTAAACTCGTAAATTAGGTTTCTACTGGGAGGGTTGGAACGGATTAATGATATTTCAGTTTTTTTCGATGGGGAAAATTGCTTTGATATACGAGGAAATTGAGTTTAAAGCGGAACGAATTAAAACTCGTAAGTCAAGTTACCACTGTACTTAAAATATAAAATAGCATGAAATCTTGAAAATCTTTTGACTCAGTCTAGTAATGTTGGTAGTTGATGAAAAGAGACTCGGCTGAATATCTTCCTTACCTCCAAGGAATGCAATATGACCCCCACCCCAAAATAGGTTGATAGACAAATAAAGGAATGAATGGAATTTAAAAAAAGAAGAGCAAGTAGAAATGGAGAGCAAGTAGAAAACGAAGAGCAAATAGAAAATGAGAGCAGTTATGAAATGGAGAGCAATAGAAAATGGAGAGCAGTTATAAAATGGAGAGCAGTTATAAATGGAGAGCAGTTATGAAATGGAGAGCAATAGAAAATGGAGAGCAGTTTAAAATGGAGAGCAATTAGAAAATGGAGAGCAGTTATAAAATGGAGAGCAATTAAAATGGAGAGCAAATAGAAAATGGAGAGCAGTTATAAAAATGGAGAGCAATTAGAAAATGGAGAGCAATTATGAAATGGAGAGCTATAAAATGGAGAGCAGTTATAAAATGGAGAGATTAGAAAATGGAGAGCAATAATGAAATGGAGAGCAATTAAAAATGGAGAGCAGTTATAAATGGAGAGCAATTAGAAAATGGAGAGCAATTATGAAATGGAGAGCAAATAGAAAATGGAGAGCAGTTAAAAAAATGGAGAGCAAATAGAAAATGGAGAGCAGTTATGAAATGGAGAGCAATTAGAAATGGAGAGCAATAATGAAATGGAGAGCAAATAGAAAATGGAGAGCAATTATGAAATGGAGAGCAAACAGAAAATGGAGAGCAGTTATAAAATGGAGAGCAATTAGAAAATGGAGAGCAGTTATAAAATGGAGAGCAATTAGAAAATGGAGAGCAATAATGAAATGGAGAGCGAGAGCATTATGAAATGGAGAGCAATTAGAAAATGGAGAGCAGTTATAAAATGGAGAGCAATTAGAAAATGGAGAGCAGTTATAAAATGGAGAGCAATAGAAAATGGAGAGCAATAATGAAATGGAGAGCAATTAGAAAATGGAGAGCAATTATGAAATGGAGAGCAAATAGAAATGGAGAAATTATGAAAGAAGAGCAATAAAATGGAGAGCAGAAAATGGAGAGCAATAGAAATGGAGAGCAAGTAGAAATGGAGAGCAGTTATAAAATGGAGAGCAAGTAGAAAATCGAGAGCAAGTGAAAAGAAGAGCAAATAGAAAATGGAGAGCAGTTATAAAAATGGAGAGCAAGTAAAAAATGGGGAGCCCATTGAAAATGGAGAGCAGAAATAAAAATGGAGAGCCCATTGAAAATGGAGAGCAGTAATAAAAATGGAGAGCAAGGAGAAAATGGAGAGCAAGTAGAAAGGAAGAGCAAATAGAAAATGGAGAGCAATAATAAAAATGGAGAGCAGTTATTAATTGGAGAGCAAGTAGAAAAGGAAGAGCAAATAGAAAATGGAGAGCAGTAATAAAAATGGTGAGCAAGTAGAAAATGGAGAGCAAGTAGAAAAGGAAGTGCATATAGAAAATGAAGAGCAGTAATAAAAAGTGAGCAAGTAGAAAAGGGAGAGTAAGTAGAAAAGGAAGAGAAAGTAGAAAAGGAAGAGCAAGTAGAAAATGGAGAGCAAGTAGAAACGAGAGCAAATAGAAAAGGAGAGCAAAGTAGAAATGGAGAGCAAGTAGAAAAGGAAGAGCAGTAGAAAAGGAAGAGCAAATAGAAAATGAGAGTAGTAAAAAATGGAGAGCAAGTAGAAAAGGAAGAGCAATAGAAAATGGAGAGAAGTAGAAAGAAGAGCATATAGAAAATGGAGAGTAGTAATAAAAATGGAGAGCAAAGTAGAAAGGAAGAGCAAGTAGAAAATGGAGAGCAAGTAGAAAAGGAAGAGCATATAAAAATGGAGAGTAGTAATAAAAATGGAGAGCAAGTAGAAAAGGAAGATCCTCAACATAATGAAAACTCGAGTTATTATTAGTTTATCACTATATCAATATATTATATAATAATATTATATATATATATATATTGGGAGGAATATGTGCCCTTAATTGAAGAGAGAAGAGAATATCTGAAGAAGCCGGAGGGCATAATTCGGCCGAAACGTTGACAGATAACAATGAANGGCATATAGAAAATAGAGAGCCAGTAATAATGGAGAGAAGTAGAAAAGGAAGAGCATATAGAATGGAGAGAGTAATAAATGAGTAGGTAGAAGGAAGAGAGCATGGGGAGTATAAAATGGAGAGCAAGTAGAAAGAAAATGAAATAAGAGCAGAAAGGACAAGTAAAGGACAGTAAAATGGAGAGCGAATGTGGAAATAGAAAATGGATAAGGAGATAGAAAATGGAGAGACAGGAAAGCAAGGTAGCAAGTGAACGAAAGAGCAAATAGAAAATGGAGAGCAGTTATAGAATGGAGGAGAGTAGACAGTGAATAAATTTAGAAATATAAATAAATAAAATAGGGTGTTTTTGGTGGATCTGGAACGGATTAATGGTCATTTCAGTTTTCTTTCAATGGCAAAAATTGATTTGATATACGGAGAAATTGCCATACGAGCGGAACGAATCGTAAGTCAAGATACTACAGTACTTGAAATACGAGTAGCTAGAAAATCTTGCACACATTTTGACTCAGATTGCAAATTTTGGTATTGGTGAAAGGAAGGAAACTAAGTATTTTTCTTACTTCCGAATAATAATATGACCCATAACCATAAGAAATAAATTGATAGACAAATAAAGACATGAATGGAACAAAAAGAAGAAGAGAAGTAGAAACTGGAGAGCAAGTGGAAGTGGAGAGCAAGTAGTAAATGAAGAGCAAGTAAAAAAATGAATGAAAATTGGGAGCCAATCATTCTGTCTGGATTTATGGAATTATTTAATTGCTTAATCAATTTGCATAGCAACAACATTTCAATTAATCTCTCTCGCTAATTAGGCATTGTTATTAACCACATCCATTCAGAGTTTGACGACATTGTTTAATGATTTCAATAAGGAGAAGGGAGATTACATAATTTGATTCGTTGTTTTTTGGCGTCTTTTCATTTCCTCTCATTACTTGTTATTTAAATTAAATTTAGAAATTTGGCATGGGAAACAGAGTTCGTTCATCTCACGCCAGTCTACGGAACGAAGGATTCATCCTAATTCCTTCACCACCCTTTCTCTTTCTTACATTTGATATTTAATTTAAATTTAGAAATTTGCATGGGAACAAGTTCACTAATCTCACACCATAATATATTATATATATATATATATATATATATATAATTAATATACCAAACTTATTGGTAAATGCTCGCGGTGAGAAAAACACAGAATAGTTTGATTGTAAAAATATACTACCAAACGGGAGAGAAAAAATTTTTTGAAAAAAAGACCAAGATAATCGTTCCAACAAAAAATAATCTATAGTACAATATGTTGGCCAAACGAAAAAAACATTTAATATATATATATTATATATATATATAATATTATATATATATATATATATATACAAAACGCCAGGAGACTAAAGCTATAAGTAAAAAGTGCTCAATACCTAAGTAGAGCAAATATAAAGATAAATCATAATGAGTCAGGGTAAACTACTAAAAGTTTGCTTATGCTCTTCAGAACTAAGATTCTGACTCTTAACCTGAAGAGCATTAGCGAAACTTTTAGTAGTTCGTCTGACTCATTAGATTTAATCTTTTATATATATATATATATATATAATATATATATATATTATTAGAAATATAGAGAGAGAGAGAAGGGAGAGAGAGAGAGAGAGAAAGTAGACAACACAGGGATGTTATGGAAACTGGATGTTTATTGTCGACGATGCAACGTTTCGGGCCAATTAGTACCATCATCAGGACAAAAGCCTAGTTCTAGCTTCAATGAAATGACATTTTCAGAATGGTGAAAAACAGTAGGTTGTCAGTAGGGAGAGGGGTGTGACTGGGAGGATGGGTAGTGGATTTTCTTCCTTCTAAAATGGGGAGTGTTATATGGAGATGCAGGTGTTGGTCAGAATGTTTGGATGATGAAAAAAATCAACAAACATACAGCCCCATATTCAAATTGTTTATTTATAATATGTACACCATTTGAATTGTATCACATGTGGCTATTTCTACTCACTTCTCTGTCAGTCTAGCAAGTTAAAAATTTCCTTTAAAAATGAGTTGGTAAGTGTAGTTTAGAAAGATATTCAATTTTGTATTTATCAAATAGAAAATAAGCACAGTTTTGTGAGCAAAGCTAATACAATATAACATTCTGTGAAATATTAATTTGGTCAAAATGCCAATTTTCTGAATAGTAATGAAACCTTCTAATATTAAATTAACAATTAAATTAATCATTGTGGAGATAGAGACGAAAGATAAATAATAAACGAATGCAGACAAACTAATACAAAACGGAATGGCAAGACTAAGCACGACTGGGTTTGAATGGTGGTCTACTGGAATTAACTAAATATCCAGCTAGAACATGAAATTATTAACAGATACACAGAAAGACAAGTAAAACATAAAATAGACAAATAGAAACAGAAAGATTTAAAATAAAACTCACACATATACAACTAATGACAAAATCCAACCCATACACATATACACATCCACTTTTTCCGTTTTTGACCATTCCTCATCATCCAAACATTCTGACCAAACACACTGCATCTCCATATAACACTCCCCATTTAGAAGGAAGAAAAATCCACTCCTATTTAATATAAAATAAAAATAATTAATGATAATAGAACAAATTAAGCACTACAAGAATAACGTCCTTTGTCAGGCAAAATGTTTGATATTTGAAGTTAAAAGGTTAAAATTCAGAAAATTTTGAAGTGTTCGAAAAAAGTATTTTTTTTAAATTGAGAAAGTAGTGATTATTGTTTTACAAATAAATAAATACCTACGTTGAAAACAAATGGAAAGAAAATGTTTTATGGATGAAATTAATGACGCATATGCCGACACATGCTCGACCAGAATTTGTCTTTGTATACATAGTATCTATTAGTATTATTTTAAATATAAATGAAAATCTATCAATAATATGTATTTCTGTCTATAACAAAACTACGTCATAGATCTACGTCACGGATTAGGTCAGATATTCTTATGCTATAGTACACTCAAAAATTTGATTAAGCAATTTTAAAAATTGTTTTTTACTCTCGTCCGTTTTTTTTTTTACAGTAACAAGAAGTTAACTAAAAAGTTTACAAACTAAATTATTTGAATATTTTTCACATCAAATATATTACACAGAAATCGTAGTAATTATATATTTGTAAAATCTTTTTTACTATCTTTGTTATCTGTAAAATAAAGTAGTAAAAAAAGGACGAGAGTAAAAAAAACAATTTTTAAATTGGCTTAATCAAATGTTGGTGTATTAGCATAAGAATAAATCTGACCTAAATCTGTGACGTAGATGATCTATGACGTTAGTTTTTGTTACAGAGACAGAAATTACAGATTATTGATGATTTCATTTTATATTTAAAATAATACTATATAGAATACTATGTATACAAGACAAATTCCTGGTCGAAGCACGTGTCGGCAATGCATTGAATTTCAATCCATAAAAACATTTTCTTTCCATTTGTTTTTCAACGTAGGTATTATTTATTTGTAACAATAATCACTACTTTCTCAATTTAAAAAAAAATACTTTTTTCGAACACTTCAAAATTTCTGAATTTTAACCGTTTTAACTTCAAATATCAAAACATTTTAGCCTGACAAAGGCCGTTATTCTTTGAGTGTACATAATTGTCTATTATCATTATTATTTATTTATATTAAATAGGGAGTGGATTTTCTCCTTCTTAAATGGGGAGTGTTTATATGGAGATGCAGGTGTTGGTTCAGAATGTTTGGATGATGAGGGAATCGGTCAAAAAGGGAAAAAGTGGATGTGTATTGTGTATGGGGGTTGGATTTGTCATTAGTTGTATATGTGTGAGTTTATTTTTTAAAATCTTTCTGTTCATCTATTTGCTATTTTAGGTTTTACTGTCTGTCTGTGTATCTGTTAATAATTATCATGTTCTAGCTGGATATTTAGTTAATTCTCCTAGACCACCATTCAAACCCAGTCGTGCTTAGTCTTGCATTCCGTTTGTATAGTTTGCTGCATTCGTTTATTATTTATCTTTCGTCTCTATCTCCACAATGATTAATTTAATGTTAGATTTAATATTAGAAGGTTTCATTAACTATTTCAGAAAATGGGCATTTTGACCAAATGAATATTTCACAGAATGTTATATTGTGTATTAGCTTTGCTTCACGAAACGTGGCTTATTTTCTATTTGATAAATACAAAATTGAATTCTTTCTAAACTTACACTTTACCAACTCATTTTTAAAGGAAATTTTAACTTACTAGACTGACAGAGAAGTGAGTAGAAATAGCCACATGTGATACAATTCAAATGGTGTATCATATATAAATAACAATTTGAATATGGGGCTGATATGTTTGTTGGATTTTTTTCATCATCCAACATTCTGACCAAACACTGCATCTCCAATAACACTCCCCATTTAGAAGGAGAAAATCCACTACACCTCCCCCAGTCACCCCTCTCCCTACTGACAACCTACTGTTTTTCACCATTCTGAAAAATGTATTCATTGAAGCTAGAACTGGGCTTTTGGTCCTGATGATGTCTAATTTGGCGAAACGTTGCATCGTCGACAAATAACATCCAGTTTCCATAACATCCTGTTGTTTGTCTACTTTCTCTCTCTCTCTCTCCCCCTCTCTCTCTCTCTCTCTCTCTCTCTATATATATATATATATATATTATATATATATATATATAAAGATAAATCTAATGAGTCAGACGAACCTACTTAAAGTTTCGCTTAATGCTCTTCAGGGTTTGAGTCAGATCTTAGTTCTGAAGAGCATTAAGCAAACTTTAGTAGTTCGCCTGACTCATTAGATTTATCTTATTATTTGCTCTACTTAGCTATTGAGCACTTTTTACTTAATTAGCTTTAGTCTCCTGGCGGTTTTGTATATATTATATATATTATATATATATAATATATATTATATATTATAATATAAATATATATATATATAAATTGTTTTTTCGTTTGCCAACATATTTGTACTATAGATTATTTTTTGTTGGAACGATTATCTTGGTCTTTTTTTTTTCAAAAAGATTTTTTCTTCCCCGTTGGTAGTATATTATTTACAATCAAACTATTGCTGATTTTCTCACCGCGAGGATTCGACGAATAAGTTGGTATATTATATATAATATATATATATATATATATATATATATATATATATATGGTGTGATTAGTGAACTCGTTCCCATGCAAATTTCTAAATTAAATTTAAAATATCAAAGTATGAAAGGAGAAAGGGATGGTGTGAAGGAAGTTAGGATGGAATCCTTCGTTCCGTAGACTGCGTGAGATGAACGAACCTGTTCCCATGCAAATTTCTAAATTTAAATTAAATAACAAAGTAATGAGAGGAAATAAAAGACGCCAAAAACAACGAATCAAATTAATGGTAATCTCCTTCTCCTTATTTGAAATCATTAAACAATGTCGTCAAACTCTGGATGGATGTGGTTAATTAACAAGTGCCTATTAGCGAGAGAGATTAATTGAAATGTTGTTGCTATGCAAATTGATTAAGCAATTAAATAATTCCAGTAATCCAGACGAATGATTGGCCTTCCCAATTTTCATTCATTTTTTTTATACTTGCTCTTCATTTACTACTTGCTCTCCACTTTCCACTTGCTCTCCAGTTTCTACTTGCTCTTCTTCTTTTTTTTTGTTCCATTCATGTCTATTGTTATTCTATTTAATTTCTTATGGTTTATATCATATTGAGTTATTCGAAGTAAGAAAAATACTTGTTCCTTTCCTTTCACCAAGTACCAAAATTTGCAATCCTGAGTCAAAATGTGTGCAAGATTTTCTAGCTACTTCGTATTTCAAGTACTGTAGTATCTTGACTTACGATTCGTTCCGCTCGTATGGCAATTTCCTCGTATATCAAATCAATTTTTGCCATTGAAAGAAACTAAATGACATTAATCCGTCCAGATACACACAAACACCCTATTTTATTTATTTATATTTTCTAATTTCATTCACTTTTTCTACTTGCTCCTCCATTTTATAACTGCTCTCCATTTTCTATTTGCTCTTCGTTTTCTACTTGCTCTTCATTTTCTACTTGCTCTCCATTTCTATTTGCTCTTCCTTTTCTACTTGCTCTCCATTTTACTTGCTCTCCACTTTTATTACTGTCTCCATGTTCTATATGTCTCTTCCTTTTCTATCTCTCTCCATTTTTATTACTGCTCTCTATTTTCTATATGCTCTTCCTTTTTTACTTGCTCTCCATTTTTATTACTGCTCTCATTTCTATTGCTCTTCCTCTACTTGCTCTCCATTTTATTACTACTCTCCATTTTCTATATGCTCTTCCTTTCTACTTGCTCTCCATTTCTACTTGCTCTTCCTTTCTACTGCTCTCCATTTTTACTACTCTCCATTTTCTATATGCTCTTCCTTTTCTACTTGCTCTCCATTTTCTATTTGTCTTCCTTTTCTACTTGCTCTCCATTTTATTACTACTCTCCATTTTCTATTTGCTCTTCCTTTTCTACTTGCTCTTCCTTTTCTACTTGCTCTCCATTTTCTATTGCTCTCCATTTCTATTTGCTCTCGTTTTCTACTTGCTCTCCATTTTCTACTTGCTCTTCCTTTTCTACTTTCTCTTCCTTTTCTACTTACTCTCCCTTTCTACTTGCTCACCATTTTTATTACTGCTCTTCATTTCTATATGCACTTCCTTTTCTACTTGCTCTCCATTTTCTACTTGCTCACCATTTTTATTACTGCTCTCCATTTTCTATTTCTCTTCCTTTTCTACTTGCTCTCCAATTAATAACTGCTCTCCATTTTTATTATTGCTCTCCATTTTCTATTTGCTCTTCCTTTTCTACTTGCTCTCCATTTTCTCCTTGCTCTCCATTTTTTATTACTGCTCTCCATTTCAATGGGCTCTCCATTTTTATTTTCTGCTCTATTTTCTAATGGCTCCCATTTTTACTTGCTCTCCATTTTTATAAACTGCTCTCCATTTTCTATTTTGCTCTTCTTTTTGCCACTTGCTCTCGATTTTCTACTTGCTCTACCATTTTATAATGCTCTCCATTTTCTACTTGCTCTCCATTTTATAACTGTCTCCTGCTCATTTTCTACTTGCTTCCATTTATAACTGCTCTCCATTTTCTATTTGCTCTTCCTTTTCATAATTGCTCTCCATTTTCTATTTGCCTCTCCATTTCATAATTGCTCTCCCATTCTAATGCTTCTCCATTTTCTAATCTCTCCATTTATTGCTCTCCATTTTCTAATTGCTCTCCATTTTATAATCTGCTCTCCATTTCTAATTGCTCTCCATTTATAACTGCCCTCTCCATTTTCTAATTGCTCTCCATTTCATAATTGCTCTCCATTTTCTATTGCTCTCCATCATATTGCTCTCATTTCTCTAATTGCTCTCCTATTTAGTATGCCATCTCCATTCTAATTGCTCTCCATTTTATAAACTGCTCTCCATTTTCTTGGTGTGCTCTCCATTTCATAATTGCTCTCACCATTTCGTATTCTCTCCATTTCATTATTGCTCTCCATTTTCTAATTTGCTCTACCATTTCATAACTGCTTCTCCTCTCCATTTCTATTTGCTCTCCATTTTATTACTGCTCTCCATTTTGCTATTGCTCTCTATTTCAAATAGCTCTCCATTTCTATATGCTCTCCATTTTTTACCAAGAGAGGATGAGGACAATAGTCTGAAATACGCAGATAATATGTAAATCCAGAATTAACCCACCCCAACGAAACAGTTTAAGGCTCAAGCTTTCCTTTGATTTTCGAACGATTCATATCCGGCAAAAGTGGGGGAAAAATATGACGACCTTCATTTTTTTTTTTTGTAATTCATATGTTATATATTGTACAAAACGGAAATATGAATTTCCGGTTTTATTAAACAAAGAAATATAACAACTTCCTGTTATCAGATCAAGAGATAAAAATATGTAGGAGTAGCTATGAATATAAAAGAACGAGGGCTCGAGACAGGTCAGTCGTCAGTCAGCCCCGGAGGCAGTCAGCCGGAGAGAGAGTGAGGTGATCGGGGTCAGTAGTCGGGAGAGTCGATGCGAGTTAGTTGGCCGAGCGGGACCTCGTGTAGTTGGGTGTCGAAAAAGCTAGCCTTAATATTTACACTGAAAAAGCTTGTCACCCAGAAATTTAATCGAAGGACCGA
>CM042172.1:16206464-16216464 GCA_023376005.1 Doryteuthis pealeii
TCAAATTTAAGCATTTGTTTTAATGCTCACAAAGTATATATATATATATTATATATATATATATATATAAGGACATGACTTACCGGCGAAATAGAATATCGAGTTAATCGCAACTTCGATCGTCGCTACAATTATGAACAGAACAAGGCGGCATTATAAACAATATAAAAGTGCTCAATACTTTAGTTGAGCGAATTTAGTAGAAAGGTATAGATAGATAACCTATGTAATTTTTACCGAAAATGGATGATCAGGGTTCATCATAATAAATTAATCAATTATTTTGACTAATTTATTATGATTAACCCTGATGATCAATTTAGGTGAAACTTAAGTAGGTTTTCTATCTATACCTTTCTACTATACATATATGTGTGTGTATGAAAAAATAGACAAGGAGACGATTGTTCACCTTTTTGAAAAATATGTACAATTTTTTATTGCTGTTAGTGTTTACATAGATAATAGAAATGATATATATAGTAGAGAGAGGAAGTAGTTTTCGTCATTATCAAATTGATAATAACGAGGGTACAAAAAGGAAGTAGGAGTAGTAATAGTTGTAGAAGTAGAAGTAGTAGTAGTAGTTGTAGTAGAAGGAAATAGTAGTTGTATATATTATAACATTATAAAGAGAAATAGTATCATAATTGTTATAATAATAATTAACAGTATCATTCGTAGTAGTAGTAGTAGTAGTAGAGTAGTAGAGTAGTAGTAGTAATAGTGTCAGTAATATTAACCAGCAAAGATAATAATAATATCAATATTATTAATAATAATAACAGTATTGGTTTTATTCGGAAAAAACAGTAAGAATGACGGTAGTAAACGTTGATCCAGAGATATTAATAGATATGAGATCGTCCAATAAATGAAAAGTGATTTGGGTGTTGGTTAAGTTTTTGGTGCAGCACGGGACGCGACAGCACACGTCAAACTCTGCTCTAAGCGTCCCTGGGACAATGACAGTGACGTGACGACAGCTGCAACTGCGGAGGGGTAGCCTTGGAGAGGCACTCCCCCCGCAGTAGCGGGGTTTAAAAAAAAAGGTTCAACGTGTACATCTACTTCGGGGTCATCATCTTCACGAACTCTGCAAAGACAGAAGAAAAGGAAGAACAAATGAATTATAGGAATAAATAGCATCAATGATAAACACAAAACAATTGGAACGAGAAGATTTTTGGGTGCAAACACATAAACATCGGACTTGTTGTTTACAATGAAGGAATCATATTCTTATTTCTTACTAGCAGAGCTACTTGGCGGATCTTGAAGAGACACGCCCTGCAGTTGCTTGTTTTTAGAAAATGAAAATATTGAAATTTTACACCCCCGCCTTGTTCATCATCTTTAAGTAAAGTAAGTAAAGTCTCCGGGGGAGGGGGCCTAATGTCGGTATCAGCTAATCAGCGAGGGAGCCTATCCCTTTTCACCAGCGCTAGAGCAAGGAGATTGTTATTTTGCATGAGACGGAGCGCCAAACCTACCATCAGCTCCTTACGTTACCGCACAGATCCCTGTGCTACTCATACGCTGAGTTATGTTATAAAAGCAAGAATCTCTTATCTATCTATCTATCTATCTATCGATATATATAATATATATATATATATATATATATATATATATATATATATATATATATTTGCTTTTAAGAAATAAAGAAGAGAGAAGGGAACCAAAGTAGCAAGAAAGAAAGACAGAAAGAAAGAAAGAATAGAACAGAGAGAAAGAAAAAGACGGGGAACAAAGTAGAAAGAAAGAAGGAAAGAAAAAGGAAAAAAAATAAAGGAAAAAAAGAAAAAATGTGAAACGTAATGCAGAAAGATGGTAAGAAAATAGACAACTACTCCACGATAAGATATTCAGTCATTTCCAAAGCTTATCTTCGTCTGATACAAAAAGAAAATAATTGTTGCACCCGGTTAGAATACAACTCACTACATTAAGTATCGTTTGGGAAAGCATCTCGTTAACCACTGTTCCAAGGCAAGGCGACTGGTTTTTGTCTTTCTTTCTCTCTACTTTGCTTATCTTCTCTTTATCTATTTCGCTTTTCTTGCTTCCTTTCTTTCTATCTTTTTTTCTTTCTTTCTTTCATTCATTCTTCTTTTCGCCCTTTCTTTATTTCTATCTTTCTTTATTTCTATCTTTCTACTTCACCATCATTCTTTCTTTCTTTCTTTCTTTCTTTCTACTTCGCTTAACCTCTTTCTTTCTTTCTTTCTTTCTTTCTTTCTTTCTTTCATTTTCCCCATCTTTCTTTCTGTCTACATTCCTTACATCCTTTCTTCCTTCCCCTCTTTCATTCTTCTTAAGATGGTGACTTTCATTAGTATCCGACATCTTTCTTCTTCTTCTTCTTCTTCTTCTTCTTCTTCTTCTTCTTCTTCCAACCCCTCCGCACGAGGAGGATGTGACACAAGGTCAATTTCTTAAGCGGAGTTTAACAGGTTTGAATTCAGAGTTTTCCTTCTCCTAGACCGGTTGCCTAATCAAGCTTAAAGAGCCCAGTCTGCACTACTATTTATCCATAGCTGGAGGGAGAGTAAGATTCATACCTTTCCCAATGGTATTAGCGCTAAGTGAAATGCAATTACCGCATCCAGGATTCGAACTCGGGGCGACGACGACGAGTCCATTTCCCATGACTTTAACCATTACACCACGCGCTTTTTTCTTCGAGAAACCGGGTGTTTTTCTTTTTTTCTTTCTTTTAGTCTTATTGACTTTGGGTTTTTTTTTCTCATTTTATATAAAACCTTGGAGTTTGAAAACTTTTTGCTTTTAAGAGCGACGCTCAATTGCGCTAAAATCGAACTAAAATTGATTGATCTTCCGAACGGAGAGAGAGAAGCAGAAGTTGAAGATGAAAGAACCACTTTTTGGACAGGTGCCCCCCCCCCCGCTGTTGTGTCTACAATCGAAAAAGAAGTCAGCTGATTGGTCATCTCTGCTCTCTGCGCGCCTGATACCAATATCTCCTGCTGAGGGGGGGGTCTGGGCAAGAATAAGCGACGACCCGCCCAGCCCAGCCCCAGCCCCGCCGGCACCCCCCGCCCGATGGCATCGTAGCCACTTCAATTGTGTTCAGACCATCTGCCCATTTCAGTGAAGAGACGGATTCAGTTTGGGTAAAGATGTCTGTTTTGGGCGCGTGAAGAATGTTTCAATTAATGAAGATGTGACTGGAAGAAGAAGAAGAAGAAGAAGAAGAAGAAGAAGAAGAAGAAGAAGAAGAATGAAAGAAGAAGAAGAATGAAGAAGAAGAAGTAGAAGAATGAAAGAAGAGGAAGAAGAAAGAAGAATGAAAGAGAAAAGAAGAAAGAAGAGGAAGAGAAGAGAGAAGAAGAAGAAGAAAGAAGAAGAAGAAGAAGAAGAAAGAAGAAGAAGAAGAAGAAGAAGAAGAAGAAGAAGAAGAAGAAGAAGAAGAAGAAGAAGAAGAAGAAGAAGAAGAAGAAGAAGAAGAAGAAGAAGAATGAAAGGAGGAGAAGAAGAAGAAGAAGAAGAAGAAGAAGAAGAAAGAAGAAGTAGAAGAAGAAGAAGTAGAGAATGAAGAAGAAGAAGAAGAAGAAGAAGAAGAAGAAGAAGAAGAAGAAGAAGAAGAAGAAAAGATGTCGGATATTAAATAAAGTCACCATCTTAAGAAGAATGGACTGGAAGGAAGAAAGGACGTAAGGAATGTAGACAGAAAGAAAGATGGGATAAACGAAGGAAAGAAAGAGATTAAGCGAAGTAGAAAGAAAGAAAGAAAGAAAGAAAGAATGAATGAATGATGGTGAAGTAGAAAGATAGAAATAACGAAAGATGGAAAAACATAGAAAGGGTGAAAAGAACAATGAATGAAGAAAGAAAAAGATAGAAAGAAAGAAAGAAGAAAAGCGAAATAGATAAAGAGAGGTTAAGCAAAGTAGAGAGAAAGAAAGACAGAAATTCAGAAAAGAAAGAAACGAAGAGAGAAAGAAAGATGGAAAGCGAAGAAAGAAAGAAAGAAAAGAAAGACAGAAAGAAGGAAACAGAAAAGAATGAAGGAACGAATTAGTTAAAACTATTGTGAAAAACATACCAGAAGTGAGAATGTCCCCCAAAAGGGTGAAATAATAATAATAATAATAATAATAATGGAAATTCGCTTTCGGTTTTTGTCTGTAACAAAAATAACGTCACTGCTTACGTCCATTACCCCAAATCGTCATAACATAGAATAAATACACTCAAAATTTGAACATGTAACGTTAGACAGTCCTCATTGTTTTTTTAAACAAGTTTTAATAAATACATGACTGGTATTATATATCTATATATAGTTTGTTTTATTTTAATACATATTTAAAGTTTACATTTCAAATTGTTTTATTTTTTGATCCTTTAATGAATTTGATGATTTTAATTACTTAGGGACACTCGCTGACATTGAAACGTTTTTTTATTTTGTCCTAGTACTAATAATAATGAAACTGTGCAAGAAATTCAATTTTCACCATTCAACTAAATGCTATATGCACAAGCCTGAATCTGTCCTGGAGAACGAGACACACACAATTCTCTTAGACTTTGAGGTACAGATTGATCACCTAATACCAGCCCGGAGAGCAGACCTAATTTTAATTGACAAGAAGAGGAAGACCTGTCATCTCGTGGATTTTGCTGTCCCGGCCGATCACAGATTAAAAATAAAAGAGAAGGAAAAGATCGACAAATACTTGGATCTTGCCAGAGAACCGAAAAAGCTATGGAACATGAGGGTGAAGGTCGTACCAATTGTAATTAGGGCCCTCGGAACAATCCACAGGGGGTTGGAAAAGAGCCTGGATGAATTGAAAATCAGAGGAAGGATCGAGACCATCCAGACTACAGCATTATTGGGATCGGCTGGAATACTCAGAAGAGTCCTGGAGACCTGAGGAGACTTGCTGTCACTCAGCCCCCAGTGAACCACCAGTTATGGTAGGTGTGACAAACTCGAATGGAGTGAAATAATAATAATAATAATAATAATAATATAATAATAATAATAATAATCCATAAGGACAAACTACATCAAAGCGAAAATCGATAGGACCCAACAAAATAGTAAATGTAGACTTTGCGGTAATAGAGATGAGACTGTAAACCATATACTCTGCGAATGTAGCAAACTAGCACAACAAGAATACAAAATAGACACGAACTGNTGACAGATCTGTCGGATTATTTTCCATTTTATTTCACAAACACACACACACACACACACACACACACACAATATATATATATATATATATATATATATATATATATATAGAATAGGAAGGAAGAAAATAATAAAAGAAAGGAAAAACAAGGATTGATAAATAGAAAGGGTAATATTGAAAGAATAGGAAAGAATAAAAGATTACAGGAATAAAAAAGAATAAAGGATTAAAAGAATGAGAAAAAATAAAAGATTAAAAGAATGAGAAAGAATAAAGGATTAAAAGAATGAGAAAGAATAAAGGATTAAAAGAATGAGAAAGATTAAAAGATTAACAGAATGAGAAAGAATAAAAGATTATTACAGGAATAAGAAAGAATAAATGATTAAAAAAACGAGGAAGAATAAAAGATTAAAATAAATATTTTTAAACAGTCATTTGAATATTTTCCCTGGCTTTCTATGACCGTTAGTGCCCTTCAGTTAAATTGTATATTTCGATATATTAGGTTGACGTAATGTTTTTCAACATCTTGTCAAAATCAGTTATTAATAGAAATATATAAAATCATTATTCATTTATCAACTTATTGTTAGTAAATTTCTATGACTTTAGACAACCTTTCAGCTAGATTATATAGGTGATGATATTAGTTTGATGTAAAGAGGACGAGCGGTGAGTTTCCCGCGGTGTAATGGTAAACGCAGTGGACTACAACATCGTAGAAAGCGAGTTCAAACCCCAGTTTGTGCTATAACCTTCACTATCTGTTGAAATATTTTGATATATATATATATTATATATATATATTATATATATATATTTTTACCAACCCCTCCGCACGAGTAAGATGTGACACAAGGTCAATTTCTTAAGCGGAGTTTAACAGGTTTGAATTCAGAGTTTTCCTTCACCTAGACTGGTTGCCTAACCAAGGTTAAAGAGCCCAATCTGACCTACTATTTACCCCATAGCTGGAGCAGAATAGGATTCATACCTTTCCCAAGGGTATTAGCTAAGTGAAATGCAATTACCACGTCCATGATTTGAACTCGGGGCGACAAGTCCATTTCCTATGACTTTACCATTACACACGCGCGTCCTAAAAAAATATGGATCGCTTCACGAATTTGCGTGTCATCCTTGCGCAGGTGCCATGCTAATCTTTTCTGTATCGTATAGGCCATGATTGACAACGATTCCAGCAAGTCAATCGGGTTCATAACAGGGACATGAAAGTTTCTTAGTTTCTTATCAGACAGGTAGAGTAAGAATATTCGATATTTATCACCAAGATGAGAGATGGGAAATTTTTATCACGTGTCATAAAGGAAAAGTGCAAAGACCGTGCTGCGAAGCTTTTCAACAAACTAAAGTGATATATCCGGGTTAAGGGATATATTCTGAAGTTTGTATTTGGTATATTATCGCAGTAGTAATTGTACATCGAATAGCAATTCATCTTCCGAGCTGTTGTGGTGTCGTCTAGCGAGTAAAGTTAGCTTGTAGGCATTAGGCTTATTTTCCCAGTACCCGACTCGTACCGAGTCAGGCACGAAGGCCCTATTTATGTGGGACCACCACAAGCCGAGACTCATGGTGGCGGGTAGCAAAATGGCGTCGATCCCGTCGGCATTCCCCTCAAGGGGGCGCCTCAGGCGCTGGGCAATAAACCCAGCCGTGCCCCTTTAAGTCAGGGCAGGTATTGCCTGGAGGGATGGCCCTCTGGCATCGACGCTATTAATTTACCATCTCACCGGTCAGTGGCCGAAGCTCACTGGACCCCGTCCCGAAAGACGGGTTGTAGGCATTAGGTAGAGGACCAACACAGTGTCGACTATTTATACATGACACTGTCCAATCAGATTATAGTAAGGGGGTACCAAGGTATTTACATATTCGTTATATCATAAAGCGTTTTAAAATCTTTTATATTTTTAACTTTGTCCAAGAAAAAATTACACATCAATTCAATCAATATATCTAAAAAATAAAAAAATAAAAAAAAATAAAATTATAAGCAACCCATTGCAAATATGAGACTTGGCAAAACACTAATATTTCTCTGAATGTTTGAGATGAGGCTTGAAGATTAGTATTACTGTCGTTATTCGGACTATTGTCCAATTAGACACATGCCGAGTGGAATAGGCAGTTAGGTTAAAACAGTTCTAAGTGACAGTTATCTCTGGTACCCGAGTTCAATCCTGAGTGAAAGCAGTTAGAAAAATAATTAATTAACACAACTCCTACCCCAGCTATGGTTAGCGGAATGAGAACAGGATACCCCCGTGGAATAAATAAAGGTTTAGGTTCAAATTTCCGTGATGGCTCCCGAATACGACAAGAAAGTTCCCGAGTTCGAAAAGAAGGTTCCCGAGTCCGAAAAAGAATACTTGAAGAGGCCGGAGGGTATATCGGCCAAAACGTTGTACAAATAACAATGAAGATGGGGACAATAGTCCGAATAACACTAATAGTTTATCTTTTATAGTGAACAAGATAAAATGTACAAGAAAATCTAATTGGCCTACGAAATTTACGTCTGCTTCTACCAAAGACACTGTAACACTTGTGAAGATCTTAAACAATAAGTTTGTCCTCTTTTGCCCCCTTTTGCCCCCCTCGCCACTGTCCTTTTATACTCGGTCTGGCCAAGACACGTCCCAACTCTCGTCTCGCCAGCTACGAGACTTGCCACTATAAATCCGCCTCAAGGACACGCACGATTTTACCTCCACAACAGTCGGACTCGTCACATGTTTTTCTTCCGCCCACACGTGCACCATGCCACCCGCTGTCTCTTCGATCGACGGACCGTTGTTGGCTCACCACAGGTTCGTGAGTTTTGCCGTTCGATCTTGCTCAGAAAAGCAAATATTTTGTATTGTATCAGTGCCTCTAGAAAACTAGAATTCTTGATGAATATATTTGTTGTCTCTGAATAATCTAAAATATAGTTTCCAATAGTTGCCCGCCCTGTCGGCTGGGGCGTTAGAATGCACCGGCTGCACCTCTGCAGAGGGGTAAGACTCCCCCAATGGGGCCACCTGTTGGCTCTGGGTGGCGACCCGTGTTGCTTAAGGATAGAGCCCATGTGGATGAGCAGATCATGACATGCAATACTCCACTTTGGCCCTATCTTGAGCTAGACGGTCGGTCGGAGAGGTCCCCTCCGATCAATCGGCTGGTCACGTCAAGCCCTAGCAACTATATGATTTTCCCAACCATATTGCCCTTATGGCAGGCCCAACCCCTTTTTATCATATGAGTGCTAGAAGGCGGTGGCTGCGGGTCTACATGTCCTGGGAATGACGTTAAACTCTATCTGATGGTGAGGTTCCAGTTCTGGAGGTTGGGGAATGTGGAGCACCCTTTTATCACCATTGCTCCCGTGTCCACTCTGACCCGGAGTGGTAGTACCTGTTAGGGTCCCATCTATGGTTAAATAGAAAAATGTATTTATAAGAAAAATTGTATTATCCATTAAGAATTGATTTATTTCAAAACTTTATCGGCATTAAATGACCCACTATGCCGTAAAACAAAACAAACGAAACCAAATCCTATAGTTGCCTCATATTTGATCCAAACTTCACTTGTGCATTGTTTTTGTCTTCTTGAAGTTTGTAATATCAGATGGTCTAATGTTGCTTAGATAAAGGTTCAAAAGTCATTGCCAAAATTGCAATTAGGTCTCAGAATTTTAATTTTTTTTTTGCGTTTGGGTCCTCTTTCAAAGATAAAATAACACTTCATTATCAAATAACAGCTAGAAATTCAGATGTGGTTGATTTGAGGAAAAGAGAGAAAAAATCGAAAGTGCTGTCAACCAAATGCTAAAGATGATCATATCCTGTTAAAAGGTGTGGGGGTGGGGGGAATCTTTTGCATTTATTGATGGCCAATATATTATCATTGATGGTTTTATTCTGGGGAATGAAAAGTAATAAATATTCACTGTGGATAGTTTTGGACACTTTTAGTGTTTAACATCTAAGTTGTTTTTGTTTTTGTGTTTTTTTTTTGGGGGGGGGTCTTTAATTATTCATGGTTGGTTTTAAATGATTCTTGAAGTGTAAGAGCAGTCCATGTTTGAACTATAATATGGATTAGGATAATTCACACACACACACACACACACACACACACACACACACACACACACACACACACACACACACACAGTTTGTAATTTCATGGTCTAATGTTGCTTAGATGAAGTTTCAAAAGTTATTGCCAAAATTGCAATTAAGATCTCAGAATTATTATTATTTTTTTTTTTGCGTTTGGGTCCTCTTTTCAAAGATAAATAACCCTTCATCATGAAATAACTTGTAAAATACACCTAGAAATTCAGATGTGGATGATTTGAGGAAAAGAGAAAAAAATCATCAGAACCAGGAAATGTTGAACCTCGGTCTCGCCAGCACCTGAGCCGTACGTATTTCTTCTCAGCTCCCCCGGGGCATCACTCAATTATATTTCGACAAAATCCCCCCCCCCCCCAGGGTGAAACGATTGCACTTTTTTAGCTTCTATAAACAAACCATGACTCTTGGTGTGTTTTTTTCGACTGGAAATAAAAGTTTAGACGAACACGGTGGGGGGTCAGGAAGAAACACGTGGGGGTGGGGGATGGGGTGGGGGGTATGGAACAGACAAACAAGTTTAAATGTCCCCGGAGATCAATATTCTTCCATTGAACTTGTTTAAAAATACAAAAACAACATACGGTCATATTTTATTTTCATATTAAAAAAGTTGTAACAGATTTTAGCGATAATATTTTTGGTTATTTCCTAGTTGAGTAACATGAG
>CM042172.1:16221464-16227655 GCA_023376005.1 Doryteuthis pealeii
ATATATATATATATATATACATATATATACATATATATATATTATACACACGCACGCACACACGCACGCACACACACACACACATATATATATATATATATATATATATGTGTGTGTGTGTGTGTGTGTGTAGGCGAATTCAGTCTCCCTGGCATTACACCACGATAAGAGGTATGTGTGCATATATCGGGTAAATATATATATATATATATATCGGTTCAATATATATATACATATATATACATATATTCATATATATTTATAAACACACACACACACCCACACACACACACACACACACACACACATATATATATATATATATATATATATAACAACTAATTGTAGCGAAATTGAGTCTCGCTGGCAGATGCCTTTTTGGATTTTAACCTCAGTTAGGGGTTTGCCTCCTGCTGATAATTCCACTTTCAATTTCCCCATAGCTTTCATGAAAAAGTTGACGACATTTCAGACATTCTAATTTCAAAGTTTACCCCACCATATTATTATCATTCTCTTTTTTTCCCCGCCTTGTAAATCATTCGCGCCATTAGTCACTGGTCGTTTTCACTGGTCGTTTTCAATAGTAGAAAGTTTATCCACTTCTATAGAACTTTTCATTATTATTTCACGCCTTACCAGTTTTTCCTGCCAGAAACTGGTATCATTTATTATAGTTTCGTGTGGCATCAAATTTACTTTGCTCTACAAAACTTTTCACGGTTGCCCGTGGGGTAATGGTGATTAGAATGGTTATATACAGAATGATTAAAAAGTTTGGTTTGATTTTGTTTTACGGCATATCAACCTAAGTGGGTCATTTAATGCCGATAAAGTTTTGAAATAAATTACTTCTTAATGCATAATACAATTTTGTTTATAAACTCATGTTTTCTATTTAACCCATAGATGGGACCCTAACAGGTACTACCACTCCGGGTCAGAGTGGACCAGGGAGCAATGGTGATGAATGGGGTGCTCCACATTCCCCAAACCTCCAGAACTGGAACCTCACCATCAGATAGAGTTTAACGTCATTCCCAGGACATGTAGACCCGCAGCCACCGCCTTCTAGTACCCATATGATAAAAAGGGGTTGGGGCTTGCCATAAAAGGCAATAGGGTTGGGAAAATCATATAGGTGCTAGGGCTTGACGTGACCAGCCGATTGATCGGAGGGGGCCTCTCCGATCCGACCGCCCGTCTAGCCCAAGATAGGACCAAAGTGGAGTATTGCAAGTCATGAACTGCTCAACCACCTGGGTTCTATCCTTAAGCATCACGGGTCGCCACCCACGGCCAACAGGTGGCCCCATTGGGGGAGTCTTATCCCTCAGCAGAGGTGCAGGCAGTGCATTCTAACGCCCCAGCCGACAGGGCAGTGATTAAAAAGTAACTCCTTTATTTTAAACTATTTATTCCTATGCAGTTTCATTTTTCTCAATTCTTTAATGTATGTTCCTTAATATACAGGCTGATAGAAAAGTAACTCCCAATTTTAAACTATTTATAATTTCTTTTATATGCAGTCACATATTTCTCAATTCTTTAATGTATGTTGCTTAATGTTACATGTGATATACCCTATAGACTAACGGAATGTGCCGACGGTTACTATAAGTAACAGGGACAATTATGGCTGGTAGAGTAAGCCAATGCGAGTCAGCTCATACCTCTTTTGTCGGACGTATTTCTCACTTCTCTGTACTGTAATTATCTACTCTTTTGTTAATACATTTTCCTACATTTGTTACCCGTCGTTTTGTTCTTATTTGACCCCTTAAAACCCCACAACACTTAATATACAGGGTGAGTTGAAAAGTAACTCCCTATTTTAAACTATCTATAATTTCTTTTATATGCAATGACATTTTTCTCAATTCTTTAATGCATATTCCTTGATATACAAGCTGATTGAAAAGTAACTCCCAATTTTAAACTATTTTAATCTTTTTATATGTAGTTACATATTTCTCAATTCTTTAATGTATGTTCCTTAATATACAGGATGATTGAAAAGTAACTCCCTATTTTAAACTATTTATAATTTTTTTATATGCTGTGATATATTTCTCAATTATTCTTATGCTAGATAGTGCTACTTTGCATTTTGCAGGGGAAATTAGGAGACTTGGAAAATAAAAACTCCGCTTCAAATGAGGCGGGGGAATAGAGTAAAAATGAAAAAAATTGAATATCTACAGGGTGACTGAAAAGTAACTATTTTAAACTATGTATAATTTTTATGTGTTATGTTGAGTTATAACTCTTTCAGATTTGTGAAGGTTCGCGAAAATTGGCGACTCTTTGTAATCTATTTTTGTCTGTAAAAGGAGTTCAAGAGCTTCCCTACTATTAAAAATTGGTTTATAAAAGGATTTTTGCCCAAGGAATCCAAAAATGCTATTGAAAAAGTCTGGTTTAAGTTATTGCTGATTTCTGATTTTTTCATAGCAAAAACCAAAATATCTTTTTGATACAAATAATGTTCAATAAATATGAAATAATATTAGAAAAAACTCTTTGTCATAGATGCAGTGCCACATCGATACATTGATCTTGCTATGAAAAAAAAAAAAGATCACCGATTACTTAAAATTGGTTAAAGTCTTTTATGATGTCATATTTGGATTCTCCGGGCCAAAATGAATTTATAACCAATTTATAAACCATTAGTAGTAGGGAAGCTCTAGAACTCATTTTACAGACAAACATAAATTACAAAATGTCACCAAAATCTTAAAATCAACCAATTTGAAGTTATTGATGATTTCTGAATTTTCCATAGCAAGATCAATATCCCTGAGTAAATATCAGACCATCCTTTTGGTACAAATGATCTTCAATATATGTGAAAACGTAATAGAATGTTTTTGTCATAGACGCAGTGCACATCGATATTGATCTTGCATAAAATATTCAGAAATCATCATTAACTTAAAATTGATTGACTTTAAAACTTTATTGAGAGCATTCTTGGATTTCATAAGCAAAAATGCTTTTATAAACCAAGTTTATATTAGTAGGAAAGCTCTAGAACTCATTTTACAGACAAAAATAGAATACAAAATGTCCCCATTTTTCGTCAACCCCACCAAATTTTAAGAGCTAAAAATCGACTTATCTCCGCCAATTCTTGGAATTGGAAGCCTAAAATTTGGGGATCGTCTATTGTTAACATAATCCACACCTGGAAAAAATTCAGAATATTTTCAGGGGGTGGGTGTTAATTTTTACTTTTTTTGTGGATGATTTAACATGGAATTACCTATATATATATTATTATTATATATATATTGTGTGTGTGTGTGTGTGTGTGTGTGTGTGTGTGCTTTGGAAGAAAGGAAGTGAATCGACAGTATGTAGTATATTTAAGAAAATGAAAAAACACAGGTTTAAATGGATTAGGTGGTGAGTTTATTGGCCGACGCTGCAGTGTTTCGATCTATTAATTAGATCATCTTCAGGGCTTTGTTGGTATATAGAAGGTAAATACGAATTTTTTTATCACAGAATAACGAGAAAATCGAGTGGTAGTCCTTGTTATTCAGTATGTTAAAAAATTTTTGAGGTTTGAAAGAAAAAGACGGTTTGAAATATGACGTCAAATATTCTATTTTACGGTGTGAGTATGGGACTGTGTAAGTGTGTGTATCGAAAAAGAAGCATGTGCATTTTTTAGGTGCGTGGTTGCGTTGTGTGTAATAACAAGGGACTACCACTCGCTTTTCTCGTTATTCTGTGATAAAAAAATTTCTTATTACCTTCCATATACCAACAAACGCCCTGAAGATGATCTAATTAATAGATCGAAACACTGCAGCGTCGACCAATAACTCACACCTAACCCATTTAAACCTGTGTTTTTCCCTTTTTTTTCTCAATATACTACCACACACACACACACCACACACACCAACACACACACACACACACACACATATATATATATATATATTATAATATATATATATATATATATATATATAATTCAGGGTGTTCGGGGTAATTTGACATACTTATTAATATTAATGAATTGAATTTATTTTTGTTTTGTTATTCACCTTTCCATTATTTCTTCATCTGCGACGCAAATATTTTAAGGGGGGTGGGTGAGAATTAAACTATTTATACTTTTTATGAGTTACTTTTTAAAAACCTTTTTCGGGAGGAATTGACATATGGCAATTAAATCTGTGTTTTGTTTTTCTTTTCTCCTCCACATCTTGCTATTGTAGTTCGTGAATAGCTAAATCCCCATTTTCCTGGGAGATGGATGGGTAGAAGTGGTCTGCTTGAGTGGCCGGTCAGAAGCCCCGATTTAGTACCCTCCTACATTTTTCTTCGGGGTTGGTTTGAAGGAGCAAGTCTAGTCTACGAAATCAACGACTTTGGAAGAACACGAAGAACGAATACGAGAATTTATTTCTGCCGTTTTACAGGAGTTTCTGGGAAGATAAGTTGATGGGATTCTCGAGCGGCTTGAGAGGATGGAGTCGATTGCTGGTACCAATATAGAATTTTAGATACAACTCCATGTTATGTGTGTTCTTCTCATATTCTCTTTTTGCAAAAAGAAATAATGATTCAGAAATAAACTATAAGATTTTAAAAATAGAGAGTTACTTTACAATCACACACACACACACTCTCTCTCTCTCTCCCCTCTCTCTTCCCCTCTCTCTCTCTCTCTCTCTCTCTCTCTCTCTCTCTCTCTCTCTCGTATATATTATATATATTTATATATATGAAAAATAAATGGAAAGTGAATCCGGCATTATGAAATAAATATTTTAGAAAAACAAACAAATGATGTTTATAATTTCGCTGACAGAAATCTGTTCGACTTTTATTAAGCGGTCTTCATCAAGAGAGATCACAAATATTTCGCTATTGATGAAGACCGCTTTAATAAATGGTCGAAACAGATTTCTGTCAGCGAACTATAACATCATTTGGTTTTGTTTTTCTAAAAATGCTTTAAACTCATATATATATATATATATATATATTATATTATATTGGTATTTTGTGGAAAAAGTGGCTTACCGGTAAAAATGGTCACATTGGTTAGTTGATGCAAGTTTCACAATGATAAGACAGCGATATAACAAATATAAAGTGCTCGATAGGTTAGTAGAGCAAATTTATTATCATAAAGAACGCTGATTTAAAATTAAAATAGGACCGCGGACCTATAATAAACCGTTTATCACGAAAAAAAATACACACGTTAAATCGACTGTGATTAATCAATATCTGGATTAATCCAGTGGATTTAACCCTGAAGATCCCTATGGGGAAACTCGAGTAGGTTATTTCCATGTACCTTTATGATAATATATATATATATATATATATATATATATATATATAATATATATTGACAAAGAGTGAAGTTCACTCGAAATATTGGAATTAATCGAACTAGGGACGGAACAACAGTTGGATATTAAAAACTCTGTTTTTTTTCTGCTTTTTGTTATATATATATAGATTATATATATGTATATATATATTATATATTTAGTGTGTGTGTGTGTGTGTGAGTAAGTTGAATACGACAGTTATTTCATGTCCACGAGTTTCTTTCCGATCTTTTCCAGTTGTCTGGTCAGTTTTATTTATGTCTGGGTGGAGTTGGTTAATAAGTCCACCGAGGATTTCTTTCCAAGTACTTTCGGCACTTCGTAGTGCCATCTTTAGGTGTAGAGTATTCGGCTTGTTTTCGTGGTTCTTTTTAACATAAACCAAGTAGCGGTATGAATAAGTAAGCAGAGGAACTCATGGAATTTTATGGATTATTGTGGGGAATGGGGTGAGGATAATTAACGGCTATTCATAGGCATGCGAGAACGTGATTGCTGTATTCAAAGATAATATTAAGGTAGGTTTTTTGTTTAATATATAGGGCTTCGAGTATTTGAAGTTTCTTTTTTCTTTGTACGGTATACGTGTTTTTAGTTAGAATTTTCCAGTAACTTCAAGTATACGCGAATTGTATCCGTCTCATTTTGAAGGACAGATTCTGGTTTGTGCATATGTATATTTTCAGCCGTATAGTACGACAGACAAATCTACGCATGGCGTAAACTGACGTAGTTTTCCGTACTGGATCAGGTGAGTGTATAGCTGTTAGCAAAAAAGTACAAACTCTCTTTTTTTGTTGTCTATTCATCTCTCTCTCTTTT
>CM042172.1:16227755-16287755 GCA_023376005.1 Doryteuthis pealeii
CAGATTAGAGATACAATAATTTTTACTATAGCAAAATGACATTGGACTCTGGAGTACAATAATTTTTTTACTATAGAAAATGTTTGGAGACAGAGTGTATCATTTACAGTAAAAAATATGTATTGGAAACGATTTAACTTTAAAAATGCATTGGACTTAGTGATTCTTTAATAAAAATATAGTTGGATAATTAATTTTTACTAAAAACTGGAGTTAGAACTCGGGTCGACGAGTCATTTCCAAACGCCTCAACTATTATTAGCACGTCCGCGACAGGAAAATATGACCATTGTCCCAAGTTCACGAAGAGATTGCCTGTGTGCAGGTCATTGCAGACGCGCCCGGTTTCTAAAAATATTCGGCTTATTCCTCTACGTGCTTGTATCTTTGAATGAACTTTTTATGGTTTTCTGTCGTCTACGAAAGCAAAACTAGAAAGAATTACGTGCTGATACTTGATATCGGACTGTGTGAGGGAAAGGTTGTGGGTTGACGAAGAAGAAGCAAGAATCTCGAAGTTATCGCTGTAAGAAGGACTTCTGTCTCGTCAGTCGTGCGCGTTGAACGCATATAACGCACCACTAGTGTATTAAGATTTGTACTTCAGTAGTTCGTTATAAATCCCATGTTAACCTTCTTTGAGAAATCGGGCGAGGCAGGCCTTTCTTACATTTCTCTATTGGCATTTTATTTATACTCTGCTTGCATAATCGAAGTGGGCGTAATAAAAATTCTTCTTTTACCAAAAAGTTTTTTAGTTAAAACTGATTAAAATTTAACATATTTTGTGGAAGAGTAATACCTTATACAACAAAAAATGAATTCAGTCTTAATTCCTGTTGATATACAGTGAAAAATGTATTCGTTTTTTACAAACAAGCTAAGAATAAGATGTCTTTATTTATAGTGGAAAATCCAGCATTCATTTATTCTAGATATGAAGAGCTCAATGCTTAATTTTATACAGACAAGTGATTAGTAAAGACAAAAAGTTTTTAAATCCGGTATTAAGTGAATTTATATCCATTTCCACCCAAGAATATCTGAAACCCTCTGAGTTTCGTCAGAATCGATTCTTTATTGAAAATGGTATACAAATAAGATAAAATTTATTTTCAATAACGAACATGATCTGACGAAGATCAGAGGGTTCAGATACCAGCTTGGGTGGAAAATGGACCATAATATCAGCTAGATACCCGTTTATAAGCTTTTTGTTTTACATAATATAATATATATAAATATATATATATATATATATATATATATATAGTATATATATATATATATATATAAGATATGAGGCCTTTTCGTCAGATTTAATTGAACCTATTTATGTAGTTAGAACGTTAAACGTGTGAGGTGCCGTAATGGTGACGTTATTCATTAAAGAACGTTGTGTAACACTGATACAATTAATATTAAACGATGAAAACCGAAACATTAGCGTGTTGACATTTTTTCATATAAATATAAACAAAATAGGATTAGTAAAATTAGGTGTAGAATAATAAAACAAAAATACTATTACTATATGAATTTTAAAATTTCTTAATGAAATGATTGTAAATTGTAACTTTATATTCCTGAATGAAATGATTTAATATTTCTGAATGGAATCAACCAACCTTATATAAAAAGGGGGGTGGAGTTGAGATATTTCATATATGGCGTGTGTTAAAAGCCCACTCTTACTTATAGACTCGCCGATAACCATATGATCAACCTATTGGCCAACCACTGCAGTGCTCAGCTGCTGATATTGTTATTTATACCGGCTGTTCTAATCTTAGCTACTTACACTAATGAACCTTCGTGGACGACGGAACAGTAGGATCTATATCACTGACCTTTGACACTACATAGGATCCATAAAATCAGGACTTATTCACTTAACAAAGGATTCCATAACTCAGGACTTATTCCTTACCAAGGATTCTATAGCTCAGGACTTACTTACTTTAAGTAATTTCAACTGGCCAAGGATGGCGGTCAGAAATTTAACATAGCGTAATAAAGAATTGTTTATTCTAGCAATGTTTTTTTTTGTATTTGTTTACACTTAAAATATTACTAACTAAAACTCGTGTGTAATTTGAAAGATAATTCTTTTTCTAAGGGCTTGTTTGCAGTTATAAAAGTGTATTTGGTTTAATACGCGTCACAAGACAAATAAAACCGAGACATTTAATGGTAAAAGTGCAATTTTGACTTTCTGTCTGAAAGATTGGAAATGGTTTGAGAGGTATAAAAAGGTAAACAGGATGTCCAGTAAAGTTAGAGATTCGAGAAAATTAAAGGAATTACCGAATTTGATGGCATATAGGACGCACTTTTTTCCAAAATTTTGGCTAAAAAATTGTTCTGCGTCTTATACATCGTAGGTGAAGTTTGAGATCTCCTGCAGGCCTAGGCTAATCTTCTCTATGATGCTCACTAACCCAGCTTTACGCTCAGTACTTTTATCTACCCTAAACTCCATGCATCTTATTTTTTGCTGGTATTGTAGAATCAAACATAACTAGACTGTTTCACAATATAATGCTTAAATCACTAAAACTCTTTTCCTGAATCTGACCTGCTGAACTAGGAGTGTGTCTTATATGCCCGTGCGTAATTATATGCTGTCAAATACGGTAATTATCTTTGCTTTGTTTTGTTGTTTTGTTTTTGATAATCAAAAATAACTTTTTAGTTTCTTCACCCACTCTCTCTTCTTTACTCTCAGATAAGACATGGTTCTGCCTATCAATAATCCTTAATGAGCTTGGGTCCATAATACAAGATGCGGATAATTTCTAAATCTCCCTCATATATATCTTGGCTTACTTAGGTATCGAGCACTTTTTACATATTAGCTTCTCCTAAGCGGTTATATGAATATGATATATATATATATATATATATATATATATATATATATTATATATCTATATACATATATATAACCATATAAATTGTTTTTCTTTTGGCCCAAATACTGTACAATAGATTATTTTTTGTTGGTACGAATATGTTGGTCCTTTTCTTTTTTTCAAAAATTTTTTCTTCCTGGTTGATGTTTGGTAGTATATTTTAGCAATCAACTCTCTGCTGCGTTTTTCTCTCCGCAAGCATCTACCAACACGCTTGGTATATATATAATATATATATTATATATATATATATATATATATATAAGTAAGCCTAATGAGTCAGTGAATATCTACGTAGGTTTCTCTTAACGAATCATCAGGATGTTTTTTTATTAGCTCTACTTTTTGTATTGAGCACTTTGGTATATTTAATTTGGCAGCTCCTACGGTGTTTTTGTCTGTAAGTGTTGAGGATTTGTTCTTTTTTCCAGGAAAAAAAGTTTTTGTAGAGAAATAACCTTATTTCTCTACACATTATAATATATATAGTTATATATATATATATATATACCATCTCTCCGACACAAGCTCCATAAAACACACTTTAAATTAAAAAACACCCGAAAAAATCCACCTCCCCCGAAATTAGAAAAATCTTAAACGAAAATACTAAAATTATCTACAAAAATAATAATAAGAAACGCCTCAGATCCTAGAAGCCATGATGCATTAAAAATAAAAAACCTTAAGCATTAATAAAATAGCCTTTAAAAGTCGGAGACAACGTATTAAATATCTTAATAACTAACACTCCACCTACCCCTCTTAAAATTATAGACTCTCTGAATTCGATAAAAGCATAGATAACAGAACTAAAATTAACTAAAAACCAAATTACATAATAACCCCATGAATACGACTGGAGCAACAGTCGAAAGCGCTCGGGAAATCAGTAATGAAAAATATCAATGAATCAACTCGATCCAGATTCAAAAAGGATAGCCAGAAGACTGGGAAAATATCCATACAAAAAATGAAAAAAGAATACTCCGTGTTTTCAATAACACACATGTTTAAGAATAATTTGCTGCCAAAATACAACAAAATTTTTTTTAAAAAAATTTAATAATATAATTATATATATATATATATATATATATATATATAATCCAAATAGTAATATTATGGATTTGGACTCATAACTTAGAGTTTTCAATGGTTAAGCAATCTCAGATGAGTCAAATGGCTGAGATCTTAAAAAACAGTAGTCAAATGGTTGAGATTGAAAAACATTTTTTTTTAAAATTTTAAAAACTAGATTGCATAAGCATGAAACGTTAAGTTATGAGTTTCAAATCTTCCCATAATATTACTATTGATTATAAAATCAGCTCTGCTTTATTAGCATTGAGCAACGCTTTTCATAGCCAATACTTTTCTCATTTATCTCTATTCATTATATTATATATGGAATGAAACACCAACACAAGGCTGTTAAAGAGAAAAATTTTATAACATAAACATTTATAACATTCTCTTTAACAGCATTGTGTGTGTTTTCATTCCATCTTGTTCATTCTCATACTGTCGGATTCATTTCCTCTCTTTAACACACACACACACACACACACACACACACACATATATATATATGTATATATATATATATATATATATATAATTCTATATCGAGTATATCAATATTCTACATCTGGTACACTCAAACACACACACATATACACAGACACACACACACACACATACACACACACCGTTTTCTGATACATATAACTAAAAGTATTTTTTCTTCTTTTCTCTTCCCTCTCCAGGTAATGTACCAATCGAATACGCTGAATTTGTGGAAATGATGGCTAAGCAGATGGGTCCAACCGATCCGAAAAGGAGATGCGCGAGGCATTCCGTGTGTTTTGACAAGGACGGTAACGGGTTAATCACAGCTGCTGAGTTACGCCAGGTTATGGCCACTTCTCTCCGATGAGAACTGACCAGCGAGGAAATCTCGAGATGATACGAGAGGCCGACATTGATTGGGGGGATGGAATGGTCAACTACGAAGGTGAGTGATCAGATGGATACCAATTTGCCAGTTGAAAAGTTGGAAACGTTATAGAAAAATAGATATGGGAAATTCCATGTGAAATCATCAGGAAAAGTTTTAATTGAACATATGAAAAGATTAAAAGACGGAAAAAAAGAAAAATGAAGAGGGAGGGAGGAGAGAGAGAGAGAGAGAGAGAGAGAGAGAGAGAGAGTTAAATCAAGATTATATACTTTTTGAATATTGAAATATTTTGCAATAGCTCTTAAGTAAACATATTCAAATGTGTAATAAATGAAATATCATACTGTGATATATCCACAGGTCCTGCTAGTTAGTTGTCTCTATGCAATCTAAAAGCAGTCTTTTCATAATGACCTAAACAACAAAATTAAGTCAAAGATTGACTTACAGACAGCCGACGTTAAAGCGTTTCGGTTTTAAAATAGACCCATCAACGGGTCTTAACATAGTTACTATGTTAGCCCTGATGATGGTTTTAAGTCAATCTTTGACTTATTTTGTATTTTGTTTTTAAAAAAACTTTATACTTATTACACTGTTGGGTTTTATATCCATTTTACAAATTATAATGACCTCAGTTAAAACTAAACGCTCCTCATGCCATTTTAACTACAAAAGTAGAATGGTAAACAGTATAATTTGATACAATAGAGCAACACCCTTCCTGATATACAACCTCCACACCCTAAACCTTCTGCTTCCATCTTAAATCATTATTAAATTTTCACCCACCTTCGTCAATTTTTCTTAAATTTTTAAGAAACCTTAAACAAACTTCGGATGATTTAGAAACTTTTTCAGCTTAGGAAAAATGGAAATTATGATTGAAAACTATGTTTCAATTTTCGTACCCTCCAAATCAACAGAATTTTAAACGTAGCCAAAAACATTTTTGGATTCTTCAGGCCAAAACTTCTATAAACCAAATTTTTAGGAGTAGGGGAGCTATAGAAACATTTTATAGACAAAAATAGATTACAAAAATGTCACCATTTTTCTCCCTACCCCTAAAATTTTTTCGAGTTTAAAATCGACATAAACTCGGCGAATATTTCGAATTGGGTAGCTCAAATTTGGAATTGTCTGAACTTTAACCAGAGATCAAATGACCAAAGTAAGAAAGACAGTAACAAGTAAGTTATGCAATCTGTGTGTAAATATCTATCTGTTACTTTCTCTCCTCTCTCAAGTAAAGAACTCGTTGTGTAATATGCCCAATATGGGCATGGTATTACACAATAACTCAAAAATGGAGATGGTTGGAACGTCATCTTAAAACATTGTGATACCGTTGTTGTTACGAGCACCGTTTCAAGAGCATGACGAACGACTTCAATCGGCGCGTACGGATGAATTAACGTAGTCCACGGTATGACGTTTAAACTCTATCTGATGGGGAAGTTCCAATTCTGGAGATCTGGGATTGTGGAGTACCCCTTCATCACCATTGCTGCCAGATCAACTCTGACCCGGAGTGGTAGTACATGTTAGGGTCCGATCTAGTTCTTCATCACTAGCTCATTTGATGTTAAAATTTATAAGTAGCCTAATTGATGATTATAAAATCTTTCTTCGCTTTGGCATAAGAATGAATATTTTCAGGCCACACAGTGAGGATCATCCTCAATCAAATAGTAATATCTACACCAGGGATCACCAAACTTTTTTCACGGTGGGCCGGATAATTGAAAAAAAAATAACGAGCGTGGGTCACATTATTATTGTGTTCAAAGCAGATCGCTTCAAAATTAAACATTCTGATCAAATGTAATTTTATTACAACCTTATAGAATTGAAAATATAGGGTTTGCCTTTCCAAACATGTTTGTCTCATAACTTTTTGATCAATTCGGTTGATCAAAGTAGCTCTTTGAAAAATTACGTGTATTTTTTCAAGAGCCGTCGTAACAAGTGAAAATTCGGTACTAAAAATGCATTGGACAATGATTTTACTATGAAAATGGCAATTGACAATGATTTTACTATAAAAATGCATGGAAATGATTTTTTGCTATGAAAATGTACTGGAAATGAATTTTCTATAAAAATGCATTGGAAAGGAATTTTACTTTAAAAAAGCATTGGGAAATGATTTCTTACTATAAAATGCATTGGAAATGATTTTTTACTAAAAAAAATGCATTGGAAAATGATTTTTACTATAAAAATGCATTGGAAAGAATTTTTACTATTAAAAGATGAATTGAACAATGAATTTACTATGAAAATGTATTGGAAATGTTTTACATAAAAATCCATTGGATGATTTTTACTAATAAAAATGCATTGGAAATGATTTTTAACATAAAAATGCATTGGAATGATTTCTTACTATAAAAATGCATTGGAAATGATTTTACTATAAAAATGCATTGGAAATGAATTTCTTACTAAAAAATTGCATTGGAAAGTGATTTTTAACTATAAAAATGCATTGGAATGATTTTTACTATAAAATGATTGGAAATAATTTTTACTATAAAAATGCATTGGAAATGATTTCTTACTATAAAAATGCATTGGAAATATTTTTACTATAAAAAATGCATTGGAAATGATTTCTTACTATAAAAATGCATTGGAAATGAATTTTACTATAAAATGCATGGAATGAGTTGTTACTAATAAAAATCATTGGAAATGATTTCTTACTATAAAAATGCATTGGAAATGAATCTTTACTATAAAAATGCATTGGAAATGATTTTTACTATAAAAATGCATTGGAAATGATTTCTTACTATAAAAATGCATTGGAAATGATTTTTACTATAAAAATGCATTGGAAATGATTTCTTACTATAAAATGCATTGGAAATGATTTTTTAACTATAAATGCATTGGAAATGATTTTTACTATAAAAATGCATGGAATATTTTTACTATAAAAATGCAATTGGAAATGATTTCTTACTATAAAAATGCATTGGAAATGATTTTTACTATAAAAATGCATTGGAATGATTTCTTACTATAAAAATGCATTGGAAATGATTTTACTATAAAATGCTTGAAATGAGTTTTACTATAAAAATGCTTGGAATGATTCTTACTATAAAAATGATTGGAAATGATCTTTTATCATAAAAAATGGGGGGGCCCCCATTTGGGGAAAAAATGGAAAATTTTTTTTTTTTACTAAAATGCATTGGATAATGGATTTCTTACTATAAAAAGCGTTGGAAATGATTTTACTATAAAAATGCATTGAAATGATTTTCTACTATAAAAATCATTGGAAATGATTTTTACTATAAAAATCAATTGGAAATGATTTTTACTATAAAAAGCATTGGAAATGAAATTCCCTTTACCTATAAAAATGCATTGGAATGATTTCTTACTAAAAAAATGCCATTGGAAATGATTTTTACTAAATAAAAATGCATTGGAAATGATTTTTACTATAAAAATGCATTGGAATGATTTTTTACTATAAAAATGCATTGGAAATGAGTTTTACTATAAAAATGCTTGGAAATGATTCTTACTATACAAATTGCATTGGAAATGATCTTTACTATCAAAATGCATTGGAAATGATTTTTACTATAAAAATGCATTGAAATATCTTCTATAAAAATGCGTTGGAAAATGATTTTTACTATAAAAATGCATTGGAAATGAATTTCTTACTATAATGCCATTGGAATGATTTTTTACTTAAAAAATGCATGGAAATGATTTTACTATAAAATGCATTGGAAATATTTTTACTATAAAATGCATTGGAAATGATTTTCTTACTATAAAAATGCATTGGAAATGATTTTTTACTATAAAAAATGCATTTGGAATGATTTCTTACTATATCATTGGACATGATTTTTTTGTACCAGAACTTTTGAAACGAACTGTTGTATAGTAGTCAAGTCAGAACATCTCGCGTTCCGTACGTTTTAACAAACAAATTCAAATACCGTTCCGGGTCTGATAAAATGTCTTCGCGTTGGTCAGATCCGTGAGCCGTAGTTGGATACCCCTGCCCTATTGCAAATAAGCCTTAACATGGTATTTAAATTTTATTTTCCCCAAATCTTACCGTTCATTTGTTATGTATTTCAAACTACTGTTAACTACTTTTTTCTGGAAGATTGTTCATGGAAGTAATGGCAATGAAGGGTGACTCCAAATTCCCTAGAGTTCGGAACAGGAGCCTCACCTCCAGATCTACTTTAGTGTTATACCCTAGTCTTACCTATCTAGAGCAGGGAATTACCAATCATTTTTCAACGGTGGCTCGGATAATTAAAAAAATAACGAGTCGGGTCACATTTTATTGTGTTCAATACTTGCTAGCCAGAACAAAAGCTCTGAGAAAAGGATATAAAAGGAAATCTAAAATGCTGACGGAAAGTCATCTTAAAATTATTGTGATCCATCTATCTATCTATCTATCTATCTAAACATTTTATATCTATATATCTAAATTCCTATGTATATATTTACCTTTCTATTTGTTAAGCTAAATAAATTCACCTAGACAATCAACGCAAAACGCTCCAACACACACACTCACACACACACACACAACACACAACATTATATATATATGTATATATGTAATTATATATATATATATATATATAATAATATATTATATATATATATATTATAATAGATAGGAATATTATTGATAGATAAATAGATAGAAGGTATTAACAAACTGAGAAAAAGATGGATATTAAATAAAGATGATAGATAGATCGAGAATGGAACGAGTGGGGATAGATACATTGATAGATAAATAGGATAGATAGATGATAACATAATCAGAAAGAGAAGGAGATAGATAGATATAGAGAAAAGGCTATTTAAACAGGTAAAATATATAGATAGAAAGATAGTTATATAGATTATAATTTTAGATAGATAGATAGATAGGATAGATAGATAGATACATATTCAGATAGATAATATGAACATATTTTTTGATAATACGAGATATAGATAGAATAGGTAGAGTAGGGATAGAATAGATAGGAAATGAAAATACTTAGATAGATAGATAGATTTATAATAATATTATATATTTTAAAATATATCATTTTAAAATATACATATTATAAGTCTATCTAATCTAACTATCTATCTATCTATCTATCTACTAGTCTATTCATTTCTATCTATCTATCTATCTATCTACCTATCTATCTATATATCAAAATATGTTCAATATTTATTCTATCTGAAATATGTTATCTATCTATCTCTCTATCTATTCTATCTAAACATTCTATATCTATATAACTATCTTTCTATCTATATATTACCTGTCTATATGTTAAAATTAATAAATTCCATATAAGACAATCCCCACAAAGGTAATCACACATAATACAGACAAGCCGACTCACGCACACACACACAAACAGCAGACAAACATATATATATATATTATATATATATATATATGTGTTGTGTGGTGTGTGTGGTGTGTGTGGTGTGTGTGTGTCGTGTGTATAAATAGATAGGGATATCATGTGATAGATAGATAGATAGTATTAACAACTGAGATAGATAAAGGGTATTAATAGAGATAGATAGATAGATAGAGTGAAACGGGTGGAGATAGATACATAGATAGGTAGATAGATATGAAAAAGATAGAAGTTGATAGATAAATAGATAGATAGATATGAACATAGTCGAAAGATAAGGTAGGTAGATAGATTAGATATAGAGAAAAAGATATTTAAACATATGATATATTTAAAATATAATATATTATAAATCTATCTATCTATTATCTTAGTATTTTCATTTCTACCTATCTATCTACCTATCTAATCTATATATCAAATAATTATATCTATCTATCTGAATATGTTATCTATCTATCTTCTATCTATCTATCTTATCTATCTTCTATCTTATCAATCTAAACATTCTATTCTATATACTATCTTTCTATCTAATATATTTACCTATTATATTTGTAAACTTAATAGATTCACATAGACAATCCCCACAAACACCCACAAACACACACAGACATAGACACAGACACATTCGCACACACACAAAACACACACGCACACACACATGTATATATATATATATATATATAATGTGTGTGGTGTGTGTGTGTGTGTGTGTGTGTGTGTGTGTGGGTGTGGTGTATAAATATGATAGGGATATTATGTGATAGATAGATAGATAGGTATTAACAAACTGAGAATAGATACAGGGTATTAATAGAGATAGAATAGATAGATATAGATGAAACGGGCGGAAGATAGATAGATAGATATAGAATAGATAGATATGGAAAAGATAGAACGTTAGATAGATAAATAGATAAGATAGATATGACATAGTCAAGGATGATAGGTAAGTTAGATAGATAAGAGAAAAAGATATTAAAAACCTAAGGTGATGACCCACAATACTGACGGTTGGAACGTCATCTTAAATAATTGTGATACTGAGTTTTTGTTTAGGAGACGCAGCTTGTAAGGTTTATTATTAGAGCAGGACGCACAGCCACTAATCAGCAAAAGGGGACACATGTTCCCAGATGACAAGCAGAGCAATTGAAATCATTTGATGGGACAGAGGGCCTAGGCGTCACGGTCAGCCATTACGCGAGTTCTTAATAGGAAGTGACTGTGAAGGCGTGTCATCCTCAAATGTTTGTCATTAGTAGAGAAGATGAAGAAGAAGCACTTAAATTCTCGTTTGATGCGAACGATGATGAAGAAGACTTGGACACTGTTCGAAATTCACAGCTAATAAGTAATTTTGTTAAAGATGAACACTATCGATTTTGTATGATGCCCCGTTTTAAAATCGTATATCGAAAATATCTATCTATCTATCTATCTATTATCTATCTATCAAAATATGTTCTTATCTATCTATCTATCTAAATATGTTACTTCTATCTCTCTATCTTTCTAAGTCTTTTCATTTCTATCTATCTATCTATCTATCTATCTTAGTCTTTTCATTTCTATCTATCTATCTATCTATCTATCTATCTATCTTAGTCTTTTCATATCTATCTATCTATCTATCTAATCTATCTATCTTAGTCTTTTCATTTCTATTCCTATCTATGTAAGTCTTTTCATTTTTTCTATTATCTATCTACTTATCTATCTATCTTTAGTCTTTTTCATATCTTCTATTCTAAGTATTTGTCATTTATATTCTATATATCTATTATCTATTATCAGAATATGTTCATATTTAATATTATTCTGAATATGTTTTCTATCTATCTATTCTATCTCTCTCTCTCTCTCTCTCTATATATATATATATATATATTATATATATATATATATATATATATATATAAACATTTTATATCTATACATTTATCTATATTGATATATTCATCTTTCTATCTGTTAAACTAAATAAACTCACATAAAAATCACAAACTTCACAATCAACACACCACACACGGACAACACACACACACACACACACACACAACACACACACATATATATATATATATATATATATATATATATATATATATATATATAATAGATAGGAATATTATGAGATAGATATATAGGGTATTAACAAACTGAGATAGATATTGTATACTAATGAGATAGATAGATAGATAGAGAGACAGATTGATAGATCGATATATAGATAGATAGAAGAAACAGGTGAGATAGATACATAGTGAGAGAGATAGATATGACAAATGTAAGAAGTTAGATAAGATAGATAAATAGGTAGATAGATATGAATTAAGGATTATATTATGCATACGCTTTTTTCCTCTGTTCACATATTGATAGATAGATAAGTTTTATATAATATATATAATATATAATATATAATATATATATATTATATATATATAAATATATATGGTGTGTGTGGTGTGTGGTGTGTGTGTGTAATAGATAGATAGATAGATAGAACGAAACGGTTGTAGTAGTTCGACAGATAGATAAATATAAACAAAGACAGATAGATATAGAACGAAACAGATATTGAATAGATAGACAGATAGCTGATATTGAACAAAGATACGATAGATAGACTGTTAGATAGATAGATAGATAGATAGATAGATTGGACGAAACGGATGTTGATTGATAGACTGATAGATAGATATGAACAAAGATAGGTAGATAGATAGACAGTAGATAGACTGACAAATAGACAGACAAATGATAGATAGATAGATAGATAGATAGATAGATAAACAGACAAGTAGATAGATAGATAGATAGATAGAAATGGATGTTGATGGATAGACATTATAGATAGATATGTACAAAGATAAATACATAGATAAATAGATAGATAGATAGATAGATGAAACAGACAAATAGATAGATAGATAGATAGATAGATAGATAGATAGATAGATATAGGACGAAACGGATGTTCATTGATAGACTGATAGATAGATATGAACAAAGATAGATATGAACAAAGATAGATAATGAACAAGATGATAGATAGATAGATAGATAGATAGAGACAAATAGATAGATAGATTGATAGATAGAAACGGATGTTGATAGATAGACAGATAGATAGATATGTACAAAGATAAATACATAGATAGATGATAGACAGATAAATAGAATAGATAGATAGGACGAAACGGGTGTTGATTGATAGACTGGTAGATAGCTATAAACTAAGATAGATATGAACAAAGATAGATAGATAGATAGACAGATAGATAGACAACAAATAGATAGACAGATAGATATAACAGACAAATAGATAGATAGATAGATAGATAGAAACGGATGTTGATAGACATTATAGATAGATATGTACAAGATAAATACATAGATAGATAGATAGATAGAACAGATAGATGGATAGATAGTAGATAGATAGGACGAAACGGGTGTTGATTGATAGACTGATAGATAGATATGATATAAAAGATAGATATGAACAAAGATAGATAGATATAGATAGACAGATAGATAGAACAAACAATAGATAGACAGATAGACAGATAGATAGATAGATAGATAGATAGAAACGGATGTTGATAGATAGACATTATAGATAGATATGTACAAAGATAAATACATAGATAGATAGATAGATAGAAGATAGACAGACAGACAAATAGCTAGATAGATAGATAGATAGACAGATAGATATGACGAAACGGGTGTTGATTGATAGACTGATAGATAGATATGAACAAAGATAGATATGAACAAAGATACATAGATAGATAGATAGATAGACAGACAAATAGATAGATAGATAGGACGAAACGGGTGTTGATTGATAGACTGGTAGATAGATATGAACAAAGATAGATATGAACAAAGATAGATAGATAGATAGACAGATAGATAGACAAACAAATAGATAGACAGATAGACAGATAGATATACAGACAAATAGATAGATAGATAGATAGATAGATAGATAGATAGATAGATAGATAGAAACGGATGTTGATACATAGACATTATAGATAGATATATACAAAGATAAATACATAGATAGATAGATAGATAGATAGATAGACAGACAAATAGATAGATGGATAGATAGATAGATAGGACGAAACGGGTTTTGATTGATAGACTGATAGATAGATATGAACAAAGATAGATAGGTAGACAGATAGATCGACAGACAGATAGATAGATAGACAAATAGATAGATAGATAGATAGATAGATAGATAGAACGAAACTGGCGTTGATAGATAGACAGATAGATAGATATGAACAAAGAGAGATAGATAGATAGACAGACAAATAGATAGATAGATAGATTGATAGATTGTTAGATAGATAGATAGATAGATAGACAGACAAATAGATATATAGATAGACAAATAGATAGAGAGAAAGGGATGTTGATAGATAGACAGATAGATAGATATGTACAAAGATAGATAGATAGATAGATAGATAGATAGACATACAAATAGATAGATAGATAGATAGATAGATAGATAGATAGATAGATAGAAGAGATTTGTTATGCATACGCTAGTCGTTCTGTTTACATATACTTTCTATGATTAACCCATAGATGCAATTAACTCATTTCTCAGCAAATCAATGAATTAAAAGGCCGTTCAGTAGCGATTAGACGTTTTGTTGCATCACGGCAGATGGAGCCACTAGTGCAAATAACGACAACAGATTGCCAACGATTACGAGGCTAATTAGCCACAGAGGAAGCAATTGAGACAAATTGACGATAACGGGAAGTGGAAATAAGAGGCTTCAATCTCTCTCAATTGCTTCCTTGTGGCTAATACCTCGTATCGGTTGGCAATTGTTTGTCGTTATTTGCACTAGTGGCTCCATCTGCCGTTGATTGCAAACAAAACGTCTAATCGCTACTGAACGGCCTTTTAATTCATTGATTTGCTGAGAAATGAGTTAATTGCATCTATGGGTTAATCATAGAAAGTATATGTAAACAGAACGAACTAGCGTATGCATAACAAATCCTCTTCTTATCTATCTATCTATCTATCTATCTATCTATCTATCTATCTATTTGTATGTCTATCTATCTATCTATCTTCTATCTATCTTTGTACATATCTATCTATCTGTCTATCTATCACATCCTCTCTCTATCTATTTGTCTATCTATATATCTATTTGTCTGTCTATCTATCTATCTATCTATCTAACAATCTATCAATCTATCTATCTATCTATTTCTGTCTATCTATCTATCTCTTTTGTTCATATCTATCTATCTGTCTATCTATCAACGCCAGTTTCGTTCTATCTATCTATCTACTATCTATCTATTCTATTTGTCTATCTATCTATCTGTCTGTCGATCTATCTGTCTACCTATCTATCTTTGTTCATATCTATCTATCAGTCTATCAATCAAACGTTTTCGTCCTATCTATCTACTATCCATCTATCTATTTTGTCTGTCTATCTCTATCTATCTATCTATCTATGTATTTATCTTTTGTTATATCTAATCTATAATGTCTATGTATCAAATCCGTTTCTATCTATCTATCTATCTATATCTATCTATCTATCTATCTATCTATTTGTTGTATATCTATCTGTCTATCTGTCTATCTATTGTTTTGTCTATCTATCTGTCTATCTATCTATCTATCTTTGTCTATCTATCTTGTTCAATATCTATCTACCAGTCTATCAAAACAACACCGTTTCGTCCTTCTATCTATCTATTTGTCTGTCTATCTATCTATCTATCTATGTATCTTTGTTCATATCTATCTTGTTCAATCTATTCTATCAATCTATCAATCAAACCCGTTTCGTCATATCTATCTGTCTATCTATCTATCTATCTATTTGTCTGTCTGTCTATCTATCTATCTATCTATCTATCTATGTATTTATCTTTGTACATATCTATCTATAATGTCTATCTATCAACATCCGTTTCTATCTATCTATCTATCTATCTATCTGTCTATCTGTCTATCTATTTGTTTGTCTATCTATCTGTCTATCTATCTATCTATCTATCTTTGTTCATATCTATCTTTTATTCATATCTATCTATCAGTCTATCAATCAACACCCGTTTCGTCCTATCTATCTATCTATCTATCCATCTATCTGTCTATCTATCTATCTATCTATGTATTTATCTTTGTACATATCTATCTATAATGTCTATCAACATCCGTTTCTATCTATCTATCTATCTATCTATTTGTCTGTATATCTATCTGTCTATCTATTTGTTTGTCTATCTATCTGTCTATCTATCTATCTATCTTTGTTCATATCTATCTTAGTTTATAGCTATCTACCAGTCTATCAATCAACACCCGTTTCGTCCTATCTATCTATCTATTTATCTGTCTATCTATCTATCTATGTATTTATCTTTGTACATATCTATCTATCTGTCTATCTATCAACATCCGTTTCTATCTATCAATCTATCTATCTATTTGTCTGTCTATCTATCTATCTATCTATCTATCTATCTTTGTTCATATCTATCTTTGTTCATATCTATCTTTGTTCATATCTATCTATCAGTCTATCAATGAACATCCGTTTCGTCCTATCTATCTATCTATCTATCTATCTATCTATCTATCTATCTATCTATTTGTCTGTCTATCTATCTATCTATCTATCTATCTATCTATGTATTTATCTTTGTACATATCTATCTATAATGTCTATCCATCAACATCCATTTCTATCTATCTATCTATCTATCTACTTGTCTGTTTATCTATCTATCTATCTATCTATCTATCTATCTATTTGTCTGTCTATTTGTCAGTCTATCTATCTGTCTATCTATCTACCTATCTTTGTTCATATCTATCTATCAGTCTATCAATCAACATCCGTTTCGTCCAATCTATCTATCTATCTATCTATCTATCTAACAGTCTATCTATCTATCTTTGTTCATATCCAGCTATCTGTCTATCTATCAATATCTGTTTCGTTCTATCTATCTATCTGTCTTTGTTTATATTTATCTATCTGTCGAACTATCTACAACCGTTTCGTTCTATCTATCTATCTATCTATCTACACACCACACACACACACACACACACACATATATATATATATATATATATATATATATATATATATATATATATATATAATATTATATAAAACTACTTATCTATCTATCAATATGTGAACAGAGGAAAAAGCGTATGCATAATATAATCCTTAATCATATCTATCTACCTATTTATCTATCTATCTAACTTTCTACATTTGTCATATCTATCTCTCTCACTATGTATCTATCTCCACCTGTTTCTTTCTATCTATCTATATATCGATCTATCAATCTGTCTCTCTATCTATCTATCTATCTCTATTAGTATACATATATCTATCTCAGTTTGTTAATACCTATATATCTATCTCATAATATTCCTATCTATTTATTTATATATATATATATATATATATATATATATATATATATATATATATGTGTGTGTGTGTGTGTGTGTGTGTGTGTGTGTGTGTCCGTGTGTGTGTGTGTGTGATTGTGAGCATTTGTGATTTTTATGTGAGTTTATTTAGTTTTAACAGATAGAAAGATGAATATATCAATATAGAGATAAATGTATAGATATAAAATGTTTATTATATATATATATATATATATATATATATATTATATATATATATATATAGAGAGAGAGAGAGAGAGAGAGATAGATAGATAGATAGATAACATATTCAGATAGATAGATAAATATGAACATATTCTGATAGATAGATAGATATATAGATATAAATGACAATACTTAGATAGATAGATAGATATGAAAAGACTAAGATAGATAGATAGATAGATAGATAGATAGAAAAAATGAAAAGACTTACATAGATAGATAGAAATGAAAAGACTAAGATAGATAGATAGATAGATAGATAGATAGATAGATAGATAGATAGATAGACTAAGAATAGATAGATAGATAGATAGATAGAATGAAAAGACTAGAAAGATAGAGAGATAGAGAGATAACATATTTAGATAGATAGATAGATAAGAACATATTTTGATAGATAGATAGATAGATAGATAAATAGATAGATAGATAGATATTTTCGATATACGATTTTAAAACGGGCATCATACAAAATCGATAGTGTTATCTTTTAACAAAATTATTGATTAGCTGTGAATTTCGAACAGTGTCCAAGTCTTCTTCATCATCGTTCGCATCAAACGAGAATTTAAGTGCTTCTTCTTCATCTTCTCTACTAATGACAACATTTGAGGATGACACGCCTTCAAGTCACTCCTATTAAGAACTCGCGTAATGGCTGACCGTGACGCCTAGGCCTCTGTCCCCATCAAATTGATTTCAATTGCTCCTGCTTGTCATCTTGGGAACATTGTCCCCTTTTGCTGATTAGTGGCTGTGCGTCCTGCTCTAATAATAAACCTTACAAGCTGCGTCCTCCTAACAAAAACCGTATCACAATTATTTAAGATGACGTTCCAACCGTCAGTATTGTGGGTCATCACCCTTAGATTTTTAATATCTTTTTCTCTATATCTATCTATCTACCTATCTATCTTTCTGACTATGTTCATATCTATCTATCTATTTATCTATCTAACGTTCATCTTTTCCATATCTATCTATCTATCTATCTATCTATCTATCTCCGCCGTTTCATTATATCTATCTATCTATCTCTATTAATACCCTGTATCTATCTCAGTTTGTTAATACCTATCTATCTATCTATCACATAATATCCCTATCTATTTATACACACACACACCACACACACACACACACACACACACACACACACATATATATATATATATATATATATACATGTGTGTGTGCGTGTGTGTTTTTGTGTGTGTGCGTGTGTCTGTGTCTATGTCTGTGTGTGTTTGTGGGTGTTTGTGGGGATTGTCTATGTGAATCTATTAAGTTTAACAAATATATAGGTAAATATATAGATAGAAAGATAGTTATATAGATATAGAATGTTTAGATTGATAGATAGATAGATAGATAGATAGATAGATAGATAGATAGATTAGATAACATATTCAGATAGATAGATATGAAAATATTTTGATATATAGATAGATAGGTAGATAGATAGGTAGAAATGAAAATACTAAGATAAATAGATAGATAGATTTATAATATATTATATTTTAAAATATATCATATGTTTAAATATCTTTTTCTCTATATCTATCTATCTACCTACCTATCTTTCTGACTATGTTCATATCTATCTATCTATTTATCTATCCAACTTTCTATCTTTTTCATATCTATCTACCTATCTATGTATCTATCTCCACCCGTTTCACTCTATCTATCTATCTATCTCTATTAATACCCTTTATCTATCTCAGTTTGTTAATACCTATCTATCTATCTATCACATGATATCCCTATCTATTTTATACACACACACACACACACACCACACACACACACACACACACATATATATATATATATATATATATATATATGTTTGTCTGTGTTGTGTGTGTGTGCGTGAGTCGGTGTCTGTGTATGTGTGTTTGTGGGGATTGTCTATATGAATTTATTAATTTTAACATATAGACAGGTAAATATATAGATAGAAAGATAGTTATATAGATATAGAATGTTTAGATAGATAGATAGATAGATAGATAGATAACATATTCAGATAGATAAATATGAACATATTTTGATATATAGATAGATAGGTAGATAGATAGATAGATAGATAGAAATGAATAGACTTAGATAGATAGATAGATAGATAGATAGATAGATAGATAGACTTATAATATGTTATATTTTAAAATGATATATTTTAAAATATAATATATTATAAATCTATCTATCTATCTAAGTATTTTCATTTCTATCTATCTATCTATCTACCTATCTATCTATATCTATCTATCAAAATATGTTCATATTTATCTATCTGAATATGTTATCTATCTATCTATCTATCTATCTATCTATCTAAACATTTTATATCTATATAACTATCTTTCTATCTATATATTTACCTGTTTAAATAGCCTTTTCTCTATATCTATCTATCTACCTATCTTTCTGATTATGTTTATATCTATCTATCTATTTATCTATCAATGTATCTATCCCCACCCGTTCCATTCTATCTATCTATCCATCTTTATTAATATCCATCTATTTATCTCAGTTTGTTAATACCTATCTATCTATTTATCTATCACATAATATTCCTATCTATTTAATATATATATATATATATATATATATATTATATATATATATATATATAAATTACATATATACATTATATTATATGTTTGTGTGTGTGTGTGTGTGTGTGAGTGTGTGTGTTGTGAGCGTTTGTGATTGTCTAGGTGAATTTATTTAGCTTAACAAATAGAAAGGTAAATATATACATAGGAATTTAGATATATAGATATAAAATGTTTAGATAGATAGATAGATAGATAGATGGATCACAATAATTTAAGATGACTTTCCGTCAGCATTTTAGATTTCCTTTTATATCCTTTTCTCAGAGCTTTTGTTCTGGCTAGCAAGTATTGAACACAATAATAATGTGACCCGCACTCGTTATTTTTTAATTATCCGAGCCACCGTGAAAAATGATTGGTAATCCCTGCTCTACAGATAGGTAAGACTAGGTATAACACTAAAGTAGATCTGGAGGTGAGGCTCCTGTTCCGGAACTCTAGGGATTTGGAGTCACCCCTTCATTGCCATTACTTCCATTGAACAATCTTCCAGAAAAAGTAGTTAACAGTAGTTTGAAATACATAACAAATTGACGAGGTAAAGATTGGGAAAATAAAATTTAAATACCATGTTAAGCTTATTTGCAATAGGGCAGGGGTATCCAAACTACGGCTCACGGATCTGACCAACGAAGACATTTTATCAGACCCGGCAACGGTATTTGAATTTGTTTGTTAAAACGTACGGAACGCGAGATGTTCTGACTTGACTACTATACAACAGTTCGTTTCAAAAGTTCTGTACAAATCATTGTCCAATGCATTTTTATAGTAAGAAATCATTTCCAATGCATTTTATAGTAAAAATCATTTCCAATGCATTTTTATAGTAAGAAATCATTTCCAATGCATTTTATAGTAAAAATTATTTCCAATGCATTTTTATAGTAAAAATCATTTCCAATGCATTTTTTATAGTAAAAATCATTTCCAATGCATTTTTATAGTAAGAAATCTTTCCAATGCATTTTTATAGTAAATCATTTCCAACGCATTTTTATAGTAAGAAATCATTTCCAATGCATTTTTATAGTAAAAATCATTTCCAATGCATTTTATAGTAAAGATCATTCCAATGCATTTTTATAGTAAAACTCATTTCCAATGCATTTTTATAGTAAAATCATTTCCAATGCATTTTTATGAAATCATTTCCAATGCATTTTTATAGTAAAAATCATTTCCAATGCATTTTTATAGTAAGAAATCATTTCCAATGCATTTTTATAGTAAGAAATCATTTCCCATTTTTATAGTAAAATCATTTCCAATGCATTTTATAGTAAAAATCATTTCAATGCATTTTTAGTAAGAAATCATATGCATTTTTATAGTAAAAATCATTTCCAATGCATTTTTATAGTAAAATCATTTCCAATGCATTTTTATAGTAAGAAATCATTTCCAATGCATTTTTATAGTAAAACTCATTTCCAATGCATTTTTATAGTAAAACTCATTTCAATGCATTTTATAGTAAGAAATCATTTCCAATGCATTTTTATAGTAAAAATCATTTCCAATGCATTTTTATAGTAAGAAATCATTTCCAATGCATTTTTTATAGTAAAAATTATTTCCATGCATTTTATAGTAAAATCATTTCCAATGCATTTTATAGTAAAAATCATTTCCAATAGGCATTTTATAGTAAAATCATTTCCAATCATTTTTGCATTTATAGTAACAAATTTAGCGTAAGAAATCATTTCCAATGCATTTTTATAGTAAAAATCATTTCCAATGCATTTTTATAGTAAGAAATCATTTCCAATGCATTTTTATAGTAAAAATCATTTCCAATGCATTTTTATAGTAAAAAATCATTTCCAATGCATTTTCCAATGCATTTTTATAGTAAGAAATCATTTCAATGCATTTTTATAGTAAAAATCATTTCCAATTTTTATAGTAAAAATCATTTTTAGTAAAAATCATTGTTCAATTCATTTTTATAGTAAAAATCATTTCCAATGCATTTTTATAGTAAAAAATCATTTCCAATGCATTTTTATAGTAAAATCATTTCCAATGCATTTTTAAAGTAAAAATTCCTTCCAATGCATTTTTATAGTAAAAATTCATTTCCAGTACATTTTCATAGCAAAAATCATTTCCATTTTTATAGTAAAATCATTGTCCAATGCATTTTCATAGTAAAATCATTGTCCAATGCATTTTTATAGTACCGAATTTTCACTTGTTACGACGGCTTGAAAAATACACGTAATTTTCAAAGAGCTACTTTGAATCAACGAATTGATCAAAAGTTATGAGACAAACATGTTTGGAAAGGGCAAACCCTATATTTTCAATTCTTATAAGGTTGTAATAAAATTACATTTGATCAGAATGTTTAATTTGAAGCGATCTGCTTTGAACACAATAATAATGTGACCCACGCTCGTTATTTTTTTTTCAATTATCCGGCCCACCGTGAAAAAAGTTTGGTGATCCCTGGTGTAGATTATTACTATTTGATTGAGGATGATCCTCACTGTGTGGCCTGAAAATATCATCCTTATGCCAAAGCGAAGAAAGATTTTATAATCATCAATTAGGCTAACTTATAAATTTAACATCAAATGAGCTAGTGATGAAGAACTAGATCGGACCCTAACATGTACTACCACTCCGGGTCAGAGTTGATCTGGCAGCAATGGTGATGAAGGGGTACTCCACAATCCCCAGATCTCCAGAATTGGAACTTCCCCATCAGATAGAGTTTAACGTCATACCGTGGACTACGTTAATTCATCCCGTACGCGCCGATTGAAGTCGTTCGTCATGCTCTGAAACGGTGCTCGTAACAACAACGGTATCACAATGTTTTAAGATGACGTTCCAACCATCTCCATTTTGAGTTATTGTGTTATATACCCATGCCCATATTGGGCATATACACAACGAGTTCTTTTACTTGAGAGAGGAGAGAAAGTAACAGATAGATATTTACACACAGATGCATAACTTACTTGTTACTGTCTTTCTTACTTTGGTCATTTGTGATCTCTGGTTAAAGTCAGACAATTCCCCAAATTTGAGCTACCAATTCGAAATATTCGCCGAGTTATGTCGATTTTAAACTCGAAAAATTTTAGGGAGGGAGAAAAATGGTGACATTTTGTAATCTATTTTTGTCTATAAAATGTGTTCTATAGCTCCCCTACTCCTAAAATTGGTTTATAGAAGTTTTTAGGCCTGAAGAATCCAAAAATGTTTTTGGCTACGTTAAAATTCTGTTGATTTGAGGGTACGAAAATGAAAACATAGTTTTTCAATCATAATTTCCATTTTTTCCTTAAGCTGAAAAAGTTTCTAAAATCATCGAAGTTTGTTTAAGGTTTCTTAAAAAATTAAGAAAAATTGACGAGGTGGGTGAAAATTTAATAATGATTTAAGATGGAAGCAGAAGTGTTAGGGTGTGGAGGTTGTATATCAGGAAAGGGTGTTGCTCTATTGTATCAAATTAATCAACTGTTTACCATTCTACTTTTGTAGTTAAATGGCATGAGGAGCGTTTAGTTTTAACTGAGGTCATTATAATTTGTAAAATGGATATAAAACCCAACAGTGTAATAAAGTATAAAGTTTTTAAAAACAAAATACAAAATTAAGTCAAAGATTGACTTAAAACCATCATCAGGGCTTAACATAGTAACTATGTTAAGACCCGTTGATGGTTCTATTAAAACCGAAACGCTTTAACGTCGGCTGTCTGTAAGTCAATCTTTGACTTAATTTTGTTGTTTTAAGGTCATTATGAAAAGACTGCTTTAGATTGCATAGAGACAACTAACTAGCAGGACCTGTGGATATATCACAGTATGATAATTTCATTATTACAACATTTGATATGTTTACTTAAGAGCTATTGCAAAATATTTCAATATTCAAAAGTATAATAATCTTGATTTAACTCTCTCTCTCTCTCTCTCTCTCTCTCTCTCTCTCTCTCTCCTCCTCTTCATTTTTCTTTTTTTCCGTCTTTTAATCTTTTCATTATGTTCAATTAAAACTTTTCCTGATGATTTCACATGGAATTTCCCATATATATTTTTCTATAACGTTTCCAACTTTTCAACTGGCAAATTGGTATCCATCTGATCACTCACCTTCGTAGTTGACCATTCCATCCCCATCAATGTCGGCCTCTCGTATCATCTCCGAGATTTCCTCGCTGGTCAGTTTCTCATCGGAGAAGTTGGCCATAACCTGGCGTAACTCAGCAGCTGTGATTAACCCGTTACCGTCCTTGTCAAACACACGGAATGCCTCGCGCATCTCCTTTTCGGGATCGGTTGGACCCATCTGCTTAGCCATCATTTCCACAAATTCAGCGTATTCGATGGTACCATTACCTGGAGAGGGAAGAGAAAAAGAAGAAAAAATACTTTTAGTTATATGTATCAGAAACGGTGTGTGTGTATGTGTGTGTGTGTGTGTCTGTGTATATGTGTGTGTGTTTGAGTGTACCAGATGTAGAATATTGATATACTCGATATAGAATTATATATATATATATATATATATTATATATATATATATGTGTGTGTGTGTGTGTGTGTGTGTGTGTGTGTTAAAAGAGAGGAAATGAATCCGACAGTATGAGAATGAACAAGATGGAATGAAAACACCACACAATGCTGTTAAAGAGAATGTTATAAATGTTTATGTTATAAATTGTTTTCTCTTTAACAGCCTTGTGTGGTGTTTTCATTCCATATATAATATAATGAATAGAGAATAAATGAGAAAAGTATTGGCATGAAAAGGTGCTCAATGCTAATAAAGCAGAGCTGATTTATAATCAATAGTAATATTATGGATTTGAACTCATAACTTAACGTTTCATGCTTATGCAATCTAGTTTTTAAAATTTAAAAAAAATGTTTTTCAAATCTCAACCATTTGACTACTGGTTTTTAAGATCTCAGCCATTTGACTCATCTGAGGATTGCTTAACCATGAAACTCTAAGTTATGAGTCCAAATCCATAATATTACTATTGATTATATATATATATATATATATATATATATATATATATATATATTAAATTTTTAAAAAAAAATTTTGTGTATTTTGGCAGCAAATTATTCTAAGACATGTGTTATTGAACAACACGGAGTATTCTTTTTTCATTTTTTGTATGGATATTTTTCCCAGTCTTCTGGCTATCCTTTTTGAATCTGGATCGAGTTGATTCATGATATTTTTCATACTGATTTCCCGAGCGCTTTCGACTGTTGCTCCAGTCGTATTCATGGGGTTATGTAATTTGGTTTTTAGTTAATTTTTAGTTCTGTTATCTATGCTTTTATCGAATTCAGAGAGTCTATTATTTTTAAGAGGGGGGTTAGGTGAGTGTTAGTTATTAAAGATATTTAATACGTTGTCTCCGACTTTAAAGGCTATTTTATTAATGTTAGGTTTTTTATTTTTAATGCATATGGCTTCTAGGATCTGTAGGCGTTTCTTATTATTATTTTTGTAGATAATTTTAGTATTTTCGTTTAAGATTTTTCTAATTTCGGGGGAGGTGGATTTTTTCTGGTGTTTTTTTAATAAAGTGTTGTTTTATGGAGCTTGTGTCGGAGAGATGGTATATATATATATATATATATATATATATAATTATAATGTGTAGAGAAATAAGGTTATTTCTCTACACAAACTTTTTCCTGGAAAAAAGAACAAATCCTCAACACTTACAGACAAAAAACACCGTAGGAGCTGCCAAAGTTAAATATACCAAAGTGTCAATACAAAAAGTAGAGCTAATAAAAAAACATCCTGATGATTCGTTAAGAGAAACCTACGTAGATATTCACTGACTCATTAGGCTTACTTTATATATATATATATATATATATATATATATATATATATATATAATATACCAAGCGTGTTGGTAGATCTTGCGGAGAGAAAAACGCAGCAGAGAGTTTGATTGTAAAAATATACTACCAAACATCAACCAGGAAGAAAAATTTTTGAAAAAAAGAAAGGACCAACATATTCGTACCAACAAAAATAATCTATTGGTACAGTATTTGGCCAAAAGAAAAAACAATTTATATGTATATATATGTATATAAGATATATATATATATATATATATATATATATACATATAACCGCTAGGAGAAGCTAATATGTAAAAAGTGCTCGATACCTAAGTAGAGCCAAGTATATATATGAGGGAGATTTAGAAATTATCCGCACTCTTGTATTATGGACGCCAAGCTCATTAAGGATTATTTGATAGGCAGAACCATGTCTTATCTGAGAGTAAAAAGAAGGAGAGAGTGGGTGGAAGAAACTAAAAGTTATTTTGATTATCAAAAACAAAACAAACAAACAAACAAATGAATGTACCGTATTTGACAGCATATAATACGCACGGGCATATAAGACACACTCCTAGTTCAGCAGGTCAGATTCAGGAAAAAGAGTTTTTAGTGTATTTAAGCATATATTGTTGAAAACAGTCTAGTTATGTTTGATTCTAACAATACCAGCAATAAAATAAGGATGCATGGAGTTTAGGGTAGATAAAAGTACTGAGCGTAAGCTGGGTTAGTGAGCATCATAGAGAAGATTAGCCTAGGCCTGCAGGAGATCTCAAACTTCACCTACGATGTATAAGACGCAGAACAATTTTTTAGCCAAAATTTTGGAAAAAAGTGCGTCCTATATGCCATCAAATTCGGTAATTCCTTTTTTAATTTCTCGATCTTAACTTTACTGGACATCCTGTTTTACCTTTTTATACCTCTCAACCATTCCATCTTTCAGACAGAAAGTCAAAATTTGCACTTTTACCATTTAAATGTCTCGGTTTTATTTGTCTGTGACGCGTATTTAAACAAATACACTTTTATAACTGCAACAAGCCTTTAGAAAAAAGAATTATCTTTCAAATTACACACGAGTTTTAGTTAGTAATATTTTAAGTGTAAACAAATACAAAAAAAAACATTGCTAGAATAAACGAATTCTTTATTACGCTATGTTAAATTTCTGACCGCCATCCTTGGCCAGTTGAAAATTACTTAAAGTAAGTAAGTCCTGAGCTATAGAATCCTTTGGTAAGTGAATAAGTCCTGAGTTATGGAATCCTTTGTTAAGTGAATAAGTCCTGAGTTATGGAATCCTATGTAGTGTCAAAGGTCCAGTGATATAATCCTATGTTCCGTCGTCACGAAGGTTCAATTAGTTGTAAGTAGCTAAGATTAGAACAGCCGGTATAAATAACAATATCAGCAGCTGAGCACTGCCAGTGGTTGGCCAATAGGTTGATCATATGGTTATCGGCGAGTCTATAAGTAAGAGTGGGCTTTTAACACACGCCATATATGAAAATATCTCAACACACCCCTTTTTATATAAGGTTGGTGATTCCATTCAGAAATATTAAATCATTTCATTCAGGAATATAAAGTTACAATTTACAATCATTTCATTAAGAAATTTTAAAATTTATAGTAATAGTATTTTTGTTTTATTACTTCTACACCTAATTTTACTAATCCTATTTTGTTATATTTATATGAAAAAATGTCAACACGCTAATGTTTCGGTTTTCATCGTTAAAATTAATTGTAATCAGTGTTACACAAAAACGTTCTTTAATGAAATAACGTCACCATTACGGCACCTCACACGTTTAACGTTCTAACTACATAATAGGTTCAATTAAATCTGACGAAAGGCCTCATATATATATATATATATATATATATATATATATATATATATATATATATATATATATATATATATATGTAAAAACAAAAAGCTTAAAACGGGTATCTAGTGATTATGGTCCATTTCCACCCAAGGGTATCTGAAACCCTCTGATCTTCGTCAGATCATGTTCGTTATTGAAAATAAATTTTATTTATTTGTATACCATTTTCAATAAAGAATCGATCTGACGAAACTCAGAGGGTTTCAGATATCTTTGGGTGGAAATGGACTATAATCACTTAATACCGGATTTTAAAAACTTTTTGTCTTTACTGATTACTTTGCTCTGTTTATAAAAATTAAGCATTGAGCTCTCATATCTAGAATAAATGAATGCTGGATTTTCCACTTATAAATAAAGACATCTTATTTCTTAGCTTGTTTGTAAAAAACGAATACATTTTTTCACTGTATATCAACAGGCAATTAAGAACTGAATTTCATTTTTTGTTGTATAAGGTATTACTCTTCCAACAAAATATGTTAAATTTTAATCAGTTTAACTCAAAAACTTTTGGAAAAGAAGAATTTTATTACGCCCCACTTCGATTATGCAACGCAGAGTATAAATAAAATGCAATAGAGAAATGTAAGAAAGGCTGCCTCGCCCGATTTCTCAAGAGAGGTAACATGGGAATTATAACGAACTACTGAGGTACAAATCTTAATGCCATAGCTGGTGCGGTTCATAATGCGTTCAACGCGCACGACTTGGGACGACGACAGAATCCTTTTTACAGCGATAACTTCGAGATTTCTGCTTTCTTGTCAACCCCTTCCCCTCACACAGTCCGATATAAGTATCAGCACGTAATTCTTTTCTAGTTTTGGCTTCGGTAGACCGACAGAAACCATAAAAAGTTCATCAAAGATACAAGCACGTTAGAGGAATAAGCCGGGTATTTTTAGAACCGGCGTGACAATGACTGCACACAGGCAAGTCTCTTCGTGACTTGGACAAATGGTCATATTCCTGTCGCGGCACGTGCTATAATAGTGTGAGGCGTAGGAAATGGACTCGTCGACCCGAGTTCTAATCCATTTTTATAGTAAAAATTAATTTCCGATATATTTTTATTGAAAGAATCATAGTCCAATGCATTTTTAAAGTTAAGATCGTTTCCAATACATTTTTACTGTAAATATAATTGTCCAATACATTTTTATAGTAAAAATTATTATCCAATGCATTTTTATAGTAAAAATCATTTCCAATCCATTTTCCAGTAAAAATCTTTTCCAATGCATTTTTATAGTAAAAAAAATCATTTTCAATAAATATGTATAGTAAAAAAAAACACATTTTCGATACATTTTTATAGTAAAAAAACATTTCCAATGCATTTTTAGACTAAAAATCATGTTTAATGCACTTTTACACTAAAAATCATTGGTAATGCATTTTTATAGTAAAAATCATTTCCAATACATTTTTATAGTAAAAATTATTGTCCAATTCATTTTCATAGTAAAAATCATTTCCAATGCATTTTTATAGTAAAAATCATTTCTAATTAATTTTTACACTAAAATTCATTTGTAATGCATTTTTATAGTAACAATCATTTCCAATGCATTTTTATAGTAAAAAAATCATTTCCAATGCATTTTAATAGTAAAAATCATTTCCAATGCATTTTAATAGTAACAATCATTTCCAATGCATTTTTATAGTAAAAATCATTTCCAATGCATTTTTATAATAAAAATCATTTCCAATGCATTTTTATAGGAAAATCATTTCCAATGCATTTTCATAGTAAAAAATTATTTCCAATGCATTTTTAATAGTAAAAATCATTTCCAATGCATTTAATAGTAAAAATCAATTCATTTTAATAGTAAAAATCATTTCCAATGCATTTTTATAGTAAAATCATTGTCCAATGCATTTTCATAGTAAAAATCATTTCCAATGCATTTTATCTTAGATCTCATAGATGTCATCCTAACAGGTACTACCACTCCGGATCAAAGAGGAACTAGAAGTAGTGATAATGAAGGGGGTACTCTACGCTCCCAAAAGCTCTCGAATTTGAACTTCTCCATTAGATGCAGTTCAACGTCAAAACCAGGACACTTTTCGAATAGGTGAAGGAAGTGACGTCAAAAAAAAAAAAAAAGAGAAACAAAAAAGAAAGAGAAAAAGAAAAAGAACGAGAAAGACGCGAAGCATCAATCACCTAAAAGGACGTGTTCAATATTCAATTACCTGCGTGGAACTTGAGGTGTTAACATGATTTTACGAGGAGGCACGGCGGAGGGAGGGAGGAAGGGGAGGGGTCACATTTGAATATGCTTTCAGGGTAATGACAATCGTGGGGAGCATATGTTGAATGAGATTGATATAAGTGCGTGGTGATAGATGGATAGATAGATAAATAGATAGATAGGAAGATAGGTAGATAGATAGGAATAGACTAAGATAGATAGATAAATAGATAGATAGGATAGATAAATAGATAGATAGATAGATAGATAGATATTGATAGATATGAACAGACTTGGATAGATAGAGAGGTAGATAGGAATAGAATAAGATAGATAGATAGATAGATAGGATAGATAAAATAGATAGATAGATAGATAGATAGATATGAACAGACATGGATAGATAGATAGGTAGGTAGATAGGAATAGAATAAGACAGACAGACAGATAGATAGATAGATAGATAGATAGGTAGATAGGAATAGACTAAGATAGATAGATAAATAGATAGATTGGATACATAAATAGATAGATATGAACAGACTTGGATAGATAGATATATAGGTATATAGGAATAGAATGAGATAGATAGATTGATTGATAGATAGATAGAGAGATATGAACAGACTAAGATAGATACATGCATACATAGAGATATAAAATTAGATGTATTTATAGATAGATAGAGAGATAAATAGATAGATATATTGATAGATAGATAGATAGATAGATAGATATGAGCAGATTAAGATAGATACATACATAGAGATATAAAATTAGATGTATTTATAGATTGATAGATAGATAGAGAGAGAGAGATAGACAGAGAGTTATATATATATATATATATTATATATATATATATATATATATAGATAAGATAGATAGATAGATAGATAGATGGGAATATACTGGATCAAGACAGTAGGCAGATAAATAGATAAATATATTGATAAATAGATAGACAGATAGATAGACATCAACTAATATATATATTATATATATATATAATATATATATATATATATATATATATATATATATATATATATATATAGTAACTATGAATAGACTAAGATTGATATATACATGCAAGGAGATAAAGATAGATAGATAGATAAACAGGTAGATAGACATAAACTTATTATCATATTATGTGAACAGATTAGATCAAAACATTATATTTTATAATTTGCTTGAAGCATTGTGTATATATTGGTTTGAAGGTTGATTTTGAAGGCTATCACAATGCAGGTGTAAAGAAAAAATAATAAGGTAACAATGGTGTTGTTTGTTAACCTGTGATTTATTCTTAATATTTCGAGATAAAATCTCTTTTTCAGAAGAACACTGGAACTGAAGTAGTTGTCGTTATGGCATTTTTAGTTTTAAAAAAATGCCATAACAAGACGACAACTACTTCAGTTCCAATGTTCTTCTGAAAAGGAGATTTTATCTCGAAATATCAAGAATAAATAACAGGTTAACAAACAACACCATTGTTACCTTATTATTTTTTCTTTACACCTGCATTGTGATAGCCTTCAAAATCAACCTCCAAACCAATATATATATATATATATATATATATATATATATATAAATATATATATATATTAATAGCTAGTAGCATTGGGGGGAATCTTACTCCTCTGAGGCGCAGTCGGTGTATTCTATACCACCATCCGACAGGGTGGGTTAAGCTTAGTAAATGCTTAACAAAACATTTTTAAAGTAAAAATTATTTTCAATTCATTTTTATAGTAAAACTCACTTTTAATACATTTTATTGTAAAATTATTTTCAATTCATTTTGATCGTAAAAATCCTTTGTTAGTAAATATTTAACCCAAATATGAACTGAGTTAAGCTTAACTCTCTATAACAAAATAAAAAAAAAAGTAAAAGCTCTGTGTTATAACCTTGCCCGATAAACACTCTACACTGACAGTCAGTGAGTCTTTCGAACAGAATACAATCAAGCGGCCATTTTGTATTTGTCTTGTTGTTTTTTTGTTACTCATACGCGCATGCGCTCTGGTAGACACACATTAAGAATCTAACCTGGGGCCCATCTTCCTTTTCGTTGAATTGCGAAATATGCCATTTCGTTTCTAATTTTAGATTTTTCTTTACGTTAATTAAAAGGTATTATTTGCCTCTTGTTATTCAAAGATTCCTTTCATGTTTTTCACGTGGAAAAAAAATTATGAAGTTTCAATTTTCCTGCGTAATAATATGTTGTTACTGGTTATATATTTTTTATCATTTGATTAAAAGATATTTATACTTTTTCAACATATTATTTTTCTTTTTATTTATTTTTTTGTATGGTAGGGGGAGCTTTTTCATATATTAATTTTCTTGTTCTTTCTTTTCTTTTTTCTTTGGGGGTCTTTTTCATACATTAGATTTATTTTTCTTTCTCTTTATTTTTTTATTGAAGGGGGGAAGAAGTTCGTTTGCATGTATTAGCTTTCTTTTTCTTTCTCTTTTCTTTACTTCTTTGGGGATGGGGTTCATATATTAGCTTTCTTTGAAAGCGCGTGGTGTAATGGTTAAAGTCATGGGAAATGGAGTCGTCGCCTCGAGTTCAAATCCTGGACGTGGTAATTGCATTTCACTTAGCGCTAATATCTTTGGGAAAGGTATGAATCCTATTCTCCCTCCAACTATGGATAAATAGTAGGGCAGACTGGACTCTTTAACCTTGGTTATGCAACCGGTCTAGGAAAAGGAAAACTCTGAATTCAAACCTGTTGAATGCCGTTTAAGAAATTGACCTTGTGTCACATTTTGCTTGTGGGGAGGGGTTGGTAAATATATATATATATTAGATTTCTTGTTCCTTATTTTCATTTATTTCTTTGATGGGGATATTTTTCATATATTAGGTATCTCTTTCTTTTTACTTTCTTTATTTTTATGGGGGGAGGTCTTTTTCATATATTAGATTTCTTTATCTTGATTTATTTTTTCTTTGAGGGGCGTATATTAGCTTTCCTTTATGAATAATTATATACTCATCAACAAGGCATACCAACGGCACTCTCTGTCTTTCTCTCTCTCTCTCTCTCTGTCTCTGTTTCTCTCTCTCTCACGTTGCACGTCCGTGCACACATGCTAAGTCCTCTAAACTGTATCCTATGTCCGTACATGGCTTACGAATGTATCAAATCCTCCACAAGGTGAATGTTTATATACTCATGGATTCTTTTTGTGTCCACACATGGCTTATGAATGCAAGATGAATATTTATATACTCATCAACAAGACATACTAATGGCACTTTCTGTCTCTCTCTCTCTGTCTCTCTCTCTGTCTCGTCCTTGCACTCATGCTCAGTCCTCTAAACTGCATCCTGTGTCCGAACATGGCTTACGAATTTATCAACTCATCCACAAGGTGAATATTTATATACTCATCAACAAGGTATTCTAACGACACTCTCTGTCTGTCTGTCTGTCTGTCTGTCTCTCTTTCGGTATTCGTCCCATCAGTCTTGCTAAGTCCTCTAAACTGCATCCTGTGTGCGTACATGGCTTTTAGAGGGGGGGCTTTTCATATATTAGCTTTCTTTTTCTTTTGTTTTTTTTGTTTTGTTTGGGAACCTTTTTCATATATTAACTATCTTTTTGTCTTTTGGGGGAGTTTTTCAAATACTAGCTATCTTTTTCATTCTTTTCTTTCTTCTTTGGGAAAACTTTTTCATATATTACATTTCTTTTTCTTTCTTTTTCTTTTGTCGTGTTTCTTTGCTTTTTTTACCCCCTCGATCCTTTGCCACATTTTGATTAGAAATCAGCTTGGCCAGAAGCGATGACAAGAGAATATTTATAATCAACAAATGTTCGCGGTGCATTCTGGGTAGAAGAAGAAGAAGAAGAAGAAGAAGAAGAAGAAGAAGAAGCATATAAGGAGTAATAATGAAAAGAAGAAGAAAAATAGAAGAAGAAGAAGAAGAAGAAGAAATATGTTTAATGTGTCTGTTATTTGTGAGTTTAGAAAGTAATGTCTAATCTTTGTTAACTATAGCGGAAGCAGAAATAATATTTGAAGAAAAAGAAAATTATTCATAATTATATTCACAATCATGAAGCAATGAATAAATGTTTAAACTTATAATAAATAACGAGGCAACCAGTGAATATTTATATACTAATAAACAAGATATACTAACAGCACGCGACTTTCTCTCTCTTCCCCCTCTCTCTCTATTGTTATTTGTCACATCATGCTTGGTAAGTCCTCTAGATGGCATCATGTATCCATACATGACTTATGAATGCAAGGTGAATATTTATATACTAATCAACATGGCATACTAACGGCACTCTCTATCACTCTGTCCCTCTGTCTCTCTCTCTGTCTCTCTTCCCCGTTACACGTCTCAGCACTCTTGCTAAGTCCTCTAAACTGCATCCTGTGTCCGTACATGGCTTATAAATGTACCAACTCCTCTACAAGGTGAATATTTATATACTCATCAACAAGGCATTCTAACGACACTATCTGTCCCTCTGTCTCTCTGTCTCGTTACCCGTCTCCTCACTCTTGCTAAGTCCTCTAAACTGCATCCTGTGTCCGTAAATGGCTTATAAATGTACCAACGCCTCTACAAGGTGAATATTTATATACTCATCAACAAGGCATTCTAACGACACTATCTGTCTCTCTGACTCGTTACCCGTCTCTTCACTCTTGCTAAGTCCTCTAGACGGCATTCTGTGTCTGTACATGGCTTAGGAATGTACCAACTCCCCCGCAAGGTGAATAATTATATATTGATCATCAGAGCACACTAGCAACAGCCTCGGTTCCTGCGTCAGTGTATGGGGGGGGTGTTGTTAGTAAACATTAGGGCAATTCCATGTCAAATTATCTAAAAAAAGGTAAATTATCACCCAACCACTTCAATTTTGTACAGACGTAGACTATGTTCAAGTTGGACATTCCCCAAAATTTGAGCTTCCAATTCCAAAAATTGGTAGAGTTATGTCGATTTCTAGTTCTCCAAATTTAAGAGGGTCGCGAAAAATGGCGACTTTTTATTATCTACTTTTGTCTGTAAAATGAGTTCTAGAGCTTCCCCACTCCTAAAAATTGTTTTTTTAAAAGCATCTTTGACCGAGGAATGCTATCGAAAATGTCTGAAAGTCAACCAATTTTAAATTGTTACAAAAAGTCACTATTTTTCGCAACCCCCCCTCAAATTTGGAGAGCTACAAATCGACATAACCTTCGACATAAATTTTGGAATTGGAAACTCAAATTTTGGGATTGTCTCACTTTAACATAGTCTACACCTGTTCAAAATTTCAGAAAAATTGAAAGGTGTGGGTGACATGGACTGGATGATTTGATATGGAATTACCCATTGGCATGAATCTCGGGCGGTGATCCCCCAAGCAGCACCTGCCTCATCGTCTAAAAGGGACAAGACTTGGTTTAAGTCAGCTCGTTAACCTCAGAGTGAAATAATAATAATAATCATCCTAGTTTTTATTTATTTATTTTTTTAAAAATTATTTTGAATTTTGACATGGCAACATACTTGGAACATTTGACCGGATGACAGACAATATTAGGAACATTTGTTCTCAACAAACATTTTTAAAAAAGAGAGAAATAAGAAATTACAGTTATTCGCCCATTTCATTCATAAAGGAGGAGAAGAAGAAAGAGAAAAAAAGGAGAGGAAAAGGAAATAAGAAGAGAAATTATAACCACACAAATAAAGACATAAGCACACCCATTTCTGAATATAAACTTTGATGATGAAGTTCATGCTTCGAAATCGATAAAACAAAAATAACATCTTTTTGTTTTTATTTTTCATACGCATTGTATTGGCCTTCAAAATATTAATATATTATAACATACTTAACAATGCTTCAAGCAAATTACCAATTGCTTTTATCATCCTAGTGTTTTTTTACTGATGTGAAATCTCTCAATGCATTCATCATTCATTCATTGGCAATTCAGTCTCGAAAGACTATGATAAAAGTTTATGTGTGCCCCTGAAGTTGCATCGCCTCCTGTGACTATGAAGTCCTATGTTTGAGAAAAATTCTCGACCACAGATTTTGCATTTGTAGGTTGTCCCCGCAGATGATGATGTTCCGATGCTTTGTTGCCGTTGCTTTCTTATGGACCTCTTAGCTTCATGATGTTGTTTCAGGGTGACATCTGACGTGTACAGGCCTCTATGGAGATTCTGCCGCCACCGAGGGCGGTCTTGAGCCAAATTTTCCCAGCTGGAAGGGACAATGCCAAAGTACCTGAGATCATTTTTGCAGACATCCTTGAATCGCAGTAGGGGGCGACCAATCTGTCTTTTACCAGATGTTAACTTTCCATACAGGATGTCTTTCGGGATTCGTCCATCATCCATCCGACGTACATGACCCAACCATCGGAGACGACCTTGTGTCAGTAGAGAGTACAATGTGTGATATAATAATAATTTGAAAAATCGAAATTACACAAAAGATGTGACAAATGTAAACCAAAATAAAGAATTTGGACACATAGCCTAGTGGATAAAGGAGTTAGGTTAAGACATTTCTAAGAGACAGTTATCTTTGGACTGCAGGTTCAATCCTGGTCAGGGGCAACAGTAACATAAAATAATAATTAACACAGCTTAACACCTGTACCCTAGCTATGGTTAGCGGAATGAGAACATGATACCCCCGTGGACTGAATAAAGGGTTAGGTTCAAAGTTATATGAGGGCTCCCGATTACGACATATAGCCTAGTGGATAAAGGAGTTAGGTTAAGACAATTCTAAGCGACAGTTATCTCTAGACTGCAGGGCCAATCTTCGTCAGGTCCAGCAGTAACATAGAATAATAATTAACACAAGCTTAATGCCTCTACCCAAGCTATGATTAGCGGATTGAGAACAAGATATTCCCATGGACTGAATAAAGGGTTAGGTTCAAAGATCCGTGATGGCTCCCGATTACAAGTAGGTTCCCGAATCCGATAAGGTTCCCTAGTCCGACAAGAATACCATTGGCCTGGAAGAGTTATCTTCCCGCTAGGTTGCCACTTGTTCTCGCCAGGGGCTATAGCATTTAAGCGGCTGATTCAAACGCTTCACCCTCTTTTGCTACATCTTCTCGTACGACCACATGGGTTAGACCATTGTCACACCCTTGTGGGGCCTCTGGTACCCACGTACGGACCAACGTCAGTAAGTGACTTCCATTATATGGACTATCCGTAACTCTTCTTATATGTACATGTACGTAACACTTGAATGTGTCCTTATTGTATCTCATTTGTATTATCTTGTATTCCTATTTTATGTACCATGTCATATTTCTGTGCTGTTTACAATATAAAGAGTTGTGTCTCACAAACGTGTCGGAGTTGTATGTTCATATATTAGCCATGAATCTTACAACCTGAAGAAGGCCGGAGGGCACATCGACCGAAACGTTGTATAGATAACATTGAAGATGAGGACAATAGTCCGAATAATACAAATAATACTCAAAATAAAGAAGAAGGAAAAGGATATATGTGAAAATAATAAATAAATAAATAGATAAACAGATAAGATTTTTCAATGCACGTTTTCCACTGATAATATAATCCGTATATAGAACTCCATTCTTGGTTACGCTTGAATATTACAAACGTGTCCATTTTTAGATTTTTCCTGGCTTGAGATTTTTTTTTATGCGATCGGCTCGGCTTAGCCTCGTTTTGACTTCGTTCACGCTGCATCGGAATTCGCGAGAAAATGGTGAGATCATGACACCAAAGCCAGGGAAGCATAATCTCCCTCTACCCGGACGGATTAGGAAACATACTCAAGCGACATGGACGAAGATCGCATTTGGAGAAAATAAGAATTAAATCGAAAAGCAAAACGAATGAAATATTGAAAAAGAAGAAATAATAAAAAGGGGGGAAGAAATTCAAAATATCGTTCGAAAACTTCGAACGCTAATGTACAAAGTGGAGGTTTCGTTCTTAATGGTAATATTAAAAGTTGAAAGAACCATTCTTCCTGAAAATGAAAATATTGCAGGAAGGAGTCTTTGAGAAGTTAGCTTGATGTTCTTCGGAAATTGGTCTCTGAAGAATGAAATCAACCATTCTTTTTTCTATATTCTGTAATCTGCTTATATTTCAAGAGATCACACATTCATATCATCACTTCTGTTACTACAAGGTCTGACTGAAACTTAATGGGACTGTAGTGATATATAGATTGCTTATACGACAGCGTTTACGATAGCTAAGTCACTTGCAACCTCTGGGTCAAATATATCTATTTCAAAATTATTCGTATTCAATAGAATCGGGTGCCAAAAAAGCAGCAAACAAACAAACAAACACTCTACACAACTACACTTAAAATGCAAATATGAACGTATAAAGAACGCAATTCCCTAACCTCTAGGCTTAAAATAACCCTAGACGAGGTTTCATGCCGTTAAAATCATTCCCTCAATTGAAAAGACTCCGAATATTTATGTTCTGTCCTGCAAACACTGCAGTATTTGTACTCCTAAAATAGAGACAAAAACCTTACCAAATACACACATACAATATATATATATATATTATATATATATATATATATATATATATATATGTATATACATACACACACACACACACACACACATATATATATATATATATATATATATATATATATATATAGTATTCAAAGAATATTTAGGTAGTTTATAAGCAGCCACAGTGAGTATGTATCACGCTGAGAAAATCCATAACGAAACATAAAATCAATTGTTCTAAACTCGGTAAATAGAAAGAGAAAAAAAGCTTTTTCTTTTGGGTTTTTTTTTCTGTTAGTTTTGTTTTCGACTCCAACAATGAATGTCTTTTATTTCTTTACCGTAAAGAAACAGATATATAACTAAGGAGAATTTCTAGTTGTTTTGTTACTTTTGTTTTATGAAAAGGTTTGCTGGTGCTTTATGTACGACTCTATTTGATTGGCTGGTTGGTTGATTGATTTTAACGGCATATCCACCCGTCTGGGGTTATGTCATGCCTAACGGTTATGAAGTAATATATGTTGTGTATTTATATTTATACTTTTTTAGTAATTGGTTTTAACAATGTGTTAGCATTATTGGGGATTATGTTGTATGGTATTGATTAAGTTCATGTCTATCTTCTATGGTATAATTTTATTTCCCTCAAAAAGGACAGAATGTCCTCCATGTTGACATTTTCAAACAGATCTTTCATATTGTTTGCTTTAAAATAACGGTTTCTGGTGTGAGCAAAAAACCTGCATTCCATGAATAAGTGTTTAACTATCAAAGGTGTTGGACATGTTTCACACTGTGGTTGTTGTTCTTGTTTGAGTATATAGGAGTGCGTTAGTTTTGTATGACCAATGCGTAATCGGAACACAATGACTTGTTCCTTTCTAGACTTTCTTAAAGTCGGTCTCCAGCCTCCCAAAATGGGTTTGATTAGGAAGAGTTTTATGTGGATGTTGTTATTCCAGTGTTGTTGCCATTTTGTTTGAAGGAATCTATTAATTTTAGGTTTCAAGTCAGTATATGGTAACTTGAATTTGTCGGGAATCAAATCTAGAGCCGATTTAGCTGCAGATTCAGCCTTTTCATTCTCCCTCACTCCTACTTGACTAACATGCAATGAATGGGCGCACTGACTCTATCGTGTGGCTGAGCAGTTAATGATATTCAACACACCATTTTGGCCCTTACTTGAGCTAGACGGACGGTTGAAGAGGACTCCGAATAATCGGCTGATAACGTCAATTAACCACAGAATTAACCACCGAGTACAATTTTTTTTCTTTTGCTATATCATTCGGATTTCTAAAGAAGGGCATAAAACTTAGGGTCGCAGAATCCTATCCATGCAATGAATATATATATATATATATATATATATATATATATATATACAAAGTAATAAATATTTATTATATATATATATATATATATATAATATATATATATATATATATATACATAGTCTCTGAATACTATGATAAAGTTTTAATGTGCCCCTGAAGTTACAGCGCCTCCTGTGACTGTAAAGTCCGATGTTTGAAAAACATTCTCAACCACAGATTTTGCATTCGAAGCCACGTCTTATATCTCGATCAAAGAACAAAAATCTAAAAGGACGCAGTAAAATTATCCACGCGTCCCAATGTTTTTCTTTTTTCTTCCCTCACCATTTCCAGCTAACTGTAAATTCATATCTTATAAAGGAATTATTCCGGATAGGTTACAAATGAGGAGTTAGACGGCTTTAGTTGGGATGCATAGATTTTCTCGGGGACTCATTCAACGCAAATATGTGCGTCCCAGGACGCAGTACATTAAAAAGCAGCATCACTGCACGTCAAATATTTGAGAAAGAGGCTTAGACTGTTCGAAGCCAAATCTTATATCGATCAAAGAATACACATCTAAAAGGACACAGTAAAATTGTATCCATGTGTTCCAGTATTTTTCTTTTTTCTTCCCTCACCATTTCCAACTAACTGTTAGTACATTTCCATAGTTTCTTATAAACGAATTACTCAGGATGGGTTTCAAAGTAGGAGTTAGACGGCTTTAGTTGGGATGCATAGATTTTCTCGGGGACCCATTCAACGCAAATATGTGGGTCCCAGGACGCAGTACATTAAAAAGCAGCATCACTGCACGTCAAATATTTGAGAAAGAGGCTTAGGCTGTTCGAAGCCAAATCTTATATCTCGATCAAAGAATGTATTTTATCAATCAATTTTTGGTAATTCGTTTTTTTTTTTGTGTGTGTTCTTGTGTTCCTCAATAAAACAAGTTACAACAAAAATGTGTTACTTCATACGTATAAAGAGTTCTTGTTTTTTTGGTTCTTGTTTTTTGTTCTTTTTGAGATATAACTTTTGAGCCGAGATTTTGATCAATAACTGTCTTTCAAATGAACGATTCAACTGCCACACGTTCACATTTTTATAAACGAAAAAACTTTGAACTACTCGGCTTAAAGTCGACGCTACACAATTGCCCGTCTTATTGGACGTAGGTTAACCGGTGGGGAGGATATAGCATACAAAGATTCAATCAAAGATTTCGTTTGTAATCTTCCAAACAATTGGTTTTCTGTTATTTTGAGCTGTGCATCAATGTTTATACGGGTTGATCAGCGGCCGAATTGATTCGGTTCAAATACAACAAAGAAAATTCGAACAAAGGCCCGATCAAATAGAAACGATCAATCATTTTTTTCTACGCCCTGTCGGTGGGGTATAGAATACCCGACTACAAAAGCCATCACATGGGCACGCCAGAGTAGGCCGTCCAGCAAAGACGTACATAGATCAACTCTGAGCGGATACTGGGTGCTGCGCAGAGGACCTCCCAGAGGCAATGCATGATAGGGCTTCTGTGGAAGCCATCACATGGGCACGCCAGAGTAGGCCGTCCAGCAAAGACGTACATAGATCAACTCTGAGCGGATACTGGATACTGCGCAGAGGACCTCCCAGGAGCAATGAATTATAGGGCTTCTGTGGAAGCCATCACATGGGCACGCCAGAGTAGGCCATCCAGCAAAGACGTACAACAACTCTGAGCGGATACTGGATGCTGTGCAGAGGACCTCCGAGGGGCATGAATGATAGGGACGGCTAGCGAGAGATTGTCATGGATATCCGTGCTGCTAGCGTGACATGATGATGATGATGATGATGATATTTGTATCTAACACCAATAGTTTCCGCAGTTATATGGTTTTAAATATTTTTCCCTAACTCCAATAATTTGCACAGTTATATGGCTTCGAGTATTCTTATCTAACACCAACAATTTGCACAGTTATATGATTTTGAATATTCCTTTCAAACTCCAATAATTTGCACAGTTACATAGCTTCAGTATCCCTTTTTTAAACACCAATAATTTGTTAGATTATTGTATGAAGCATACAACTTGGTTTGAAATGTGTTGAAATTTCAATACTTACCATCAGTGTCTACTTCTCGGATCATTTCTTCAAGTTCGGCATCAGACGGAGTCTGACCGAGTGATTTCATCACTGATCGGAGCTCCTTGCTAGTAATTTGACCATCACCATCGATGTCGAACATGTCAAAAGCGTCCTTGATTTCTGGAAAGATAAAGAAAGAAAAAGAAACGTTTAGAAAAAATGTATTAAAGCGCCACCTATATTAGTTTATACTTTGAATGTAATCACAATAAGTTCAACAAAAAAGCATCGATAATTACGAGGTATGTCAAAGAAGTTCCAGGTGGAAACTATGTTGAGGTAATAAATTGCTGTCACCATAGGAATTATTATCAATTATATTACTTGAAAAATAAGTAAAACAGTCCGTTTATTTTACAACAGGGTCAGTTTCTTTATTGATATATTTTAGCAGAATTCTGTATCCATAGTTCTTTAACTAAAAAAACAAAAAACAAAAAAAACCTCCTGAATATAATATTATAAAAATCTTCTGATAAAATTATTGAGTCTCTTATATTTACAGAAAAAAATTGAAAATGTTTTTTGTTGGTTCATTTTTTCATATTTCATAAAATAATATAGTGGGGGTAGAACTCGTAAATATTTCCCAAAATTTTTTTAAGAAAAACCTTTTTCGAACATATTTTCATTGTGTAATTATGGAAATTTTCGTGAAAATCGGGCAATTGATGTTTCATAGATTTTTTTAAAAGCCTCTTGTCATAGCTTGTAATGGTGTACGTTAAAATTCAATTGATTTAACCGTGCAAAAATGTAGACATTGTTTTTCCTTCATAATTTTCTTTATTCCGTAAACTGTACATTAAAAAAAGATCATCAGGATTTAAAAAAAAAAAGTCTCTTCTTTCGAAGGGACAAAGAATTTTCAAGATAATATTATTGTATGCACGCAAAAATTCAATACAATAAAAAAAAATTATATGTTTCAGTGGGTTATAAAGTACAATGATTGGTTACAAAGTGTTCTTTGATTATTCTATATCCAGGGAAGGGCTGGATATAACTATTTCTCAATTACTTTAGCTAGCAAAATACCCCCCCCGGGACAAAAACAGGAAGCGAATCTCCATTATTAATAGATATCTGATGTTCGAACTGGTTCACCTATCAACTGAATGTTTAATATTAAGTGAATGGCTACATTATATCAAGGGTGTTGACATTTCATATCATATATCATGTCCTACAGGAAGCGCGTGGTATAATGGTTAAAGTCATGGGAAATGGACTCGTCGCCCCGAGTTCAAATCCTTGACGTGGTAATTGCATTTCACTTAGAGCTAATAACCTCGCGAAAGGTATGAATTCTACTCTCTCTCTCCAGCTATGGGTAAATAGTAGGGCAGACTGGGCTCTTTAACCTTGGTTAGGCAACCGGTCTAGGAGGAGGAAAACTCTGAAGTCAAACCTGTCTGTAATCCGCTTCAGTGGGTCATAAATTATAATGGTTGATTACAAAGTGTTCTTTGATTATTCTATATTCAGGGAAGGGCTTTATATGATTATTTCTCAATTACTTTAACTAGCAAAATAAAAAAAAGAATATTATTTCTCTAATACTTTTTCATTAGTGAATGTCCCATCTCTGAACTCTTTAAGACAAAATTGGAAGCATTGTAGAAATAATATAAATATTCAGTGGAAATAAGATAAATGTTTTAAATATAAGAAACAGCTGACAGGTCTCAGAAATAGCAAAATAAAAAACGCACTCCGGGCGATGTAAAAATAGATTTTTGAAACATATTGCCTGAGGGGATGGGAGTTAAAATTCAATGTCAGCGAGTCTGTATCCTAAGTAAGTAAAATCATCAAATTCATTAAAGGATTAAAAATAAAAACAATTTGAAATGTAAACTTTAAATATGTATTAAAATAAAACAAACTATATATAGATATATAATGCCAGTCATGTAATTATTAAAACTTGTTTTAAAAACAATGAGGACTGTCTAATGTTGCATGGTCAAATTTTGAGTGTATTTATTCTATGTTATGACAATTTTGGGTAATGTGATGTAAGCAGTGGCGTAGTTTTTGTTACAGACAAACACCGGAAGCGAATCTCCATTATTAATAGATATAAGATGTTTTCCAGGCAAATAGGGGATATACTCTTCTATCAGAAACTATTCAAGGAAGGCTCACACATTATCATTTTAGTATAAAACGTATTTTTGTGTGTTTTTTAAATTTATCGTAAGTGTTGAAAAATATTCGTATTTGAAAAAAAAAATCCTATTGAATTTTAATTTGATTATGTGTACTCATGTGATCAAATTAATATTTACAAAAAATTATTTCAAATCCAAACTACAAACTACAAGTTATCCCCTCCAAAGAAATCCACCTGGAGTCTAATACCCTCCCCCATCCCTCTCTGTCGCGCATGGATACACTCCTGGAAAGGATTCTTCCGGGATTCTCTGTAGCTTTGTCGTCATGGCCTTTTTGATGTCGTGCACATCCTCAAAACGTGTTCTCTTGATGACCACCTTTAGAGGAAAAACTAAGTTATCAAAACTAAGTTTCTATTTCAAATTGTTTTATTTTTATTTTTTTTTTTTTTACTCCTTTAATAAATTTCATGATTTTACTTATTTATGGTACAGATTCTCTGAGATTGAATTTTTAACTCCCACACCCTGTAGCAATATCTTTCAAAAATAATTTTTACACCACCCGGAGGTCATTATTTTTTTGCTAGTATATTTAATTAAAATACTTTAAAAAATCTTGCAAATCCTGCTCGTGTGGATTTATTTGGTGAATAGACATAACGAAATTTAAGACGTTGAAAAAGGCCGACTACTCTGTCGGCTGATGTGAGAATCTTCGTTAAGACAATTGCCGAATGGTAATAACGACATATAAACGAATTTAAGACGGTGAGGAAGGCCGACTACTCTGTCGGCTGAAGTGAGAATCTTCGTTGAGACAACTGCCCAATGGTAATAACGAAGTATGCATGAATTAAAGAAGGTGAAAAAGGCCGACTACTCTGTCGGCTACTCTCCGGCTAAAGTGTGAATCTTCGTTAAGACAACTGCCAAATGGTAATACCAACGTATGTATGAAATAAAGAAGGTGAAGAAGGCCGACCACTCTGTCGGTCGAAGTAAGAATCTTCGTTGCTGAATGGTAATAGGAACTAATGTATGAATTTAAGACGGCGATGAAGGCCGATTAATCTATCAGCCGAAGCGATGTGAGTCTCGGACGCATCCAGGGCACGCTGCACCGTTTGAACTAGTTACCCTCGCTTTTTGCACTTTACATCTATTAATTAAACACTTTTGGCTTCTGTTTCTGCGATTAATTGATTCGATTAACACGGGTTATTGTCCAGGAGTCACTGATCAATGTGTCAGGCGCCTTGAGGTGGACGAGAAGAGTCATCGACACTCTGGAGGGCCGGAACACTTGAGCCAAGGCTGAAGATGAATTTGGCTCGATTCCAAAACATCTTTGAAGTTTCTAAATTTACGAGGCGCAAGAACGATGACTGTTTGGTCCTGCGTGATGGCTAAAGGGAACCGATTCTAAATCTCACGACTCCAAGAATAACGGTTTCATCTCTTCTAGAAAACCCGAAAGAATGGAAGCGCGTGGTGTAATGGTTAAATCATAGGAATTGGACTCGTCGCCCCGAGTTCAAATCCTGGATGTGGTACTTGCATTTCACTTAGCGCTAATACCATTGCGAAAGGTTTGAATCCTACTCTCTTTTCAGCTATGGATAAATAGCAGGACAGACTTGGCTCTTTAACCTTAGTTAGGCAACCGGTCTAGGAGAAGGAAAACTCTAAATTCAAAACTGTTAAACTCCGCTTAAGAAATTGACCTTGTATAACATCCTGCTCGTTCGGAGGGGTTGGTAAATAATTTTTTTAAATCCGAAAGATTTTTTGTTTTTTGTTGTTTTTTTTTTTTACTTGATTAATAGGTAATCTGAACATTAGTTACATAAATGAGAGTAAACTCCAATTGCTTGTTTCACTTTGAGGAAGCCTTATGTTTTGGTTAGCCATTTTGATTAAATATATAAATAAATATATATATATTCTTGCCGTGAGGAGCTACTGAGCGAAACTATTAGTAGATGTATCTGTCTTTTTTTTTTGTCTTTTCAATATTTCCATTGGTGAAGTTTGGTAGTATATTTTTACTATCAAACAATTTGCCGTTTTTTTTTCTCAACGCAAGGATTTCCTTATAAGATTAGTATATATATATATATATATATATATATATATATATATATATATATATACCGGCAATTGGATATAAATATATACATACATATTTATGCATATATATAAATATATATACATGCACGTGTGTGTGTAAGAAATGATATATATATATATATATATATATATATATATATATATATATATATCACCCCCTCTGCACGAGCAGGATGTGACACAAGGTCAATTTCTTAAGAGGATTTCAACAGGTTTGAATTCAGTGTTTTCCTCCTCCTAGATCGGTTGCCTAACTAAGGTTAAATGGCCCAATCTGCCCTACTATTTACAGATAACTGGAGAGAGAGTAGAATTCATACCTTTCACGAGGGTATTAACGCTAAGTGAAATGCAATTACCACGTCAAGGATTTGAACTCGGGGCGACGAGTCCATTTCCCATGACTTTAACCATTATACCACGCGCTTCCTGTAGGACATGATATATGATATGAAATGTCAACACCCTTGATATAATGTAGCCATTCACTTAAGATTAAACATTCAGTTGATAGGTGAACCAGTTCGAACATCAGATATCTATTAATAATGGAGATTCGCTTCCGGTTTTTGTCTGTAACAAAAACTACGTCACTGCTTATGTCATATCACCCAAAATCGTCATGACATAGAATAAATACACTCAAAATTTGAACATGCAGCATTAGACAGTCCTTATTGTTTTTTAAAACAAGTTTTAATAAATACATGACTGGTATTATATATCTATATATAGTTTGTTTTATTTTAATACATATTTAAAGTTTGCATTACAAATTGTTTTATTTTTTAATCCTTTAATGAATTTGATGATTTTACTTACTTAGGGTACAAATTCACTGACATTGAATCTTTTACTCCCATCCCCTTAGGCAATATTTTTCAAAAAATTATTTTTACATCACCCGGAGGGTGTCTTTTTATTTTGCCAGTATCAATAAAACTCTAACGCTGTGAACACAATAAACCTTTATCAAAATAAATCGTTCCGCAGCATGTTACAATTCTAGTTTCAGTCTCTTTCTCTCTCTCTCTCTCTCTCTCTCTCTCTCTCTCTCTCTCTCTCTCTCTCTCTCTCTCTGTCTCTGTCTGTCTGTCTGTCTGTCTGTCCCTCTGTATATGTATATATATATATATATATATATATATATATTATATGTGTGTGTGTGTGTGTGTGTGTGACGTGATGGAAGTGAATCCGACGGTATGTAGTATATATATATATATATATATATATATATATATATATATATTTGAGATATACTTTTGTATCTGTATCCGTTTTTCGGAAGTACATATACCAGGTTTAGGCATTGGTGTGAAGCATTAAAGTGCTATATTATGATAATGTTCTTAACATAATATGTTAATCTAGGAATAAATATCAGAAAACTCGCTAGTTTTTTTTGTTGTTGTTTTTTTTAGTTCCTTTTATTTATTAGTAGTGTTGAATTTTCAGGATTGTGATGTACTCCCTTCTTCAAGACCGTTGACAGTAGTAATCTCCTGGCTGCTTGTTGCTCCTTTTGATGATGTGGGGGTGCTGGATGCTGATTGGTTAGTTGGTGACTAATGTCCAAACCCGGTATATGTACTTCCGAAAAACGGATACAAAAATATATCTCAAATATATATACTCACTAGAAGCATACGGAAACACAAAATCAACAACACACACACATATATATATATGATGAGAGGTATCCAAAACTTGGTAGTAAGGGATGATTCTATATGTAATTTCTAAGACACACTGTACTAATATTGTATGATCCAATATGTACAAATACAGTGAATCTTTAAATCCCTACAGAGAGCTCAATGTATAATAATCTTTTTAGATTATATACAGAGCAATATATATATATATATATATATATATTAGGGTTCGAATCACACACAGGGCAGTCTTCCTGTCTATAACTCTGCTGATGAGGCATAATAGGCCGAAATGTACATACAGATATTGACATTTTCTCGATTTGTTTAGCATAACATTTGAACAGATATGCCCACCTAATTCCTTAATTATCAATTGATCGATTTTCAAAATTAGGTATGACTTCAATTAAGCACATATTTGATGAGAAAAAAGAAACACTTTAATTCATCGTTTAAAATTTGTTGTATGTCATATCCAGTATAACTTTTTAAATCTCAATAAAATCAAATCCTAAAATTTGGATGACATTTTTGCTTTGTTCTTATGAAACTCTAATTGCTTTTTCTTATTTCATTTTTATGTTTTAGCATCTATTAAATCATCATAATAAATCTACTTTTCTTTTATTTATAAGACAACTTTTTTATAAGAATATTTTCGAGTCATATTATTTTCTCTCCTATTTCCAGGCTGCTTGTGAAAATGGTTCAAAAATTTCAACATATACGTAAAATGTCCCGATTATGACAAGAAAGTTCCCGAGTTCAAAAAGAAGGTTCCCGAGTCCGGAAAGAATGTTCCCGAGTCCGAGAAGGCTCCCGAGTCTGACAAGAAATACCTGAAGAAGGCCGGAGGGCATATCGTCCGAAACGTTGTACAGATAACAATGAAGATGGGGACAATAGTCCGAATAACGCAGATAATACTAGTTTGTCTGAAGTTTAGTTTCTTTCTAAGTCTAGAATGTATAAAAAAAACCACAAACTACAACTAGATAGATTTACCAGAAGACTTTAACTCCAGTAGTATACACAAATAAGATACAAACAAAATAAATAAAGAAGAAAAGAGGTGGAAGTTTAAGATAGATGACAGATAAATGCCACCACAGAATGAGAAAAGACATAAAATAACCTAAGACAACGTTTCGATTGATATTCCCTCCGGCCTTCTTCAGGTATTTCTTGTCGGATTCGGGAACTTTCTCGGACTCAGGAACCTTCTTTTCGAACTCGGGAACTTTGTTGTCGTAAGAAAGTTGCCGAGTCCGACAAAAAATACCCGAAGAAGACCGGAGGGCATATAGGCCGAAACATTGTACAGATAACAATGAAGATGAGGACAATAGTCCGAATAACGCAGATAATACTAATGCACGTACAATTAACGCAATTTCCGAATATCTAAGCAAAAAATAACCCTAGACGTGTTGACATGCCGTTAATCACAATCAATCAATCAATCAATCAACCCTCTGCGCAAATCAGTATTAAATCGATGACACTATTCGGCTGCTTTTAATGCAGCGGAGAACACGAGGAAGTTAACGGAAGTAGGATCACAAAGAAGAAGACAGCAGAGCGCATGTGCGTGAATATTGATTTCTTTTTTTCCTTTTTCGAAATGCATATTGATCTATCGATCGATTTTTAGAAATCTTTGAGAGTCCAAATCTTGAGCCATCGCACCCCCCCTTCCCCCCCCCCCCCCGGCAAACAGCGTCAAGAGGAGGATGCTGCCAAAACGTCCATATTTTAGATGTTGAAATCAAAATGGAAAATAAGTGCTCCGCACCTACATCTGACAGTGCGAAGTGGAAAAATCTTAAAAGACGGCTTAGTTCTTTCGTTTTATCTTATGTGCCTTTTATTCCTTCATTCACTCACCTCTCCCATATATATATATATACTCTTTGGTGAGGTACCAAGTTTCTTGGTACAAGGTGATTCTAGGCTGGTCCTATTCTCTACCAGTAGTTTGTGGTAGAGTTCAGGTTCCGTGTGAGAGCTCAATGTGGAAAGTGGAAAAATCTTAAAAGACGGCTTATTTCTTTCGTTTTATCTATGTGCCTTTTATTCCTTCATTCACTCACCTCGCCCATATATATATATATATATATATATATATATATATATATATAATATAATAAGATAAATATATAAAGGTTTTGCATATCTATTTATTGGGTGACAAAGGAACAATCACAACCATATTGGTTTCATGCGATGCAGTCATCAGGTGAAGATGTTACAAATGTAAGGAAAATCGAAAAAATTACAAAAAATTTCAAAAAATTCAATAGACATGGGATGCGTATGATTGGATAAGATGATGTGTGTGTGTATGTGAAGGTGAATTGAATGTGTGAGAGTGTTTATGGGCTGCATAAAGGTTGCGTACGCGTAGTAACTGGTCACACACATAATACGTTGATCTGAATATGTCTAGTGAATTTTTTGTAATTTTTTGTAATTTTTTTCGATTTTCCTTACATTTGAAACATCTTCACCTGATGATTGCATCGCATGAAACCAATATGGTTGTGAATGTTCCTTTGTCACCTAATAAATAGATATGTAAAACCTTTATATATTTATCTTATTATATTATACAACAGCTCTATTTTATATTGAGCGCTCTACCAATAATACTGCATTTGGTACACCATTCCAGCAAAAGCTGAAATAGTGACCATCACACACACACACACACACTATATATATATATATATATATATATATATATATATAATATATATATATATATATACTTTGGTGTGGTACCAAGTTTCTTGGTACAAGGTGATTCTAGGCTGGTCCTATTCTCTACCAGTAGTTTGTGGTAGAGTTCAGGTTCCGTTGAGAGCTCAATGTTTAATTTATTATAAACAGAGCAAAGTTATCTGTGAATAAAATGCCTTAAATACCATGGGCATCGTGGTTATGGACCATTTCCACTCGTGGGTATCTAGGGCTCACGAGCTTCTTCAGACCACGTATATCTTTTATTTATCTAAATGGTCCATAAACACGGTACCCATGATATTTAAGGCCTTTTTATTCACAAATATATATATATATATTGGTTTGGGAGGTTGATTTTGAAGGCTATCACAATGCAGGTGTAAAGAATACGGTAACAATGGCGTTGTGTGTTAACCTGTATTTTATTCTTGAATTTTCGAGATAAAATCTCTTTTTCAGAAGATCACTGGAACTGAAGTCGTCTTGTTATGGCATTTCTAATTAAATGATTTTTTTTTTTAAATGATGGTATTTTTTATAACCGTATTCTCGTGTTGAATGTTTACGTGAATTTTTTTTGTTTTGTTTGTACGTGTGCGTATGCTGTCATGCGCGTGTGTGTGAAAATGCGTGTAGGCTGTGACGTTATGACTGTGCATATGAATAACCGTATCCACGTGAGTATGTGCGTATGAAAGAGTGTATTTGTGTTTGGTGGCCATGGTGATGTATAATATTTCGTTTTGGATGTAATATAAATCAATTTAACCATTTCTTATTATAATTATTAACATTATTATAATTTTTTCTTTCTTTGAAAGTTAAATATTGCTCTGTATTTAATCTGAATTATAGATTATTTTGCATTGAGCTCTCTTTAGTGATTTATAAAAATCCTGTATTTGCACCAACTAAAACATGTAATATAATTATACAGTGAGATTTTGAAGATCCCATGTAGAATCATCCCTTACTACCAGTTTTGGATACGTTAAACACACACACACACACACACACACACACACACACACATATATATATATATATATATATATATATATATATATATATATATATTAAAATAACCCACCTCAAGAGGTTTTTCACGGAACAAATGGACTTGCTACTACCAACACACTCGTCTACCCGGATTTTAATAGCATGTCAAACCCTCAAAAATACTCCAATTTTTATAGTTCTTCCATAATGCTCCCTTTCAAAAAATCTAAAAACAATTTCTTCAAATAAGAAATTTTCTCCTGACGATGACCTAAGGTCGAAACTAGTTGAGAATAAATAACATATATAAAAAATATTCCTGTTTGTCTTATTACTTTTTGTTCATACCATATATATATATATATATATATATATATATATATATATATAAGGGTTTTATAATTTGCTTGAAGCATTGTGTATATATTGGTCTGTTGGTTGGATTTGAAGGCTATCACAATGCAAGTCTAAAGAAAAATAATGTAACTATGGTGTTGTTTGTTAACCTATCATTTTTTATTCTTAATATTTCAAGATAAAAATCTCTTCTACAGAAGATCTCTAAAACCGAAGTTGTCGCTAATGACTGTCCGTTTAGTTTTGTCCCATGTCCTCCAAATTCTCAGCGTATGTGGGGTGGGGTGGGGGTTGTTTGTTTATGTGTGTGTTTCTGTTCAACAGTGTCTAATTATCAGTACAGGTTTGCCACATCCTCTAAGCATTAAGTTTTTGTTTATCTACAGGGCAATCTGATTTTCACTTCTTATGAGTGTGTGTGTCTGATTATCATTCCAGGTTTGGCCGGCCCCTTATATATATATATATATATATATATATATATATATATATATATATATAAGTAAAAAGTAAAGTCGTCGGGGCGGCCTAAAGTCGGTATCAGCCAAGCAGCGAGGGAGTCTATCCCCTTTTCATTTGCGCTAGACCAAGGAGATTATTTTAGCGTCGGAGGTGGATCGCCACACCTATCGTCAGCTCCTTACTTTACCGCACAGATCCTGCTAGGAACTATCCGAACGCTCTACCGACTGTCGGGAACCTTCTTGTCGTAATCAACAAAAAAAAGGTTTCCGAGTCCGACAATAAATACCTAAAGAAGGCCGCAGGGCACATCGACCGAAACGTTGTACAGATAACAATGAAGATGAGGACAATAGTCCGAATAATGCAGATAATACTAATCATCTAGCCTCATCTCAAAAATACAGAGTAATATTTTGTAAATATATTATTAAACAAATTCACCAAAAAAATACAAAGGAAAAACAGGACGCATGAAAAAGAATGTTCTGCGTCCTGTGACAGGGACTCTTAATATAACCGGCCAAGAATTGATCAATAGACCAATCATGTGTCCTGACACATTCATTTTTGCATCGTGATTGATCGAATGAAAGCCTTCGACATATTTTCCTTCGCTTAGCGTTGGATATTTTCTTTGTGTACCCTGCCATACCCACCATTTATTCACCCACACACCCCAAATCCACCCTACCATACACCCGTCAGATTAAACGCTCCCACACTGCACTATCCCGTAAGTTAACTTTTCACGAGAATACACATTTTCTTTTACGAGAGTATGATGTGGGCGAAAATCTATAGAGATCTGTACGGGAGGAAAATGAGTTATAGCTCTACGGCTCTTTGTAGCGACTGTCCAGTGATATCGTTGGGAGTTAAACAGTCAGTTTAGAGTAGGTGGGGGGTCTTTTTGTGTCATTGGTGGTATTGAGAATATGCATAAAAACGGAGGGAGAGAAAAAGACACGGAGACAGGGAGACATTTTGATGAGAATAAAGACACCGGTAAAAAATGGTCCATGGCGTAGTGATGACCTCAAGAACCTTTATGAATGTAATTGACCATTTGTCAATCCAGTCTTCTTCTTCTTCTTCTTATTCTTCTTCTTGCTATTATTATTATTATTATTAGTAGTAGTAGTTGGTTGGTTGGTTGGTTGTATTTTACGGCATGTCAACTCTTGTTTGGTTATTTTATTCCGAAGATATTTTTCATCTATTTTTGATTGCTATTCAAATATTTTAAACTCAATTTTTTAAAACCAGTTTTTTAAACTCAAGTTTTTTTATTTTATTTTGAGTGTACCTGGGAGTAATGCGATAAAGGAATGCTACACATATATCACGTATATTCGAGAATCTATGTTACGCCTCAAAGATACCTGGTTCAAAGTTAACTGACCTGAAAAAATGTAAAAGTTTTTAAATAAAATAACTAGTGCATTATATATTTTATTCATTAATATATCAACACTGAAAATTTCATTAAATTTGGTTAATTCCCTGATTTTTGGCATTTTTTTCTTCGGTGGGGTGACATACGATGGTGGAATTTAGGTCCGTTAAGTTCGATTTAACCAGAACTCCAGATGGATTTGAAAGCCATTAAATCAATCAATCAATCTAAGAGTTTTTAATGCCAGCCATTCATATTAATAATCAATTACCTATGTATAAGGGTTAATTGAAACATGCAGATTTTTTTCTGGAATTCTTTTTTGAATTTTTTTTTTTAATTTAAAAAAAAAAAATTTTTGGAATTTTATTTCTAACTTTTTTTAAAAATTAAAAAAAATTTTTTTTTTAAACTTTTAAAAAAATTTTTTTTTTAAATTTTTTCTGGAATTTTTTTGGAATTTTTACGACTTTGCAAAAGCTGAAGCCGAATTATGCCACACGTTATGGTCCTACGTTTTAGCACATCTAGTACGTCCAATGTGCTCACAAGTACGTCCACTTATTACTTTCGATACCAATACGCATGTGCAAACAAACAAATCCGTCCACTTATTATAAACTTTAACTTTAACTCTATCACAGACTGATTTTCAGCCGTACTTGTAAGTCGGTTCAGGAGTAATAAGTGGACGGGCTTGTCAGCATACTTGACGTGCTGGTCGTACTAAAAAAAGTACAATCACTTCACGTTACCAAAATAGTGCTAAATTTTTAACCCATCCTATTTATACCCTTTTTTCTCTAACATATTTCAAGATCGACTATATAAAAAAACAGAGGCTCGCAGATTTGTTATCTTCAGTAATAATTTATTTTTCCTCAAACAAACGAAAGCCCTGATGAAGATCTATCAGAACAGATCGAAACACTGCAGAAACACTGAAGATCAAACGAAAGCCCTGATGAAGATCTATCAGAACAGATCGAAACACTGCAGAAACACTGAAGATCAAACGAAAGCCCCGATGAAGATCTATCAGAACAGATCGAAACACTGCAGCGTAGGCAAAATAATCATTATTCATTTATAAACTTTTTTTTTTTTCAATTTGTTACAATATTACATACTGTCGGATTCACTTCCACTTTTTTCTTCACACCCCTTTTGTATCGGGTAAATACGAGAGCAGATAATGCTTAGGGTTATTTCGTTGACTGGCCATCTTTTTGTGGTTCCAACTGAAGAGAGCTCAGACTGCCCTACTATTTCATTTGTAAATGAGAGAAACGGATGTGTTAGGAACAATCTATTTATTTATGATTAATGGAGGGAATGAGAGGCAAAACGAATATCTTACACACAATTATCTGGATTTTCAAATGATATTTGCTTGAAACGTTGGCGATGTTGAAGCTTAAAGTGGTTCCCTAATTGATTCAATTTGAATCGATACTTTAGGCATTAACTTACTTCAATTAACCAACATTTATATATATATATATATATATATATATATATATGTGTGTGTGTGTGTGTGTGTGTGTGTGTATGTGTGTGTGTGTCTGCTTTTGCATTTGTCTGGAGATATAGGGATGTAATTTCAACTGATATTGCAATATATTTGTATATATTTGATAAAAGAGAGTGCACACATGCATATACACGTTTAGACTCATATATATATATATATATATATATATATATATATATATAATATATTAATGTGTATGGTTCGTACTAGTATACTAGAAAAAGTAATAGTAATCCAACGTACAGTGTTATTAGAAGAGTGCTCAATATCTATGATAGAGCGCATGCCATCATACACATACACATAAACAAAAATACGCACACGTAACAAACAAAAAGAACATTCGACATCACGTAAACACGCAAACATGCAACACGAGAATACAGTTAAAAAAAACCGCACACATTTACACCATTTCTGTCATTTAAAAAAAAAACTATTTCGTTTACCTGATGAATGCTTTTAGCAGGAAACCATTGGTAGTAATATCGTTCCCAAATAAATGAATAAAAGCTAAACATTTTATTTGTCACTTCATTCAACTATATATATATATATATATATATATATATATATATATATATAACGGTAACGAAACTTTTTTCTACACATTTTTCAAATTCAACGCATACAAAACATCCATCATCTTTTATCCTCATAAATGTCACAGTCCTGAAGATGATTTCCATAGTAAACCGAAATGTTTGAATATCGACTATAAATTTCCATCCATCATAATATCCTGTATTTGTCATTCACCTTTACTGAAACAACATTCTTTCCATCACAAAGTCCCGATGAAGTTTTGCCAAAAGTGAAACGTCTTTTTGGAATATTTCGCATTTCTTAAAAATTTCTACACACACACACACACACACATATATATATATATATATATATAATGCTCCCTAATCTATCATCAATTTCTTCAAATAAGAAATTTTCTCCTGACGATGACCTAAGGTCGAAACTAGTTGAGAATAAACAACGTACAAGAAATATTCCTGATTGTCTTAATACTTTTTGTTCACACTATATATATATATCTATTTAGGAGATTATGTGTTTAATTAAATTCATACCTAATTTGTAAATTAATTAGTTATAATTAAATGAATTAGGCGTGCATATCGGTTTAAATGTAAGGCATAAACAAATCGAGAAAAAGTCAATCTCATTAGTCCTCATCAGCAGAGTTATAGAGAGGACAGTGTTTTGTGCGCGATTCGAACCCTACCTGTCAGGCTGACAAGCGGGGACTCTAACCATTACACCAAGCTGGCTTACCCAGATTTCTCGTTTATTTTAAAAAGATGTTCGAATCACGCACATGCTGCTGCTGCTGCTGATGTTGATGTATAATTTGAATTTATCTATTCTACCTGACGATTCGGCTTAATTCTATTCGGGTATTTATTTTACAGTGATATATATATATATATATATATATATATATATATATATTGTGCTTAATTAAAGTCGTACCTAATTTTGAGAATTTAATTAATAAATTAATGAAATTGTCGGCTAAAAATGCCATATCAAAACACATTGTTTGTTTGTTTACTTCTCATATATATATATATATATATATAGAGAGAGAGAGAGACAGACAGACAGACAGACAGAGAATGAGTGAATGTGTATGTGGGAGATAGAGTGAGAAAGAGAGAGAGAGAAAATTGAACAGAGAGAGAGAGAAAGAGAGAGAGAAAGAGAGAGAGAGACAGGGGGAACATATCTCATTGATATTTTGACAACAGTGGGGGTTTTTGATTCTTCCCGGGGTGACCTGTAATTATATCTCTGGGTCACCTTAACCCTTTTAGCCGACATTTTTATTTCGTTTCTCTTTCTTCATTTTCTGTTATCTTCGCTTTTCGTCGTTGTGATAATGTGTTATCTAATCAAATGACAATATGAGTCCCTTTCAATCTGACATTACGCCATTTCCAACAATCTTTTGATATAATAAATTTAACCTCGACCTTTTCATCAGATGATAAGATTGTTACCTGATTCTCTTTTAAGGCACGAAAACACTTAAGGGTTATTTCAAGCAATCATATGGTTTCCACTAAGTGACTGATGGCACCTCTTCGTCGACGATGGCATAGTGTCAAAAAAAATCTACAACTGCACAAGTGTCCATACAAGCCTATCCCTGAGTGACAGTCTTTGATGCACTGACTGCACACAAATTGTGATGCTTTCTGGAGCTGCTGTTTTCTCTCCCTCTTTCTGGCTCTCTTTGCTTTCTAGCCTACTCTCCTCTCCGCCTCACTCCTCGTCGTGCCTTGCCAATGTTTCTGACAATGTGGAATATCCTCATGTCATTGTAGGTGAAGTTTGAAACCTCCCGTAGGCCAAGCCTGCTCACTATCCCAGTACTTTTACCTACACTAAACTGCGGAATTGCTTTTATACAGCTATGTTTCTGTTTGTGTAATGCACAGCTAGACTGTTTTCAACAATATATGCTTAAATAGACAAAAAACTTTTTTCTTGAATCTGACCTGCTGAAATGGGGGTGCATCTTATATGCCGTCAAATACGGTATATTTTCATTCTGTATCCATGCTGATTCGGGTGGTTTTTTTTAATTAAACATTTTTTTTAACTTTATGCTGGTAAAAATTAAATTCTTCAATTTTTATTTCTTGCATTAAAAAAAACTCATTTGGTAAAGTATTGTCTTTAAAGCGTAGGCATTCATTCTATACCAATTGGAAGCCCTTTACTAATTCGCCATACAAAAGATCTTTTGGGATGCGACCATTTTCCATACTCCTGACATGCCTAACCCAGCGAAGGCGCCTCTCGCAGGGGATGTAGAACATGGTGTTCATCTTGACTCAATCCAACACGTCTATGTTGGTCACTTTATCCAGTGAGTAATATATAATTATTTACTAAAAACGCGGAAGCTATAACGTTATTCTGTTTCAATCTAACATTCAATCTAACATTATGAAAATATAAAAAGATGGAAAGAAAGAAAAAGGGAGTGAGATAGAGAAAGTTAAATCAAGATGATTATACTTCTTCTATATTGAAATATATTACAATAGCTCTTAAGTAAACATATCAAATGGTGTAATAATTAGATTATCATACTATGCTATATGCACAGGCCCTGCTAGTTATATATAATTGGAGATAATATCTATTAACGGAACTTCGGCATAAAATAACCCAACAAAGTTTAACATGCATTAAACCAACCAACCAACCAACCAACCAACCAAGAGTTCTCATACAGGTTAGAATATGCATCTTCCTTATAATTTTATGTTTTGTCAGTAACAATCTTCATACAATGACTGCTATTTACACAGTAGCATTGCAACCAACAAAGCCTTCATCAGATGATGACTCTGAGTTCAGGCATGGTTTCGGGCCGAAGCATCATTACTACTAACCCAGAGCACCCCAGCAGTATCTCACGATACCACCAGACTTTGTCGGTTTCATGTCACAATATAGGACTGCCATATCCACGCTGATGCGGTTAGAGCTTTCTCTTGAATCTTTTTTAAGTATTTCCTCTTGTCTGGTGGAGAAAGTCCAAGTTTAGACAAAAATGCCAAGGTTGAGTTGGTAATAAATCCCCGGCATCTGACTTCAATGGGAAATACATCTGTTATCCATTCGTTTCTGATGCATTGTTCACGTAGGTCTTCATATTTTTCCAAAACTTGACGTCATCTTATTTCTTCGCAGCTTTCCCAAACTTGGTATGGAGTGATACCACATTAATGTGGCACCCAGTTAGAATCAGTACTACTACTTTTAGAAATGACTTGCAAAAATACACACTCCGGACAAAAGTATTTAAATTTTAATATAATTAAATATTATTTTTTCATTAGAAAGACTTACGAAATTAAATACGAACACAAAAAAGATTACGCTTATTTTTACTTTATTCTAATT